>CM056597.1:34442318-34929352 GCA_029721355.1 Tegillarca granosa | reverse complement strand
AAGCCATTGACGATGCTGTCGAGCCTACAGGGCAGAGGAAATGTTTGGTTGGAGGTTGGAGTGTTTTTTTATTTTATTAATATTGATTCTTACCATTGCTAATCTAAGTCTCATTTGTTTTTTCCAGAACGTGTCTGGTCCTGTACAATAGACATTCCTGGAAATTTATTTATGCCCATATTAACTAAAGTTAGAAACACCATGATTATTTTTATGTCAATGCAATTCCTAATTCTACATGTGCAAGATGTGTGCTTTCGGTAAATATTGTTAACGGAAATGGAAACAACAGCAACTGACAAAAATTCCGGATAAGATGTAGTTTGAATATTTATCAGAAAAAATATTTTTTCTATTTGTTTTGATAAAAAATTTGAGATATACATTTTTATCGATAATATTGTTTAAATATATATATATTGCAGAAAAAATATTTCCGGATGCAGAAATTATTGTCTCACACGTTATATCCTTTTCCGTCTTGTATCTTATTTTCACAAAACGAAACTAAACTTTTCAACTTCCGGGAAATAAGTCGATCTTGTGACAGGTAAGGGTATGTTAAACAATATTTTGTTATCATTTATATTAGCATAAAGTTATTTAACATCACAATAATACGGGATTCTGAAACGATAGAATGTTCTCTTATGTAAATTAGTCTCCCGATCTATTGTACAAACATTAATGACCAATGATACAATTAAAATTATGCATAGGCCTAGCCTATCTGTTTTTTAGAATAAATAATAATCATAATAAATAGTATAATAATAAGAATAAAAGGTATGTTCTATAGAGAAAGTATGATAATGTTTTAAAAGATAGACCTTGCTTTCGTTCAAGCATTGGGGGGGGGGCGTGTTTAAATTGTCACAATAGTACTTATTATGACATTTTCATGAAAGAACTTCAAGCTATTTTTGAAAAGAGGTTTGCTTGTCATCTTAGAGAGATAGGTTTGCTTGTCAACTTAGATGAGATAGGTTGCTTGTCAACTTGGTCTTACTTACAGTAGCTTAAGACATAATGGGAAATTTAAAATTAAGTTTTTACTGGTTTTATTTTTCAATTCATATTGTATAAACCTTTTATATTCTTTAATTGCATCAAAATTTCAACACTGCAGTGGTAGTATGTCATGTCATTTTGTTGATTTTTACTTTGGAATCCTATTAACTATATCTATAAAATAAGTGAAATACAAAGAAATTAATATTTTCAATTAGTAGATGACATTGTGAGTTTTAGCTATTTACCTATGGTTTAACCAACTTTAAAGTACTATCAACTTTTCTGTGTTTTTATAAATTTACTGCAACAGAACTTCTTGGTAGTCTAAAGCACAAAATTACAGATTGCAGCAAGAAAACTTTTAATTTCCTTGTCTTTTTTTGGACACTCCACCATCCAAGAACTGACCTCTTAATATCGAGTAAAAGAATTTTCACTTAGGCATATGGACTTATTTACCCAATGTCAGTATAATATGACTACTAACTAGATGGGTATGCTTGTCTAACTCAGTGAGCTAGCACCAAGAAGTTGCACTGAGTGCAAAACCTAGTACAAGGCAGACAATTGAAACACATTTTCTTATATACATACTTTTTAAAAGAGATGATGAACTTGCTGTCTGATATGACATTTGACAACATTATAACCAACTATCTATCAGTTTCTTGTGGGACTTGAAAATAATTTGTGGATATATGCACACTAGTGTGTAAGCCAATGCTTCAGACCATTTGGCCACCCACCAAAGCCTCTTAGAGAGTAACAAATTGTTTGAAAAAAGAGAACTACATACATGATTGCATTACTGGGTTTTTATATTTTCAAAATCTCTGAATTTGACAGAGTTTTTTAAAACCCAGCCAGTAAGCACCTACAATGAGAAAAAACTTTCTCACTTGCAGTCAACCTGGGTAGAATCCACAGTAGTGAGACATTTTGAGTTCGAAGGCTGATCCCCTAATCACTTCGACCAATGCAGCCCCCTGCATTATAAGGGTTTGATGATAATTCATGAGAGGATTCTGAAGAAAAGTCAAAGAAATAGATTTGCGGACTTCAAAATACTTGCAATCACTAAGGGGCTTGATAACAATTTTTTTTCTGTTAAGGATAAAAGTCTTAAAGTTTATCAGTTATATCGATTCATATGAATTATATATACACATGCTATTTTAATTTTAATAAATATATAAATATCTTTTTACAGATTTCAGTGACTTCATAGCAAGCCATGGCTTCAGATGTTTTTCATTACTCACTGATACTTGAGAAATTTACATGGATATTTACAACTTAAAACACATCTTTATGGTTAGGTTAGGATGTGACTGTTGGAGTTAAAACAAGAAGTATTTAGATAAACCAGTAGTATTAAGATTGCATTCTTCTTCAGATGTACCTGACCATAATTAAAGAGTTTTTAAGGATATATATGTTTTAAAAAATTACAAAATTTCAGGAAGTAAACTTTTATATTGGACTTCAAAGCAAAAAAAAAAAAAACAAAACTTTAGCTATTTATTGGTAACTAAGATGGTGTGTGAAAAGCTTATAAAATTCTATTAATGATATGATAAGTTTCGTTCCAAACACTATAGAGGAGACAGAATTTCGTTGGCAAGAGTTTGTACGTCAACATGGTGTGGATAAACATTCAGATTTAAATCAGGAGGATTTTACACAGTCTTGTGTTGTTCAGAATTCAAGGAGTAATGCATCAGAAAAACAGTCATTTACTCAGTCTGTGGATGTTCTGCCTTATCGTGATGGCTGCCAAATTTCATCAATGCCTGGTTCAGCCATTTTAGAATATTGGCCTGAACAGTTTGGGAATTCCAATGATGGAGTTCCTGATTTTGATGTGAAAGAAAGATCTGCTGAAAATTTTGGCCATAATATTGGTAATCCAAATTTGTGGAAAACAAGATTTAAGCATAATAATGAAAATGTAACACAAAAAAGTTTGACAAGGGAGACAACTCAAAAGAGGAAACGTTGTTTGAACCAAATCACAGGAAATCTACAAGAAGGAAAGCATGCTCGGTTTTGAGATCTCAGTCTTTGGTACTTGATCATCAAAATGATATTTGTATGTGTAGAGGATACCATTCACATACATATTTTAAACCAGAATTTTTCCAGTCGGTAAAATCTGAGCCATCTTTGGATTTTGAAATCTCAATCGCAAAAACAAGGGATGAACTTATAGCTGCCAATGACAGGCATTTGAATATCTGTAATACATTTTGGCGACCATCTTTGTCAATGAACCAGTATATCCATGGGGATCCTGCAGTTGAATTTGATACATTGTGGCCAGATAATTCTAGTTTGAAAGATCTTCTACAGGATGGCATACAGAATACAGCTCTGAGGGCTGCTATATCAGATATGACCTATATCTCTGTCATCTGTGGGCCTCCATATATGATTAAATGTCTTATAGATTTATCATTAGTCAGTAAGTATATTTTAGAACATTGATTACATTGTTGGGGGTTGTTTAATTGTCAATTCATCATTTTAACTTCTGAAATACTAGTACCTAAAAATAAATATCAAGTTAGATTTTCAAAGTATTTTAATCAAGTCTTGTTAAGCTGTATCACATTTTTAAATACGTAAATTTAGTAGCCCTTACACTTTTAAGGTTAAAATCAAACTCTCCAGACCATAGTTTGAAAATTTTTGCCAGTTCACTCTATGAAGGCCAGTGGTTTTCTTTAGGCACTCCAGATATTCATCCATTTATAAACTGGCTGTCTTTATATAAATAATAGATTCTTGGTTGGGGTGTAAAATTCCATTATTCCATTCCACTCTAACAAATTTCTGACAGGTAACTTAAAAATATGTTTATCTTTATTCATATTTCAATCCTCAAAGGGGTCTCCCCAGTAATCTGCATGGTCATTAACCCCAAAACGTTTGTGTGAAACATTTTGAAAAAGTTATAGGTTATAAATTTCTGGACAAATGTTATTTTATGGGAAAATGTTAACTTCCATATGCAATGGAAATATTAGGAAATCACATGACTTCCATATGCAATGGAAATAATAGGGAATCACATGACTTCCATATACAATGGAAATAATAGGGAATCACATGACTTCCATATACAGTGGAAATATTAGGGAATCACATGACTTCCACATACAATAAAAATATTAGGGAATCACATGACTTCCACATACAATTGAAATATTAGGGAATCACATGACTTCCATATACAATGGAAATAATAGGGAATCACATGACTTCCATATACAATGGAAATACAGTAGATCTTCGATAACTCAAACTTCGATATCTCAAATACCACGGATAACTCGAAGTCTTTATTTTGTCCCGACCGGTTTTCTATATAAACCATATTAGGAAAACTTCGATAACTCAAACTTCTATAATTCGAATACCCCCGATAACTCGAAGTAAAAATTTGGTCTGTAGTTTAAAAATCTATTAAAATTAACTTCAAAAACTCGAATTTTTGCTAACAATGTATGATCAATGTCAATGGCTCGTTTAATAAAACGATCAGAGAAATCACATATCGGTAATTTGGCTACCGTTATAGTAGAGCAAATAACCGAGTAGTTCTTGTTATTAGTATCAATTAACGGGTTAATATCCAGTACCGTCACGGACAATTAAGCCTAACAGGTACGCTAATCCTCTACTGTAATAAAAGAAGCCAAGTTCCCAAAGCTTAATTAAAACGACTAACCCCGTTGTACTCACGACTGCATTAAAATCTTAAATTACTTATTGCACTGCTTTATAATTTCATTAAGTTTCTGTTCGTATTTTCTAACAATGTAAAAAATCAGCATTTTGATAAACATGTACATATATCAGATTTCCGATTTCGTTGTTCGTATATACATGTATCGTGATTTTATAATAAAATAACACGTTTCGCACGCTTTTACCGTCAATATCAATTCTTTAATAAATTATTTATTATATTTTCTTTAAAAATTATCTTTTTACTTTTTTTCACATTCGAGTACAGGTAACTGTTTAAAACATCAAGATTTTGTAGTGGAAAACATATATTAAGGTGACACCATTCTTAGACATCATCCTTCAACTTCGATAACTCGAACACACCGATAACTCAAAGTCCCCAGCGAAGTCCCGAGCACTTCGAGTTATCGAAGTTCTACTGTAATAAGGAATCACATGACTTCCATATACAGTGGAAATATAAGGGAATCACATGACTTCCACATACAATAAAAATATAAGGGAATCACATGACTTCCACATACAATGGAAATATTAAGGAATCACATGACTTCCATATACAATGGAAATAATAGGGAATCACATGACTTCCATATACAATGGAAATAATAGGGAATCACATGGTTTGCCAACATTTTAAGCATCTATACATTTGTAAATTGGAAATAAAGGATATTTATTCATGTTTTTATCACAAGGAATTGATTGTCAATTAGAAGATGGAAGTGGATTGTTACATCAAGCATGTCTGTATCAGAGGTCACAGGTTGTTGAATATCTTTTGAACTGTGGGATATCTGCTGCCATGTTAGATAAAAGAGGTAAATTATATTTTCTTACATCTATGAAGACAGCCTTTCCTGAATAAACCATACAGTTTTCTAAAAATAAATACACATATGCACATCTATGAAGATACTGTTAAACATGATGATGATGATGATGATGATGATGTTGATTATGATGACAATAATGATGATGATGATGAACTTGATGATGATGATGGTGTTGGTGATAATGATGGTGATGATGATGATGATGATGATGATGATGATGATGATGATGATAATGATGATGATAATTATGATGATGATGATGATGATGTTAAGATTATTGTTATTACATGTATATTATTTTTCAATAGGAAATTCTGCTGACAAGGTATGTCATTGCCCACAGATTGCACGTATGTTACCAGCCAAATACCAGATCACACCTGTAGGTAAATCAAGACATTCACAGTTGATACGACCGAGCATTGTGGAACATGACCTCATTTTTCGTCTTGCTGAATCTCCATCTTGTTGGTATGATCTACAACAAAAACTACAGGTATACATAAAGCTTGGACACAGGTGTTTATAAAATTGTACAAATTAAATCAAGTGTATATTTTTGTTTCTCATCCAAGTACTGAAATTGTACTAATAAAATCAAGTGTATATTTTCTCATATGTTTGGTATTTTTCACTTACTTAGATCTTGTATAACTGAAAATCATTTTGCGCATCAGCAATTACCATATAATTTTCTGAAGAAAGAAAACTTTTGTTGCTATGGTAATTTTTACATTGTAAATTGGTGATATTTACACTGTAAGTGATGTTTTTGGCAATGCATTACATCATATGCACAAAAGAATCCATTTTAGTATATAAAATCACCACAGCAACAAGTAGTATGTAGAAATATATGTATACCATGGTAGTTGCAGACATGCATAACAATTTTCAGTTACAACTAAACTCAAGTAAGTGAAAAATACCAATCTGTATTCAAAGTAATTGAATTTTCTATATAAATTAAGCAAAATTCACTGTCACAAACACAGTGACTCCAATAGAAATAATAATATAAACTGACCCTAATGGTTCCAGTGGAAACACTAAAATGACACTAGCATTGTTTACCACCTAGGCATAGAAATGGGTGGTTTAAAAATTTTAAAGCCTAACTTGGGCCAATGATAAAATTACCATGTTTGAATCTGTTAAAAATAACCTTTTTAGGGAATAAATATTGTTATCTTGTAGTAGTGTTAGTGTGGATAATACCTTGTAACAATGATTTATTATGCTATATACTTCGTACAAAAATGTAGTACTTTTTTTCCTGAAAATGCTGAATTTTTTATCTTTTCTTTTCTTGCAGAGTGTTGAATTCAATGTCAATACAGAGTGTAATAGTCAAGGTGATTTTCTAATCCATATACTGACCCAAGGAGGTAATATCTGTTTGACAGGATAGAGAGATTGAGAGAGAGAGAGAGAGAGAGAGAGAGAGAGAGAGAGAGAGAGAGAGAGTGTATTTAGTATGGAAGTTTTTATAGTGCTCAGTTTTATTGTAAATCTTCTATTTGACTCCTATTTTTGTCATTTCAAGTTAAAGACCAGCAGTAAATGTTGTTAAAAATATTTGGTTGGTTGGTTGAATGTTGGTTTACAAAACATCAGCAATGTTTTCAGCTATTCACCATGGACAATTTTTTATTCATCTAGAGGATTAAACATAACATCAGTTTATGTGTTGTATGAGTGAACAAGTGATCTGTATTGTACCATTGCCCACTTATGGCAATCTTTAGAGTGCAAGTGCACTTATCTATAATGCCACAGACACAGATTAACATTGCAGACAACTGAGTCCATTATACTGGTACTGAGCCAACCAGTAAGTCTGCAACTCGCTCAAGCCAAAGATCATGGTTTTCTCCAGACATTACGTTTTTCTTCACCACCACAGAACCACCTTGATTCCTGGACTCAGTTTTAACATTAAACAAGTTATAAACTGGTATTAATTGTGTTTTTATTTTAGGTATATGCCAGTTTCCAATGATTATGACTTTGATAAGACTTCAAGGAGCAGATATTGAACTGTGTAATTCAAAAGGAATGACACCACTTATGTTGGCTGCTAGAGAAGGAGATGCCATTCTTTGTGATGTAAGTTCAATTGTATAACATGAAACTACTATTTCTATTCATAAATTTGAAACAATTTTAGTATTATTCTTAAAATGGTATTGATAGTATTTTGTTTTATTTTTCTAATATCAGTTCAACTTTAAAATGTAGTACATTATTTGGTTAATATAATTTAATATGAAGGAACCAGAAATCCAAACAGTATGTCAATAGTCATATGAAAAGCACCTTAAAAAGCTTTAAGCTTTAACATGGTGTTTGTTATGTTAACATCGTCTCCAACAGATTAAGGCAGACTGTCCTGCAGTATATGTGTACTGTGCATAGAGACACATTGTTCTCATTTGAGCAGATCCTGCTGTGAGAAAATTTGCTTGTCCAAGATTGATGGTTTTTCTTTTGGAATTCTGGTTTCCTCCGCCATCCCAATAATGACAACATCAGTATAAATAAGAATTTTGACTGGACATTACTCAGCTCCATCTATAAAACACAACGTTTGGTAGATATATTGCCTTTAGTAATTATTCAATTACGTGTAACAGGTGGATTTGGGGGGAGGGGGAGGGTTATCCAGGGTGTGCGGACTTCCCCCTTTCAAAATGAGAAAAAAGAGAAGTTGAAAAAAGAAATATTTAGGGCTTTTTCAGACAAAGCTTTTTTCCTCCAGGAATGCCATAAATTGCATCTTTTTGAATGTTATTCTTCCAAATTTTTTGGGGGACCATGCCCCCAGACCCATGCACCTAGCATGGTCTTTGGTGCATGATTCTGCTGTCAGCATTGTACTTATTTCTTTATTTTGGACTATTCCCTTTTCTGCTTCTTGGGTCTGCCTATGTGGAATTATGCACTTTGAATAAACACCATTATTTATCAAATTTAGTTCATGTATCCCCATTTCAAGATATCTGGGTTTATTGTCCAAATACAGGATGATAATGATTGCATATTCAAGTGAAATATATCAAAATTATATATTTATGAAATTAAAGTCTTCTAACTCTCACAAATTTAAACAAAATAAAATGATTGTGAAAATTTTCTGATTTCAGTTGATATTTTTCCCCTTCAAAAAGTTTTGAAGTTGATAATTCAGTCTTATGATCAATATATTTCACAATATTAATTGCTTTGCTAACAGCATATACATTCTAATTAAAATTTTTGGACATGAATCGTGTTTGCTACATTTAAATACCCAGTATTCAAGAAACAATATTTTTTTTGTTCTTTTGAAATATTTACATTTAATTTTGAAATGTAAATGAATAACCTCAAGATATTATTTAATTTTATTTTAGGCATTAATGTGTCTTCTTTGTGCTGATCCAGATAAATGCAATGTACATACAGGGATGTGTGCTTTACACTACGCCACCCAAAATAACCATGTGTCTACTGTCAGGTATGCTTACATTTTACACTATGCCACCCAAAATAATTATGTGTCAACTGTAAGGTTTGCCTACATTTTACACTATACCACCCAAAATAATTATGTGTCAACTGTAAGGTTTGCCTACATTTTATACTATACCACCCAAAATAATTATGTGTCAACTGTAAGGTATGCCTACATTTTATACTATACCACCCAAAATAATTACATGTATGTGTCAAATGTAAGGTTTGCCTACATTTTATACTATACCACCCAAAATAATTATGTGTCAACTATAAGGTATGCCTACATTTTATACTATACCACCCAAAAAAATTATGTGTCAATTGTAAGGTATGCCTACATTTTACACTACACCTTGCTTTTTTTTTTTTTACTTGTTTGTCTTTATTCAATTTCAATTAATTCTCTTACTGCCAAGGGGCACACATGGCTTGGACGTCTTTCCATGTCAGTTGTCCTGAGGCTGCATGACATGCAGCATTCAGAGAGTTTTTATTTGTCTCTTTTATTATTTTACCTTTTTAAAAATGAATAATGAAAATCACCTCGGAAAATACATGTTTTCAAACACTACTATGTATCCTTTACTTGGAAATTTAGTGTAAACAGAAAAGCCAATGTCCAAACAAGTAGTGTCAACCAACATTTAGCTATATCCCCCTAGAGACCTATATTAAAATTGTATAAAATTTATTCATATTGTTTTTTATTTCAGTTGTCTAATTAAAAGAGGTGCAGATTTCAATAAAGAAGATTATAATGGCTGCCGCCCTGATGATTTTCTAAACTACAGTGTAGATATAGATGATTGTCGAGAAGTTATCACCCTGCATAGAAATCAGAGATGTCAGCATCTCTCAAGACTATCAAGGGAGGTAAGTTGTAAAGATTTGAGTTTTGTTATGATGTTTTACATCCCAGTCAAGAACTTTTCACTTATATGGAGGTGGTCGATTCTGGGGTGGTGGAGGAAACCAGAGTGGCTGGAGAAAACCACTGAACTGGGACAAATGAACCAACAAACTTTTTCACACTGGAATTTGTCCAAGTGGGATTCAAACCAAGGCAGTAAGAGGCACTCTGATCTCTAAACGCACTATAGATAACTCAGCCACTAGAGCCTCTGTAAGTTGTAAAGACCAGATGGATGTTGATATGCATATCTTTCTTAAGTTTTTGATTTACAAGTTTTAGTTCCCTGTCCATGAAAATGAAAGGGTTTTAAGGTCTGTCTGTCTGTCTGTCCATCAGTCCAGCATATCAGTTTTCAGCTGATTTTTCTGTCATGTTTAAAGATTTGGGACAAAACAACAATTTCCAGTTATTTGTGGTATTGAAATGTCGAAGTTTGAGTATTCAAAGTTCTACTTTTTGGTTTTACTATGACAAGTTCAAATTTAGTTTTGTTTTCAGCCAGAAGGGGACCCTTTAATGTCATGCAATTATTTCAAAATGCTTCTTAGTGCAAAACTTTAATAGAAGATCCAAACAACTTAAATTAAATTCAATTTTTTTCACTCACTTGAGTCTAGTCATAAAAATACTAAACTTCATTCAAGTTTATTGGATTTTCTATGAAAATTAAGCACAATTCACTGTCACAACACACAGTGACAGTAATACCAATTAGATGTGGTGAGCTTGGTTTTTCTTCCTACAGCTGTTGCCAGCTCTTGTCAACATGTTGATTCACAATTTGATTAGTTTTATTATTCTAAATAATTATAGGGGATGTTAAGTGTACAGAATTTAAGAGTAACGGACTTGTCCACTGTAGACAGTGATGGCTATACTTTACTGATGACAGCGGCCAGCCATAACAGGTACGGAAAATTTTTTTTCATTTACATGTATGTATTTGTTTATCATTTTATTCAGAGATATAGATTCTTTTTATTTATTTATTTATTTATATTTTTTTTATTTATTTATTTATATTTTTTTTATTAATAAATAATATTCTGTGATATATGGTAGACTGCCTCTTTGGCTCAGTGGTAGACGTTCGCCTTGAGAGTTAGAGGTCATGAGTTTAAAACCCCAGCTGGCACATACATAAGACTTTCAAATTTGAGAAATTGCTTCCTTGCCTGGCACTTACTGTTTGAAGGATAGAGTATTTAGTGGTTCACCCTGTGCCAGGATCATCTACTGGGAAAGTTGTATGCCTGTCTATGGCATATTGACTCAGTGAGCATACCAAATAGTCACCCTGAGTGTCTGCTAGTACAGGACAGGCTATTACACACTTGCACATTACACATGTACTTGAACTTGTACTTAGATTAATCCATAGAGATTAATAACCATGACCCATCATGAATAGCTAAAAAATTGCTGATGCTACGTTAAACAACATCAGTGATATAGAGTATTATGATTTTTATTGGTTTGAAAGAATGGTCAAGATGCCTTTGCTCAAAAACACAGCTTTAAGGGACAAAACCAATAGAAATATTAAAATTATATTTCAAATATGCTAGAAGGCAAACTATTCATAAATCAAGCAATTGCATTTAGTTCTTGATTTTCATTTTAACTTTTTTTTGTAGAAATCATGTCTAGTGTTTATGATGCTAATTCATTTTTTCTTCTTTCCTGTTTCTTTACAGAATTGGTAACTTGAGAGTATTGCTAGAAATGATAACTTCACTTATAGAGAATAAAGAAATGATAGCCTCTCTGATAGACGGACAATATTTTTGTGTAAGTACTAGTAGTCAATGGGATTTGCCAACAGACATATTTGACGTCATAAATGTTTGTTGAGGACAATAATTTACAATAGATACGGAATTCTTAAATGGCAACTTTTTCCAGAAAATTATTATTTTTGAGAGAAAATATAAAATCATGTGATTCTCTGTAATTCTTTACAGGCCTTTATCTTAAACTCTTAGAATAACTTTATTGTCTTTTATTTAGGCAAAATTTGTTGTTCAGTTTTTGTACAAACCAGGATGAATCTTTCCTTTATGTATTTTCAAACAGACAAATGAAGATTTCTGTGATCATGTGACTGGTATGACAGCCTTATCTATGGCAGCCCAGAAAGGACATTCAGATGTTGTAAATATCTTGTTAAAGTAGGTATATTCTGTTAATTATTACTTACCAAACTTGCATGTGCTCTCATTCTCTCAAAATTGTGAAAAAGGCTATTCGTGAGGTAGGATATTAATGTTATTTTTTTGCATAATTAGTTGCAGATTTTATTTGCTTCAAAATTCCTTTAATTTATCAAATTCCAACATTAATTTGGATTAATTTTTATTTCATTGTAACCAACTTTTAGCATAAAAAAAGTTACACATTTTTTTGTTCAACAAAACACTATATTTGAATAACAAAAAAAGTGTTACACATCTTTTTGTTCAGCAAAACACTATGTTTTTCTGACACTTCTTGAGCCCCACAAACTGAGTTTGAGGGAGTATGAAGGAATCGCCATGATTGTTTTTCTGTCTGTTAATCTATCTTTCAGGGTGAAATCATGTCTACACCGTAACTTTCACAGTGATAGATACGTTTTGATCAAACATAGAACATATGTATACTAACATGAAACCATGTGTTATATACCATATTTAGATGTGTAGTAGGAGGTTAAGGACACAAGGTGAGATCTATTTTTTTAGGTGTTCAAATGTCGACAATAATCACTTCATTTATATTTTCTTAACAGTGAACTTTCTTTTTTCATTTACAGAGAAGGTGCTAACCCATTAATAGCTGATGCCAATGGTTGTCTCCCCTTACACCATGCTGTATTAGCAAACCATGAGAGTGTTATTGATGTCTTTCTGAGATTTTTTCCTCTTACGTATAAGGTTTGTACTAAACTGGATTAGTAATATCCACCCATTTCACATGATGATTAGAGTGTAGGTATTGGTTAATACCTCTGTTGTTGAGAATCTATAGAATGTTTTTTAACTTGTGGGAAAACCTATTAGCTTTTGCTGTATTAAAAAATGAAATGCAAATTATTTGGGTTACAGAACATATATATTACATTGCTGGTAATGTTTTGCTCTTAAACTGGATGGGCTTCCAGGCAGTAAGTGAATGATATACAGTTACTTTTACTCCATGCCACTCACTTTTGTCTGTTGTTGGTGGCATTGGTAGCAGTGGAATGTCAAAATGTAGAAAGTTGTACATAAAAATTAGTTAAAAACTTTAATTGATCCTTGTAGTAGCTTCAACAGCTAGACAAGACATCTGAGTTTGGGAATTTTTGTTCAAACTGTATCATCAGAGTTATTCAGCAAGATTTGATGACATTGAAAAAATTAAATTAATCCATTTTTGAAATGTCCAATCTCTTTAACTGGTTGAAAATACATGTATCTGTAAAATGAGCATACTGGTATGATTAATTGATTTAATAGGATGTAACGTCCCAGTCAAGAATATTTCACTTATATCTAGGCATGAGCATACTAGTAGGATTCAACATATTTGTAAATTACTCTTGTATATTATCATAACATTGTATCCTTTTTCAGGGTCTGTGTAAAGCTATGAATTTATCAAAAACTACAAAGATTCATGAAAAGTTAAGACAAGCTTTGGACAGGTAATTAAAATACTAAGTATTTCTCCTCATGTTGGTTCAGAAGCTATAGTGGCTGCTAAGTGTTTAAGGCATTTGAAATCAAGCCTATAACAATAGCATAAGCCTCATGTTGAAATGACAAAATGATATGCTCAGGTCAAAACAGTTGTGCGAAAAATTCCATCCTAAAGGTGAAGAATCCTTGGACGAAATGAAATTATTGAAGCTTGAATCAGTAATCTCTGATGAAATTTGAATGAGTCTCATGTTGGTCTTAAAATGATGAATTTTCTATTAGGTTTTCAATTTTGTGTTATCTTTTATCACAAATATGAAATTAATTTGGATCTGAACATATTAAAACTCCTAATAAGCTTAAAAAAGGTAAAGGTCAAAAGTCATGCCACCATAGCAACATGTCAATGTCCTTAGCAACAATGTGTGTCCTTAGCAACAATGTGAATTTGTAATCATTGCCATGCAAGCAATCTAAATATATTGTAAATGCACAAAAATCAAAGTCAAAGGCATTCCTGTAAAATGTTTATTAATATCATTAGCAACCGTATATATTTATGGCAAATACTGTCATCCTTGGAGATGATCTCTTTATCAATATTTATTATATTAGCACTTTTTTTCAATATCTTCTCACACATCAGATTTTAAAATATATATTAATGAGTCTGTTCCCCATTTACTGAAATAAACCCTTTAGACAAAATTTGTGATCTTGTTTTATGAACCATGACAATTTTTTCATTCATGTTTGTTTGGTGGTTAAAACGTACATCATTTATCATTTCGTCAAGAAAAAAAAGGGGGGGGGGGGGGGGGCTGTGACATCAAATTAAAAACAAATGTACAGCTTGTACATAAAATAATTTTCCATTTTAGAAATTGTCAAATTTTTTATGAAAAATTCAAATAAGTTAGAAAAGTGAAATATAATTTTATTTTAATTTTTTTTAAGACGTCAAGAAGAAATTGTATTCCCAGAGTTAATGACATGTGCTATGGGAGGAAAAGCTGATCAACTTTATTGTCTTTTAGAAGAGGGAGATTGTATTAACTCAAAGGTATTTTATTTCATGATAAATTATTTGTTTTATTAATGTTTAAGATTAGTTCAAGGATATTACATTGATATAAGGTATCAGTTTCACAATCAGTTCTCAATTAACATTTTCCTGAACTAAAAAATTTAGCAAATTTCTACAATCTTCTTTAAAATATGGAAACAACATTTTTTTGAGAAAATTAAATATAGTTGTTATAAGCTTATAGTAATCTTTAAAATGACAAAAACAACTGAATACAGTTGTGAGGAATTAAAAAAATTATTGGAGTTGAGTTGAGTAATTGTGTTTAACGTCCCAGTCAAGAATATTTTACTTATATTGAGACATCGCCAGCTATAGGTGAAAGTGCAGAAATTTTGCCTGTGTGTTGTGCTGATGGCATTATACAGCAGTGTTCTTTATCGTGCCATGCTTGCCATGACACGGGACCTCGATTAATTTAAGTTCCCATCCGAAAGAACCATGACTTTTATTTCGTAATGCCGAGTGCTTGGCGAAAAAAACAGTTACTACCCACTTTCAAGTCTTGGGTCAGACCCGGCTGGGGTTCGAACCCACGACCTTCCACTTACGGAGCAAACAATATTATTTGGATTTCAAATTTGCCAAATTTAAAAAAAATCTTAGTAAAAGAATGATTGTGACATTGAGACTAGAGCCAGACGAATGCAAAACTTGAAATTACTGTTGAGAGTTGTTTATCTTGTCAAATTTTCCATGACACAAGTCATTGTGAAACTGTTTGGCCAAATGAATCATGACTGTTATTCCTAAATGCTGAGTACTTGGCTAAAGAACAATAGCTACCTACTATTTCAAAGTTTCATTTGTGACTTTTGCAGACTTTTATGTTCCAGAAATCATGAAGTTTGGGCCTAAGATGGAGTTTAAATATTTTTTAAATATATTTTAAACACTTTGGAACCTATCCACCACTATGGTAGCTAACCTATAGCTGGTGATGTCTCGATATAAGTGAAATATTCTTGACTGGGACGTAAAACTCCAATTATTCAATCATCAATTTAAATCAATCTAAAACAGAGACCTTCCAGACTATTTTTGTTTTCTGTTTAATGCACTTTATCAGGTTTCCCCTTTGATTCATTGGAGTCTCCGTATACATGTTTCAGTGCACATGTTCCAAGCCAATAATAATCATTGTTAAACAAATGACCAATCTGTAAGAGTATTCCATTTATTTACAGCTACTAGGAATAAAATTTTAAAAAATAAATCTCAAGGATTGTGATTGTGATTAGAAGTTATCAATTAAAATAAAAAAAAAGGAAATAAATAAATAATAAAAAAAAAAAAAAATCTGAAAATTGAAAAACTTAATGCAACTTTAATACATGTACAAGATTTTTGGTTTATTGAAGGTTCATTTTCTACAAGTGCCACTGTATTTTATATTTTTTGCATCTTGCTCTCCGAAATATGGGGCCTCGATGGCCAAGTGGTCTCAAGGGCGCGCTTAGGGATCACAGCGCCTCTCACCACCTGGGTTCAAATCCCATTCGGGACAGATCCTCTTGTGAGAAAGCTTGTCAGTTCGCTTGCTGAAGGTTGGTGGTTTTCTCCGGGCACTCCGGTTTCCTCTACCAAGAACTGACCGCCTCGAAATAAGTGAAAGATTCTTGACTTGGGCGTAAAACATCATTACTCCACTCCTCTCCACTCTGAAATATACATAAATCTAAAAAAATTAACACAATCAGTAATTTTTACTTTTTTTCAATTTTTTCAACAGAGTGGTGTTGGAAATTGGCCATTATATCTTGCTGTAGAAAATGGACATCTTGATGTTGTTAGACTTCTATGTCAGGCAAGTTTAGAAAATGAACCAAATATACCAGGTACCTCATTTAGTCTTTGGTTTCAATATTACAATAAAACCTGTTTAGAAAAGACCACCCGATGAAGGAAAAAAAATATGGACCTGATAGAGCAGTGGTCTTTATGAAGAGGCCTTTTTGGTTGAAATATGAAGCAAAGTCATCTGAATTTTCAGCTAGATACATAGGTGGTAACTATAACAGGTTTTAATTTGTTGCAAAAATACATACATTTATTATCAAAAATTTTTCAATTTTTTTAAAAGAAAATTTCTTATTTTGATTGTTCTTAAAATTTACAGATAAACGAAAATATAGATATATCAATTAAGGAAATTTTTCAAAATAGCACATCAAATTCCTGTTTTTAAGAAACTTAATTGATTTTACAAGCACATATATTTAATTTAGGATAACACTTGCAATATGTATGATGGAACATATCATGTTATGTATAATATAATAGTATATTATGATAAGCCTTTGCTTTATTTATCCTGACCATTAAGATAATGTTTTTTTGATTGAATTTTAGAGAGGTGCTGATGTAAAGAAGAGACATCTACCCACTGGATCTACAGTACTACACATAGCAGCTAAGATGGGTCATTTAGATGTTTTAGAATACCTTCTGGCATTTTGTAAATCATCTAGAGGATGGCATGGTAAACGTGGCTATCATAAACTGGACATTAATGCTGTCAATAGTGATAATAAAACAGTTCTCCAGATAGCAGCAGAAAAAGGTAGGACATTTTTTTTCTCACATTTTGGTACTAATGCCAATGAGAGGCCTTGGTGGCCAAGTGGTCTAAAGTGTTGGCTTACAGATCACAGTACCAATGAGAGGCCTTGGTGGCCAAGTGGTCTAAAGTGTTGACTTACAGATCACAGTACCAATGAGAGAGCCCTCAGTGGCCAAGTGGTCTAAAGCATGAACTATCAGATCCTAGTGCCTCTTGATGCCTAGGTTCATATCCTGCTTGAGTAAATCCTAGTATGAGAAAGTTTGTCAGTCTGCTTTCCAAAGTCGGGTGGTTTTCTCTTGGCACTCCAGTTTTCTCCACCATCCCAGAACTGGCCGTCTTGATATAAGTAAAAGATTTTGATTAGGCTGTAAAACACCACTGCTCAACTCATCTCAATGAACTCAAGGCACTGAGATCACCTCAGGCTTTTGTACAAAGGTATTTTTATAGTTTTTGTTTTGGAAGAATGTGATTTGCTGCACCAGGTTCAATTTTTTTGATGAACAGAATGTACATGTATATAAAACCTACATCAATCTTCCAACAACTCTGTTACATGACTTATTCTGTTTGATTATAGGTTACATAAGAATGGTAAAGACATTACTGGCCAATGGTGCTACAACAGCACTGCTTGATAAAAATGGGTTCTTATTCTCGTTACCAGAGTTTGGAGGAGTATGGAGTGAGGTGGAAGCAACACGACAGAGACACACCAAACTAATTTTGTGTTGTTTAGCTGACAAGTCTAAAAAAGGCTTGATAGATCTTCAAAAAACATGGCTTGTATGTATTCATATTTACAATAGGAGTAAACCTTTGTTCAATAAATGTATTTAATTTCCCTATTATTCTATCATGTTTGAATACAATGTTATTTGCCACTAAACATCATCCCTTTATATCATGTGTGATGACACAGGTAATTTTTTTACCTTTGACCATCAGTTCCCCATACCTGTGTGGGAGGCTGTCATAATTAGGTACATACCATGGCCTTGTATTTTGGTGAAAAGGTATCACAAAATGAATTAACAGAATTAAGACCTTTAAATTGCTGTCCATCAGCATTTCTTTGTAACTAACAGGGGTCTCACTGACTGATTGGTCGAAATAGCCAGTTTAAGGAATTAAGCATCTATCTTTGCAAAGGTTTTAAATTACTAAGTCTTAAGATGTTTCCAAGTGTAATATAAATTGTTAGTTTTCATGCTGAGGGTTGGTTGGTTTTCATGGACACTCTTATTTCTTACACCATCCAAGAACTTACCGTATCAATTTAAGTGAAAAAATCTTCACTTGTGTAGAAATCAGCATTCCATTCAACCAGTAACCAGAGTCTGTTGTTTATAAATTTTTTATCTATACTGTTTGTTGTCTTTCTTTGCAGCCACGTTTTGATCACAACTTACGTGACAGAAATGGAGACACTCCTTTGATGGTGGCATGTAAAATAAGAAGGATAGAACCTGTCAAATTTCTTTTACAGAGTGCTGTTTACCCACAATGCATTGTGGAGGAAGTTGATGGGTAATGCATTAAAACATGCAAATTTCATTTTTAGCTTGAGCTTATTTGTTTGTGAAAGGTAGAAAAGCATATATCATTTATTTATTGTGAGAGTCAGCATTTGATATCATTTATTTATTGTGAGAGTCAGCATTTGATATCATTTATTTATTGTGAGAGTCAGCATTTGATATCATTTATTTATTGTGAGTCAACATTTGATGTTAATGGTTTTTATATTGAAACTTGACTGGATGTGTAGGAAATTTATGCAGATTTTTTGATAAATTTTGTGTCAGTAAATATTTTAAGTTTTTTAGTTTGCAAATATTTTATGAAATAAAGAGGAAATTTTATATACCAGATGACAATTTTAATCCAAGAAAACATTTTTTTTGATAATATGAATAAGAGATAATAAAAAGAAACAAGAGGAAAATATTTTTCTTTTTGGATTTAAAATCCATCTGCCTGCTATAAAAGACACACGTTTTGTTTTAGTTTGGAATACACAGGTTAATTTAACTTGCAATATAAATGATGAGGAATGTCCTTGTAAAATCATCATCATCAACAACATGGATGTAAAATTTTCAGCTATTTTTTCTCTCTACTTAAGTTAGAAATTCTTAAATGAAGATTCTCTGTTTTATTTCTAGAGAAGAGAATCAGTCTGATGTGGATTCTGGTATACTTTTAACATCTGGATACAGATCAACTCCCATAACTGAAGGTAAATTTTTAAAATTGTAATTTTCAACCATCTTTTTTTAGACTATATGTTTTTTTAAAATAAGATTTTATAGGTAAATGAAAATTAGCTGTATAATATTTTTTGTTTTGTATGTCATCAAAATGTGTGTTCCATTTCTCCTAAATTTCTCATTGGATATTAATAAATTTGTACAAATTGTATGCCAGGATAAGTTGATGTGTCATGAACCATGTTTATTTTTATAAGTCAAAGGTCAAGGCCATAAGGTCAAATCATTTTGAAGAGGGGCATTTTAAGTTTTTACTGACAGTTCTTGCTTTAAATGTTACTGCTGCTTTTTGTTCTGATTCTAATATAGTAGTTACATGATTGTTTAAATAATCTTACTAAAATCATTTGTTATCTCACTACACATGTAGTAACTATTTGCCATTTTGAAAAAAAGGTATTTATGATAACCAGATAGGGTGACATGCATGTATGGATTTGCAGTTTATTTTGTTCAGTTACACTCTTTTCATGTATTTTACTTCTACAGAAGATTTAGTAAGAAGTATTGATACTGTTGTTGATACAGGGCACCAGTTCCTGAAGAGTGAGGATTTCAGTAAATCCCTAAGGTTTGTAAATTGTTTTAAAAATTATTAAATCAGTTGTTTAGTCAATTATCTGTGCAAAAGAGCTAATAGTATATAATGGAACAAATGTAAACAACTACATTATCCAGTTTCAAAGTTCCTAGCTGAAAGGTTTTCAGTAGATTAGATTTGATTTCCAGGTAAGTTATACTATTTTTCGAACAGGCCTTTTAAAATGTTTTTTACCACTTTCAGTACTTTATATATTTTGACGAGATTGGACCTACTGTATATTAAGTATTTATTTTGGCTGTTTATTGGTGCTTTTGGTGTTAAATTAATTTCTGCCAATATTAATACATTCAACATTTATTTTAGCTCACCTGTGTAAAGGGGAAACAATGACAGTGCCAATATTAATACACGCTAAATTTTTGGGACCCTTGGGAGCACCAAATATAATACATGCTAATATAAATACTTATACAGTAACACCTTTTGTTTTAATTTCAGAATTGAACAACAGACTTTAAGTAAATCTTCAAGCAGATTGGAATCATTACTATCAGATATTGATAAACCTAAAGGATTATCCATATATCATGGTAAGAAATTATATCTGTAATTTGCCAGCTCACAATTCATCAATAAACTGGCTTAGTGGTAGAGCAGGATGCTAGGGGGTTCAAACTACAGCCAGGTCATACATAAGACTTAAGCCTGGTGCTTAGTATTAGCAAAACGGAATATCTACTCAGGGCAACTTTTAGTTGAGATACTAGATCACCAAGTCACTATCATGCAGACAAGCATATCACTCCTCCAGTTCACATTATTCTGACACAGGGTGAACTAGTCAGTACTCTGTTACCTTAATGCCAAGTGCCTGGTGAGGAAGCTGTATCTCAGATTTTAAAGTTTAATTTGTGTTCTGTTTGGGGTTTGAAACCCCAAATGTCCCATTTTTAAGGTGGATGCTCTACCACTCAGCCACCAAGGTGGTAACTAGAAGTAAGAAACAACCTGGAAGGAATAGTGCTAGCTCCTGATATATATGACATCTATTTACATACAGATTTTGTTTTCAATTTATTATTTTTAATCTAGATGGAATGGTTAGCCATGTTTGTGCAGTAAACTTGTTTGATGGTTGTACAGCTTTACACAGATGTCTGGAAGGGGGAGATAACCCAGAATTAATGAAACTGTTGCTGGCTACTGATGTGACATCAATAAATATACAGAATTCAATGGGGCTAACTGCCTTACATTTAGCTTGTCAGCTTCAAAGAAAGAAAACACTAGAGATCATTTTGGTAAGATAAATTTATAACACAATGAAAACTTACTATCTGATAAAAGTGGGGTCTCATCTTTGATTTTTGAGTAGGGCCTCAGTGACTTGATGATAAAAGTGGGGCCTCATCTCTGATTTTTGGGTAGGGCCTTAGTGGTTGGTTGATAAAAAAAGGGGCCTTGTCTATGATTTTTTAGTAGGGCCTCAGTGGTTGGTTGATAAATGTGGGGCCTTGTCTCTGATTTTTGAGTAGGACCTAAGTGGTTGGTTGATAAAATTGGGGCCTTATCTCTGATTTTTGAGTAAGGCCTCAGTGACCAGATGATTTGAAGCATTTGCTAGTTAAACAGTGCCTCTTACAACTTACAACATATCCCACTTATGAAAGATCCTACTATGAACAAGTTTTTCAGTTCCCTTTCTGAATGTTGGTGTTTTTTTCTAGGAACTCCAGTTTTCTCCACCATATGAGAACTCACTCTCTCATTATAAGTGAAAAAAAATCTTGACTTGGATGTAAAACACCTTTACTCCAATACATTCCACAATGATTTTATTTAACACACATAAATTTTTGGCACTTCATTCCTTTAAATGATACTATTCATCCCTATCATAGATTATTTGGCATAACTGACTCTACAAGTAGGAATATAGAATAGGAGTAGAATTCAGTCTTGGAAATAAGTTTCTGTTCTTATTTTGCAAAGAATTTAGCAATTAAAAAATGACCATCCTGCCATGAACATTTTCACAATGTTCAGAGTTCTGCAGTTTTAAACTATTTGACCTCTTGATTGACATCTTGATTTATATGAAGTAAACTACTCCTGACTCTGATAAAAAAAAGGTTAGATTTATTAATAGTTGTGAATTTGATGATAAAATAGCCAAATGTGTTGTCACCTCTGCTGTGATTGGTGATGTTCAACTAGGAAGAAAGTGAAACCTTTTGAATATTAGGGAAATATACATTGTTGTTTTCTTACAGAAAACTGAAGGAATTGATATAAATATACTTACACTCGATGGTTTACTGGCAGAAGAAATGACCTCAAATAAAAATATTATAAAGATTGTACACAAAGCTAGGAAAGGGCAACCAGTCAGGTAAGACATTAACCAAATAAAATAAAAGTAAAAGCACTTTTGTATAAACATAATAAAGACAACTTGTCCAGTAAGAGCTGTGTTTTTAGGTCCCTTTGCTTTCAATTTTATTCACAAAGAACCATTAAATAAGTCGGTTGTAATAAGCGTTAAGTGATCTTCAAAATAATAACTTCATTTCCGAAATATCTAAAGAATTAACAAAGTTAGCGGTTTCAAATTTGCCAAATTTAAGTTAAGAAAAATCATTGTTAAGAAATAGTTGTGAAACTGGGGTTTGTGTTAGTAATCAGTTTAAATAACATTTTTGTCCAATTTATATACATGTATGTTTATATTTCAACTTCATACCACTGAAGTGTGATTTAGAGAGGTTCTTGTTTTTTACTTGTCGTAGGAGCTTCCTGTTTGTCTTGCCGGCTTAGATTTAAAAACATGGACCTACTACTTCTACCTTGCAGCATTAAATGCATATCTTACACCAGTTGCATATACAAATGTTTAATTAATTCACAATATTTATATTTTTTTCTTTTTACATTTGTTTTAGGCCTAGAAAACAAAGTTTTGCAGGTGTAATGTCTCCATCAATCCCAGACTCTGGACCAAATTTAAATCCACCAAGCACACAAGAAGCTTCCAGCATCAATTTTGAAAAAGTTCATTATAGATATGAAACGCTGAGAAAAGACAGCTCAAAGAAAATCGATAATAAGTGAACACATGGTTGTTGATTTTTATTTTTCTCTCTCTCCCTCCTTGAGAATTTTATTTTTAGCCCATCTTTGTGAAGAATCAATCATCCATAAACATGTCGACATTTAATGAAAGTATGTGACAACCTTGGTTTTGTTTTTTTATTTAATTTTTTTAAAAATATTGTATGAAAAATTGTACATATTTTGGGATTTGATATGATTGGTTGAATCACTGAATGAATCTCGGATGATGCAAGGTACTTAAGAAACAATCACCATTTAGTGTATTTTATTGTTTAATAATGCATGGAGCAAAGTGAACTTGTGACGTAATTAATCACACATTCTTGATATGTTAATTGGCTGTATCCTCAATCGGTTAAAAAACAATTAAAATGAATGAGAATAAAACAATAATAAATAAAATCGCAGATTTGCAGAATTTTTAAACAGCATTGATATTGTAGAGAGTAGAACAAAACAGTAGGACAGCTGGGCATTATCTTTTTATAGTACATGGTTAAGTTTCTTATTTTTCCATAGATTAAAAATCACATTTCGTGTTGTAATTATTCATTTTGGTATGATGGAAAGTTAACTGATGTTAGTACACGTATACCTAAAGTGGTATTTATTGACAGAGGGGTAGTGTGATAATTTGTTATAATGGAGTTTAGTCTGCCAAATGATTGACTTACTGGCACATGTATTGTTTACAAGTTAAGCTGGTCTTAAATGACAATGGAATGTACTTTTTTATTTATTTTACAAGTGTTTTTAGGAGGTTCAATATTGAGATTTATATACAGATTAATATCAGTATTGAGTAATTAAAAGTAAACTCCTTGATTTTGTTTCAACTTTGTGGGGAATGAACATTTTACTTTTTTTGTCGGAAAATATTTCTAGTACTAATGCACCTAATACTTCTGTTTTTGTATAAAATAGGAACAGGCTTCAAATTCAGAACTTGCTAGGTCTAATTTATTTATTTAAATTTAATGGGGTTTTATGTCCAAGTCAAGGATATTTCACTTATATCACCAGCTATAGATGAAGTGGCAGAATATTTTTACCTTTACATTGCGCTAAGGGCAGTGTGCAGGGGCAGGGGGGGGGGGGGGGGTGTTAGCATGCCACACCTGGTTTGACACAGGAAATCAGTTTTTAAGATCTCTTCTGAATGACCCTCTGACTTTCATTCCTAAATAGCGAGTGCTTGGCAAAAGAACATAACTACCAATTTTCATGTCTAGGTTTCATGCTGGGGTTTGAACCACGACCTCCTCCCACATACAAGTCAAGCACTATACCAACTGAGCTTCTGTAGTGATTCTAAATCTGATATATATATATATATATATATATATATATATATATATATATATATATATATATATATATATATAAATAATCTTTTTGATAGATTAAAAAAGGAGGACACTTCAAGGGGAGATTAAAACGTAGACATAATATATTATTGCATAATACCTATTTATAGTATAAATTCAGTTTTCTGATAACTATAATATATAACAATAAAATCTAGATTTAATTTTAGTTTAATCATTTCTAATTTTAAACACTAGTAGACATTAAAAAATTAACAAAACTTTGTACTAAAATATTTTACTAAATATTGAACTGATTGATCTGTCTCGTGGATTAAAAATCTTGCTTATAGTATCATGTGACACATCATGTGACATTATGTCAACTGGAATTTGATTTAATTCTCTCCCTTATAAAAAAAAGAACAATAAATATCCTTTGTTGTTATGTCAACCCTTTCTCTGCAGTAAAAATAAACATGAACTATCATGTGACATTCAAGTGACGATACGTCAACCTGATGAGATTTTCCTTTCTTGACTTGAAACAGAAATATGAAAAAGAAAAATAAGTATCCCTGTGTCGTTATTTCAAACTGAATTTTTTTTCTTAACAGTAAAAATAAACATTAACAATTGTGTGACATTACACCAATCCAAAATTATGTTGTTTTATTTTTCTAAACAGTAAAAGAACAACAAAAAATTATTTCAGATGTTTAAAGAATAATATTTCAAAAGAGAGAGTTACAAATCTTTTGCCTTTTTTTTTTTATATACATCAAAAATTTATGTCCGAAGATGCAATCGATATTATATAAATAGTGCCCTTGGTTGAAGAAAATATGGAGGATTTTCTACGCGAGAGAACATGATAAAGTTCCCAAGGGGAGACAATTCTCCATATTTCCCTCAACCAAGGGCAATATTTACTTTATTATTCTGAACAAAAAGCGGTTTCTTTCACTTTTTTCGACAACGACTTTAAAATGCTTAAAATTGCATCTGATAAAGAACTATAAAAGTTACTGGTCTATAGCTTACGTAATTGGAAGTAGGATTACTCGATATTTTCCGTGATAGACATTCATAAGTTTTTGTGCCTAGCGGTGAACATGGCAATATCCCATGACAATGTTGACCACTGCTTCAAACATTGTGAATTGGTTCATACCACTTGATTAGAAATTGACCAATAATAGTTTAAGAATTTTCCATGAGGTATAATAATATATAATATTGCCTCTCCCACATCACTGTTTTATCAATCAACATTCCATGTGTGGTCCTTGGAAGTGGTGTAATGGCAATTACAAGTGGATAAAGTCCATACAACCGATGTTGAATGTGAGATAACCACATGTTGGGCCTTGAATAGTAATATATAGTGTTTAGAGTAGCTCAGATGGCTAAGTATAGTCTATAGTGCAGAGGTCCTGGGATCAAGCTATGGTCTGGCGCTGCAATTTTTGCTCCAGGCTGTTACAATTACATTAACTTGTGATATTTGTATACAATATATTGTATTCAGAAATTCCGTATGGAAAAATGGTCTTTTTCAAATTTTTTAAAAATTATTTTTCACAATTTTGTTTTAAAGAATAAATAATATGTATTATTTGGTAAGTAAAAGACTAATGAGTTTTTGTCGAGTCTGGCATTGCCATAAGGCAAGACTTGGGTGTTACTTTTCCGGTGTCGTTTCCGGCGGCAATGTGTCAAAATTTGTAGGTTTATGTTTAAGTAATGTATTTTCTACTCCATCAAAAACTAACCAGGCAAGACATTTAAATTCATGGAATTCATGTTTTAATTGAAATTTAATTAGTTGTGACTCATACGATTCTAAATGTTTTGACTTACATTCCCTGGGTTTTTTACATTGTTTATTATTACTATTCATTTTACATGTATTATTATTATTATCATTAATATTATTATTATTAAAAAATCACTTGTTTGTTATCGTTATGTTTTTTATATATATATATTTCTGGTAGATCTTAAAAAATATTGAAAAACTTATTTCAAATAAAAGTTTTAAAATAAATAAATAACATTTTTTCAGCATAAAACCTCTATTTTAATGGATATTTCTTTTTTTGGGAAAAGTTTTGTGTTATGACACATTCTTTTTTTTATTTTTTAAGCTTATTGATTTATTTTAAATTTTCAATTTTTTTTAGTTTTGTCTGATATTTTGGAAATTAAAAAAAAATGTTCGTAAACAAAAAAATAACCTTCTACATAATACGCCAGCTGAACTGTCATTATCAAAAAAAATTTTGACACAACATTTGGCACAAATTTGTAAAAAAATAAAGAAGTGTTTTGTTAAATAAAGTAATTGGCAGTATAATTTGTTAAGATTAGCAAGATATTTAGATCTATTATTGCAATTGTATTGATGAATATTTCAAGTTTTTTTTAAATACATTTGTAGTTGTTTTATTAATGTACTGTTTTATCTCAAGATATTTAAATTTTACTCTAATTTTTTAAGATGTAATTGAATATATATTTGTTATGTTTGAAGAAATTAGTAAACAGAATTAATGAGATTTATTTTTGTTCTAATTGTCTTTTTTGTGTTCAGGTAAATTTTCAATCATTGTGCAACAAAATACCAAGCAAAATATAAAAGTTGCAAAGTTCCAGATTTTGCTGACCATATACCCAGTCAGTCGAATTATTAACTGGTTAAGCTGGTGCCAAGATAATTGACTGGGGGAGTGGTATGATTGTCTGTAGCATAATATCTCGGTGAGCTAGCATCTTATCAAAAAGTTACCTGCATGCTAGTACATTGCAGACCATAATACACATTTGCACATCACATGCATACATCAACTTGTTATTAGATTATTCCATAAAGATTAATAACCTTGCTCTTGTTGTGAATAGCTGAAAAATTGCATTGGTGTGTGTGTGTGTGTGTGTGTGTGTGTGTGTGTGTGTGTGTCTGCTAGGTCCTGTAGCACAAGATCATTATATACATGTATTACAGAAGCAAACTATTAACATCCACACAAGCATAAGTAGATTATTTTTATTTAATGGGGTTTTACATCCCAGTCAAGAATATTGCATTTATATATCGAGTCGTCACCAGCTATAGGTGAAGTGGCAGAAATTTTGACCTTTGCAGTGTGATTAGGGCAATATGCAGGGAGGGTTCTTTAATGTGCCACACCTGCCATGACACGGGGAGTCGTTTTTTTAAGGTCTTATCCGAAAAACCCAGTGACTTTCTTTTCTAAATGCTGAGTCCTTGGCAAAAGAACAATCATTACCAATTTTTAAGTCTTGGTCAGTCCCATTCAGAGTTCAAACCCTCAACCTCCCACTTACAAAGTGTTTACCCTGCTTAACACCAGAAAAGTTCTCAAATGTTTCCCTATATATATATATATATATATATATATATATATATATATATATATATATATATATATATATATATATACAATAAGAGAGGGAGAGATAGTAGTATGATCTTTCTGAATTTTCTTCTCCAATATTTTTAAGCTCTATTGTGCCAGTATGGAACAAACTTTGATTGAAACGCTTTTCATGTACATTTATTCAACTTTTTATGTCGCCTGAAAAGGTGACATATAGGGGTTACTTTCGGTGTGATGTACCCTGTTTGCTTGTCCGGAGCATAACTTTGTCATCTTTAGTTCAATCGACACCAAACTTGGTTTGCATGTTTCTTGCAATGAGATGAAGTGCTGAGTTAAAGAACCATAACTCTGCATTGGGTATTCTTTGGAGTTATTCCACTTATATTATTTTTGCCTGCAAGAAGCATAACTCCTTCATTTTTTAAGTAATCTGCACCAAATTTTGACATGATAAACATCTTTTAATACTTTAACACTTATAACACAGGCTTTTGTATATGGACATTTTTAAAAGAGTTATTGCCCTTCACATAAAATTCTGTTCGAAATTTTTGCCCATGTCTCTAATTGCTTTTCCAGAGGATGACTTTGTCATCTTCAGTTCAATTGATACCAAACTTGGTATGTATGTGTTTTGCAATGAGATAAAGTCCAGAGTTAAAGAACCATAACTCTACATTGGGAAATTTTAGAGTTATTCCCCTTATATTATTTTTGCTTGTAATGGGCATAACTCCTTCACTTTTTGAGTAATCTTCACCAAATTTTGACGTGATAAACATCTTTTAATACTTTAACACATATATTGCAGTTTTTTGCATATGGTCATTTTTGAGAGAGTTATTGCCCTTCATATAAAGTTTTGTTTGAAATTTTTGCTTGTCCGGAGCATAACTTTGACATCTTAAGTTCAATTGATACCAAACTTAGTATGCATGTTCTTAGCATTTTAGTGTGTGTGTGTGTGTGTGTGTGTGTGTGTGTGTGTGTTTAAGGAGGGGAGGGGTTATATTCCATTGTCAATTTTTATCAGATATGTATTGCCTTTAGTTTATTTTGACTTTAACTTGGCCAGTCGTTTTTGGTTATTCCCTTCAAAACATTTGTAAAAAATAGATCATAGTTTAGTGTTATTTGTTGTAAAATGTATCAAGGTTCAAAGTTCAATTGCATAGTTATGACATCACTGTGGTCATAGGATTATTACTGATAATCAGTTTCTGAATGATCCTCTTAGACATATTCAGCCTCAAACAATTCTCATCTGCAATATGTATGTATTTCTTGTAAACATGGCATGTTCTTCAGTATAATTTTTATGTCATTACCCTTTGCTTGTTTAATGTTTAAACATATTTATTTTCAGTTTAATTGCAATTACAATTTAAAACGATTTTTGTGTGTAAAAACAGTGCTTATAAATGTGAAACAAAGAACTAATTAACAGTTTTACTGTTGACTCCAATCTTTTGTCAGGCGACACATCTGACTCGTGGAGTTCTAGTTGTATGTGTAGATGTTATAATCAATTATACGCCAGGTGAGCATTAAGGCATGTAGACCTTTTGTCATCTTTATTACACAATCATAATAATATAAATATAAACATCAATATAATTTCAAGAATTTTTGCCTGAAAACACCAACCCTTCACACGAAATGCCGAAAATTCCAGTTAATTAGTAGTAATTTTAATAAAAGAAATTTATGATAATAAAAAAAACTAATGAATAAACTGAAAACAAATGAATAAATAATAGAATTTTATTTATTTATTTATTTATTTAGAATGATAAATAAATAAAATAATAAATAGAATAAATAAATAAATATAAGATAGATAGATAAATAAACAAATAAATGTATACATTAAATAAAATGAATAAATAAACAAATTAATAAAATAAATGAATAAATAAATAAACAAAAATATAAATAAATAAAATTAAATAGATAAATAAAAAGAAAAATAAGCATTTAAAGAAATATTCAATTACGTCATTTCAAGTTGTTTTTTTTATTTTTTGTTTATTTTTTTTTTTTAATGAAATTTGAACTAGTAATAAAAATATGGGTGTGTATTAGATTGTTTTGTACTGCTTCTTTAAGGTTCTATTTCTTAAAAATACAATAGAAATGTTAAAAAATCATACAATTTTAACCATCCCTACAAGGAAAAACGTCGATATTTCATGTTGAAAATAGTTTTCTAAATTTACAAAATTTTACGGTTCCGTGATTTATTTACAATTTTTCATTTTTTTTCACGGTATATTTATTCTCAATAAACATTTGATATGAACATGTACATAATGATCTTGACATTTGAACTTGAGAAATTAAACAGCTTAACTGTTTACATAATATTATGATATGACTTTGTATGACGTCATTTCGTTATTGACTGTTGGGCATTGTTAAGGCTAGATATTTACACCTTGGATAAAAAGTCTGAACTACCGACCGACCGACGTTTCGTTAAGGTTATGTCAAAAGATGAAATAAGTTGGAACTTGTATTAGGCAGCTTTTAAACCAAATCCACCCCCGATAGAATGTGGACATTTTTTTTTATTTAATCAGAATTTTTTCGTTCTCGTACACAGCTGGACATATCTTTGTGGATATTTGAAAGCGGATCATCATGGTCTGGAGGCGATTTTTGCCTTCATTTAACGAAGAAGAAGAAAAAGATGACAAAAGACAAAAACCAGAGATTATTAATAACTTAAAGGAAAGGGAACTTGAAAGCATTTCGAGAGAAATCTGCAACAAACCCGAGAATGCGAAAATACCAAGAACTGAAACTTCGCAAAACGGAAATAGTTTGTCAAAATCACCAACAAATGACCAGTCACAATCGATGGCAAGCGTTTGCTTACCACCGCTAGGGAATCGTCGAAATTCGGCATTCGTCTCTAAAACACCGTCGATAAGTCCTGCACTGATAAATCGTCGTCGACATTCAGGAGTTGGGGCGACATCAATCACACAGTTTGGAGAAAGTGTAAAGTTGGCAAATGTTAAAGTCAACGTTTTACCAAGTAGCAGACGACTTTCTGGATCTACCATTGCAAAGCTAGGAGTTTCTGAATACGGAAGAAAAGCGTTACGGAGTCAGAATAGTTTCAAAAACCTTGGGGACAAGATATGGAAAATGATTAAAGTGAAAAACTTGTTTGCATTGAAAAATAAACATGACGACGACGATAACCAATTGTTTCAATACCAAGAAGACGGTACACGTGTCGAACCTCGGTTTACCTCGTCGTTGTCGCCTGAAGCCCAATTAGCAATACTTAAAGGGTACGAAGATATCAACTACGAGGAAATTACCGGGTTATACCCAGCATCGAAACTACTTCTGAAAAGAAGTCACACGCCTGTTTCAATATTAGGTAGCGGGAACGGAGCTTGGGAAAAACTACGCGAAACGAAAATTAAAATGGATGTCATAGACGCATTTTCGATTCACAACGACGACGAATTAGATTCTCCACTTCGACGCCGAAAAGCCTCCGCAGCATCGATTCCAAATTTTGGCAAATTGTTTCAACCTAACAAAAGATCGGTTGAAAGGGGACGATCTAACAGCCTTCCAATTCTTTTACCAGACGACCAGCGTCGTATTTTGTCCTATCGATTGGAAAACGCCATGGATATTTTAGACACGCTGAAAAATTCTAAGGGACAACACACCGTTTCCCCACGATTAAAATCTTATCCAAATCCTATACGTCCAGTGAATGCATATAATAAATGGACAGAACTGTGGAAAACAGATTTCAAATCGATCAAAAAATAGAAATTGTCGAAAGGTGATTTGAAATCGTTAAATGGATAACTGTTGTGGTAAGGTGATATCTAATCTTTCGAATCTGTCTCAATTTGAAATTGCTGAAAGGAAAACCTGAAATTCACCATTCTGAAACCTTTATGTTCCCAAAGTAGTTGTCCCTACCTTATTCATCAATGTTACGAGTAATTTCAAAATCATTCATGCAAAAGAGTTTTTCAACATTTTATTCAAAGCTATTTTCATGAACCTTACTCTGGGTCTTGGCGACGGAGGTAGAATGGAATAAAAGTAAACAGTTGTTAAATTGATAAGAAGTAAAAATTGTGAAAAAAGTCTTAGCTTTAAGAACAATTGAGATCCGGCTGGTCAAAAGAAATTGACCACTATTGGTTAGAATGTTTTAATTGGACAAAATATAATCACATTGTAGCATTTCAACGATAATTCAACAGTGATTTTTCCTGAACAAATTTGGTTGCGTTGTTGTTGACAGATGAAATAGTGGTTAGGATGTTTTAAGTAGACGAAATATAATTAAAGAAGTATTTCAACGGTAATTCAACAGGGATTCCTCAACGTATTTAGCTACATTATTGTTGATGGATGAAATGTTGGTTAGGATGTTTTAAGTAGACGAAATATAAACAAATTGTAGCATTTCAACGGTAATTCAACAATGATTTTTCCTCAACATATTTGGTAACGTTATTGTTGATGTATGAAATATGGATTGATTAAAAGGCATATATTAATAATTTTAAAATTTAAGAATGACTTTTATCGAACAAACTTATTTGCACAAATCCTATGTATGTGTATCTTAAAATCTGTGCTTTATCTGAGTGCTTATGGGTGACTTCGTTAGTTGAGTGAATGTTTTAAATTTATCAAAGTGGACGTTTAACAAAAGAAGTTTGTTTTAAAATTTTAAAAAGTGGTGAAAGTTTTTTAATTTCTGCTGACCAACCCATGGTGAAATGGTTAGACACTAACGAAACGTTATTGTTTATTTTGAAAAAATTAGATGCTTTCAATGAATTGACGTAATCTTTATAAGTTTTGTCGTCATTATTTCATGGGGTTATAATTAATTTTATTTATTTATTTTCTATTTATTTATTCATGTATATTCTATTATTTATTTTGTTTTTGTATGTTTTTTTGTCGTAAAATGCGACATGTAAAAATCAAAAAAATTTTTTTTGATGTCAGGAATATTTTGTTCTCTGAAATTACACTAATTTCACAAAGTTCTCATTTATTTTTCCCGTGTTACCGGTAGAACAAGTGTCTCCTGATTCACTTGCTACTTGTAAAAGTACTTTGAAAGAAGAGTGTCTCCTGGTTCATTTACCTCTGATACAACTATTTCGGTAGAGCAAAAGTCTTCTAGTTGTACATGTATTTCGACAGAGAAAAAGTATCCCGGTTGTCTCGATACTTGCATAATGATTATGTATTTTGGTAGCAAAAGAATTTCTTCCTAGTTTATGTTATTTTTTGGTGGCCTAACAAAGTTTTTGTCTCCGAGAGGAGTGAAGTAATGGTGTTTTACGCCCAGTTCAGACTCTTTCACGTATACCTAAGCAGTCAGCTAAATGATGGTGAAGGACATCGGAGTGCCCGTAGAAATCCACCGAACTTCAGCAAGCAAGCTTCCAAACTTTCTCACACAAGAATCCGGGCTGTTAAACTCTCCGACACAACATTTAGCGGAGCGACTAAGTAAAAAAAAATTGGTCAAATAGTTGACTTCGTGATACAAGTATGAAACTTGGCAGTATGTTCATTGGATCATGGACTTTGAAAATCCACCCTTGGCCCTTTCAATTTCGACCGTTTTCAATATGGCCGACGTGAAAATCAAAATGGCGGCTTTTTGGTTATATTTATTTATTATATATCATAAGATAAAAATTTCAAAGCTTTTTCATCAGATTTTAGCTATAAGATATGAAAGAGCTTGTTCTAACAAGGAGGACCATGGCTTTCTACAACGAAGAAAACTTCTTAGAATTTTGCTTTTGGCTCAGGGATGTTGCAAGCCTAGACCAAGGCCATTTGGGAGTTTTACGGCTGTCATCACAAAATTATTCATAAATATGAAGCCACTGTATACAAAGTTATACTGGATATATTTTACTTCCTATAGTTTCATGTTCCTTTCGCTCTCAGGTTTGATTTTGCACTTGACGGCTGTAACTGGCTGGACGGTAGGTAATTGTTCTTCGGAACAACCGCCCTCACTTCCTTGACGAAAGTTCACCTGTATAGCTGAATTGACCAGTTTTCAAAGTTTTTACTTTTTTCATTTTTTTTTTTTTTTTTTGGGGGGGGGGGGGTGTGATTTAGACATAGACTTGTATGTTTGTGTTTTATTTATATGTTTGTTAGTATGGAGAGGTATTTGTATTTATGAGCGTATTTCTGTACGTTATTTGATAAACCAAATAGTTCAGAAATTGCAAATTTCCCGTAAAATAGCTCAGTTCAAATCTCATTTGCAGCTACAAAATGCTGTGCATGGCAGACTAGATCTATAACATTTGCAGTTTTTTTACTCAAAGGCTATTCTTGCAGACATACCTAACTAGTTCTTGGCAACAGGAAGCAACCGCTTAAAGAAAAGTCCGGTACCTAGTGATTGTCATCTTTTTGACAACCAAATAGATATGGAGATGGTAAATCTGGTAGACATTTAAATGCTTAACCCCAATCATGACCAGACTAAAGGAAACTCTGTTTGATATGCTGCTCTAGTAAGTGGAATGGTATAATATGTTTTCTGCTTCCTGGCAAACATACTAAACCGCGCTTCACTTACCTTCTCTGTCTGAACCGACATGTCATATAAAACTATTGCAAATGTCCCAATTACTGATATATCATTATTCCTTATACAAGTTGGTCTATTACAAAATCAGCTAAATACCTCTGTCACTTTATCAAAAACATCTCAAACCTGTTAATCTAACTGTATGAAATACAGGTACTGTGTTGCAGCCCGTAAATACGTGGAAGAATGGTTCCAAGTGCTACTAACTATGTCCTAAGGAATTGTTTAGTTCGTGTATAGGAATCCACCAAAAATTTCTGCCTCTTTCAAATGCAATCCAAATTATGTCAAGTGTAAGCGAACTTAGCACTGCGGCTTCTATTACAACAACAGAACTGATTACAATTACATTCTTGAAATTACTTTCGTCCGCATGTTGTACGTGAATATTCGTGGGCTTCTTCTTGTGAACAAGGAGCTGTGTTTGTCTTATCTATATTATGGTTGCTAAGATCATCATTAGTACATGCTGCTAGAACAAGATTTATGTCTCCTGTCTAAGAAAATATTTTTGTGCAAGAAAGGTGAAAAGCTCAGTCAACCTTGAGAGAACTATTCCAACAGCTTAGTACTCGGCCAGTTCCCAACATTCTTCGCCGATTTTTTTACCTTGTTTGAGCCTTCAGACTGTCATATCTAAATGAACATCAATGATTATGCCAGTTTTCAAATATTTCTGTGCAAAAGGGTTAAATGGAGGCATTATCACCTTGGATGCGTATTCATCAACTCTTTTAGAACCTCCAGGAGATCTTGCTGATTACATCAGTGTAATTGGCATGACATTTAGATCAGAAAATAGAGAAACAGAAAATAATGTTGGTTAGTTTTGTATCCATCACTGTCAGATATGGATTGAGTAGGAGGACACATCGATTGTAATCAAAGGCAATTGTCTGACACAGACAACATTTTGCCCAAATAGTTGATCAGTTACCTTTTGTGAGGTTTTTCAGACATACTTTGTCTGACATTTTAACTTTATGCATATAAATTATCAAATCAAGTCGACGAGGCTATCTTTTTATCACTTGGAAGTAATACTTCCCTACATAGAAATCAGCTCTTTATTGTATTGGATACAACAAGGTTTGGGTTTTTGGCCTACACCTTGCCCGATTGTTCTTCCAGTATCCTTCAATTCTCGTGCGATCTGTACCCTATCCGAAAAACCTAGTCCACGTTTCATTGGCTCAGCTATCCTGGCTGGCACATCCTGTCTTCTCAGGTGCGATTCCTTGACTACTATATAGGAGGAAAATCAAAGAGTATTTGGGAGACTGTTCCATATTGTATGCATCAGTATTAAAAACAGGTTATGAAACAGGTGATACCGAACCCCATGGTAAGTTTAACAGCTACGATTTAGACCAATGTACCTTGGTAGTTTGCTAGTGCTGCCAAATCAAATATTAAGTTGGCATTTTTTGATAAGTTCATACTGCTATCCTTTAAAAACATTTTTTTGATAAGATCATACTGCTATCTTTTAAAAACTTGCCAATGTGGTAGCTCAGTTAGTAGAGTGCGCGCTCCGTAAGAGGAAGGTCGTGGGTTCGAACCCCGGCCGCGTCTGACCCAAGACTTGAAAGTGGGAAGTAATTGTTCTTTCACCAAGCACTCGACATTACGAAATGAAAGTCACAGTTCTTTCGGATGGGAACTTAAAATAAACGAGGTCCCGTGTCATGGCAGGCGTGGCACGATAAAGAACCCTGCTGTATAATGCCATCAGAGGAACGCACAGGCAAAATTTCTGCACTTTCGCCTATAGCTGGCGACGTCTCGATATAAGTGAAATATTCTTGACTGGGACGTTAAACACCATTACTCAACTCAACTCTCCTTTAAAAACTTGACATGATGATATTTCTGTTATTACTAAATCACTAACTACTCCTTGTGATATCAAGTGATCATTAGATATTATAAATACTATTAAAAAACAATTTTACTGGTACATGCATTCAGAAAAAACAGGCGCTCTTTTACCTTAGAACGAGTCCTCTCTAAAATTGTCGCCGATTTTCATTTAAGGTGATAGTAATCAAGTAGAATGTCACATTAAGACATAGTTCATGTTAGATTTGTGATATCTGGTCACTGTAAATGCTAAATTTGATCAATTAAGGTTATTGCTTTGCAAATACTGGTACCTTCTGATTTTGAAACATCAAAATTGGATTTAAAAAAGCCGCCATTTTGGATTTGTTGGCAGCCATCTTGAAAATGGACAAAATTGGGATGGCCAACAGTGGATATAAAATTTACATGATACAAATAAAATGTGAGCCAAGTTTCATACTAGTTTCACAAGGTTTACTATTTTTGACTTAGCCGCTCAACTACTTCTGTACCATTGGAATTCAAACCTAGCAAATTGGAAGCGTTGTGAACCGAAAGCGAGCACTTTAGACCACTCTGAACACTTAGTCTCCAATGCCATCTTATTAGCATAAAATATTATTTTCCGTATAATGAGACCACGACAAAATGTATGACATAAGTAACGTCGAACAGAAGAAAAACTTTAATCAAGTCACTGGCCATAATTTTTATCATCATTTCCAGAGCCTGTCCAAAGTCAGTAGCTTTATCATCAGTGATTACACGCAAATCAAGTCACTGGCCATAATTTTTATCATCATTTCCAGTGCCTGTCCGAAGTCAGTAGCTTTATCATCAGTGATTACACGCAAATCAAGTCACTGGCCATATTTTTTATCATCATTTCCAGTGCCTGTCCGAAGTCAGTAGCTTTATCATCAGTGATTACACGCAAATCAAGTCACTGGCCATATTTTTTATCATCATTTTCAGTGCCTGTCCGAAGTCAGTAGCTTTATCATCAGTGATTACACGCAAATCAAGTCACTGGCCATAATTTTTATCATCATTTCCAGTGCCTGTCCGAAGTCAGTAGCTTTATCATCAGTGATTACACGCAAATCAAGTCACTGGCCATATTTTTTATCATCATTTCCAGTGCCTGTCCGAAGTCAGTAGCTTTATCATCAGTGATTACACGCAAATCAAGTCACCGGCCATTATTTTTATCATTATTTCCAGTGCCTGTCCGAAGTCATCAATGGTTACACTCAATGTGTGTTGATTTTGCTTGCCATTTTTTTGGTTTAAAAATTATGTTTTAAAATACTAACTTTAGGAAATTAAAAATCTGACGGCGGATTTTTAAACACATTATTTATTTAAGAAATGAAAAATCTGACAGCGTTTTTTTTTTAAAATCATTATGTTTCCACGTAACTTACTTTAAGAAATCCAAAATCATGTTTATTGACTATTATGGCAAATTTTTATTAATAACAATCAAATTTGTACCTGGATGCTGAGATTTTTTAATTAAACGCACTCCTTGCAACCACGATTTAATACAATAGCTTCCACTTAACCAAAAAATAACACATTAAGTTGTTTTTCTCCGGATCATTCAAGCTAACGTTTTTAATTATCAATTTATACACGGAATTTAACTCCAAAGACTCGATCACTCAAATGATATCGTGTTTGGGTCATTGACTGCAGGGACTTGATTTTTACATTCTATGTTAGCATGCAATAGACATTTCCATCAACTTAAACTCATGTTAAGACTATATTGATCCCCAATCAAATATCGGAACTAATTAATTAAGAAACGGAAAACAAATTGTTTCTGGGATTAGTTTCAAAGTATTTCGTAGATTTTAAAAGACATATTGCAATTTCGGTACTTCTAAAGCTTCGAAATTTTCAATCTCTGGATTTAAAGACATACTGCTGTTTCGGTACTTCTCGAAATTCGAAAATTTCAACCCTTCGATTTAGACATATTGGAAATTCGATACTTTTAAAACGTCAGAATTTTTTAAAACTTTGTTGTTGAAGAAAATTGGTTTTGAAAAATTAAACAATGCATTCTTGCTGGATATTAGTTTTCATATTCAACGTATACATTTTAGCAGGTAAGAGTAAATTTTATTAATAAAATGGACTGGTGTTCCCTTCAAGAATGATTCACTTATATCGAGAGTTAACACATATTATGGGCAGAGTGAGCTAAATACCACACTTCTGGGAAGGATCTCAATGAGTTTTTGTAGTCCTTAAATGGTTTTGTTCTTGTTCTCTCCGCATTTTTGGCAGAAAAAAATTACTGTACAATATTAGGCCCTTGACCTTAATATATTAAAATATATAACATGATGATGATGATGATGAAAAAATTTTCAAATAAACCTCTAATCTTTCGTTATATTTCTTTAATTTGGAAAATATGAATTTATAACTTTTTGATCTTACATTTTAAAAAATGGATTAATTGAAAATCAAGTTTTTATTTTATTATTATTATTATTTTCAATTTTCAAAAATTATTTATTATTTATTTATTTATTTATTTATTTTTGTGAAATTAAATGGTTTGCAATCTGTCAAGGTAGAAAGGTAGAACGGTTTTCCGGTATTTCAAATCAAGCGGAAAGCTGATCTCATTAGAAAAACTTTCAGATTTCAAGATTAGTTACACAGTAAGACGCACATTTCTCAACTTCGTCCATCTTAATAAGTGTTATTTGGACACAAAATAAACCCTTTCAAATAATGAACGACTGATTAAAACCTAAATCAGATTATGATTACGATGCATGGCACTGTCTTACGTTGTCTATATACAAAATGTCTCGTGTGCTTTACCTATTCAAGACCAATTTTCTTTTTTGTTTTTATATGCCATAGGTTGTCTTAAACGTTTATATACGGCAAGTAAGCAAGTGTTGTGTACGTTTATTGCCATGTTCTGTTTTTCATACATAACGCGTTGTCTTGTTCGTTCTGTTTTTCATACACAATACGTTGACTTGTTCTGTTTTTCATATACAGCACATTGTTTTGTGTTGTTTCATACACAGCACATTGTTTTTATCTGTTTTATTGCTCAACGCGTTGTCTTTTTCTGTTTTTCATAAAACAACGAGTTGTCTTGTTCTGTTTTTCATACACATCACATTGTCTTGTTCTGTTTTTCATACACAACGCGTTTCTTGTGCTGTATTTCATACACAACACGTTGACTTGTTATGTTTTTCATACACAGCACGTTGACTTGTTCTGTTTTTCATACACAACACATTGTCCTGTTCTGTTTTTCATACACAGCACGTTGACTTGTTCTATTTTTCATACACAACGCGTTGTCTTGTTCTGTTTTTCATACACAACACATTGTCCTGTTCTGTTTTTCATACACAGCGCGTTGTCTTGTTCTGTTTTTCATACACAACACGTTGTCTTGTGCTGTTTTATATACGACACGTTGTCTTGTGCTGTTTTTCATACACATCACATTATCTTGTTCTGTTTTTCATACACAACGCGTTTCTTGTGCTGTATTTCATACACAACACGTTGACTTGTTATGTTTTTCATACACAGCACGTTGACTTGTTCTGTTTTTCATACACAACACATTGTCCTGTTCTGTTTTTCATACACAGCACGTTGACTTGTTCTGTTTTTCATACACAACGCGTTGTCTTGTTCTGTTTTTCATACACAACACATTGTCCTGTTCTGTTTTTCATACACAGCACGTTGACTTGTTCTGTTTTTCATACACAACACATTGTCCTGTTCTGTTTTTCAAACACAGCACGTTGACTTGTTCTGTTTTTCATACACAACGCGTTGTCTTGTTCTGTTTTTCATACACAACACATTGTCCTGTTCTGTTTTTCATACACAGCGCGTTGTCTTGTTCTGTTTTTCATACACAACACGTTGTCTTGTGCTGTTTTATATACGACACGTTGTATTGTTCTGTTTTTCATACACAACACGTTGTTTTGGTCTGCTTTTCATACACAGTGCGTTATCTTTCTGTTTTTCATAAACGGCGCGTTGTCTAGTTATGTTTTTCATAAACAGCTCGTTGTCTTGTTAGTTTTTCATACACAGCGCGTTGTCTTGTGCTGTTTATTTACGTCACGTTGTCTTATTCTGTTTCTCATACACAGCGCGTTTACTTGTGCTGTTTTTCGTACAAAGCGCGTTGTCTTGTGTTGTTTAATATACGGCAGGCCGTATTTGATATCCGTAGGCCGTGTTCTGTTACCTCGTTGTCTCCTTAAAAAGAAGCCTCCGGTGGTTAGTTTAAAGACAAAAAGACACTGTTAGTGACAAGATGAGAATTTTTAGAAAATGTAGAATTACAGTTTTAAATCCGTTGTATTTAATGTTTAATAAGCTATATTTTAGGTATTTCCGATCAGTCTGAAATAATTTCTATATTTTGTATTTTGAAAGTGATTATCGTCAAAGATTATTTTCAAAAAAAAAAATAAATAAATAAAATAAAAAATAAAAAAAAAATAAAAATAATAAAAAAAAAAAATAAATAAATAAATAAAATAAAAAAAAAGAAAAAAAAAAGATTTTTTATTGGTAAAAATAAAATGCGAATCGAAATTTATCAGGAGGTTCAATAATATTAATGCATTTACAAAGAAAAAGGAAAAGGTAAGGGGGAGAAGAAGAAGAAGAGAGCCGGTTGGTTTTCCAAATCAAAATCCATTCTCCCATTATCAAGCAGAAACATACAAATAATACTTTAGTTTGTAGCTCCGTAAGTAGGAGGTTGTAGGTTCGAACCCCGACCGGGTCTGACCCAAGACTTAGTATAAAATAAGTTGCCCAAATATAAAGTTATTACAGAGAGAATAGTTCTACAAAATAACCCTTTAACCCTTTCCACTACGTACTTATTGGCTTGTTCATGGATAACATTTGTTTCTAAATTACAAAATAGATTATTACAAGTACATAACCAGATAATATTTTCCAATATTTTAAGCATTTTTTATGCCTGAAGTGTTATTTTATAACCTCTAAAACAAAAAGTACACAGGTACCCTAGTACTTTAGTACCTAAGTACTTATGTCTGGTCAAATAAAAAGAATTACATATACACATACAATAAATCTTTACTTATAGAGTTACATGATAAAATCTAAAACACGTCTAAGCATATTATTGAAAACAAAAATATATAAATATTTCTTCGTTAGATAGTGAGATGATTAAAAAATTATTTTAAAAAGTTAAACATTTTGTTTTTAAAAAATAAAATAAAAAAAGATAAAATAAATAAATATATTTTTCAAAAATTATTAAAAATAAATAAATAAATAAATAAATAAATAAAAATAAATATAAATAATAAATAAATAAATAAATAAATAAATAAATAAATAAATGAATAAACTGAAAAAGTACCTTTTAATTTTTGAAAATCGGTTGATGGGCCTGGTTCCAGTGTTAAAATCTTTTTTTAACTTAACTCTGCTAAATTTATTTTTAAAAAAATAATTTTGTTAACTGTAAAGCTACAATTAAAGTTGAAAACACATGTATTTAGTATTTTTTCATAGCATAAAAGGAGATTGCTAAAAAAAATCTTAGTAAAGGAGTGATTGTGAATTCGGGACGCCTAAGCTATACATATAAAGCTTATTATCTCCTATTTTGTTGGAGTTGTTCATCTAGTTGTTCGGGGCCCTAGTAACCCAGTTGTCTAAAGCGTCCCCAAACGGGTCACAACGTCTTTCAAATCCGTCTCCGGCATATCCAGTTGTGGCATGAGATGTAGAAAACTGATGTAGGTTTTTCTTGTCGTTTCGATTTCTTCATCAGCAAAGCCTTCAATAGTTCCACAATCATTTCTTAACTAAGATGTTGTTCAACTTAAATCTGACAAATTTGAAATCTTAAAAAAAATTTATTCATTGTAAAGATATTCGGAAAATTAAGGTGTCATTTTGAAGATTACTTTAATATTATAAAATCTTTATTTAGTATTGTCAAAATGTTTTTTCATAGTTCCGAAAGAGCTTTTCAAAATTTGTTAGATTAAGATTAAGGGAAATCTTAGTTAAGGAATGATTGTGAAGTTGTGGCCTGGTACTTTAACGTCAAAACTACACTCCACTCCTTCAATAGTTCTATTTGACATTTTACAACATGCATACCAGGAGCTAGTGCGAGAATATACATGTATTTCCCGGCCCAAGCTCTTAGCCGTGCATGTTTATCAGATACGTTTCGGCGAGCTTCCGTAAAATAAACTACTGTTACTCAACATGCTAAATCAAACAAAGTTCAACCGTACTGAATTTATAAACACTATTTGCACTTCATTTTTACAATAATTGTACGTTAATACCATTCCATACCATTCAGCTCAGAAGCCAAAAAAAAAAAAAAAAAAAAAAAAAAAAAAAAAAAAAAAACAACAACCGGTTTTTGGCTTTTGAAAACTACTTTATTTATTGCTAATTGGATTTTAATTTTAAATGCAAGATTTTTTGAACAAAATTTAATTTGTGAAGTTATAAGATCAAAAACTCGAATTTATATTAAAGATTTCTTTTCTTTTATTTGAAATAACGTATTACTTAATTAATTGCTTGTCTGATTAAAAAATAAGGTTGTAAAAAGTATTCATTTTCATCCATCTCAGAATTATCCATTGTTACATTTTTATGTCACGAGTTTCTTGAGGTAATTAATTGCCGTTAACTCGTACTTGCCCGCCCTTATTGACTTCCGGAGATGAATAGTGGAACTGAAATGAAAAGAAAAACATTCGTGTTCTCGATGTTTATCGTTTACTCATTGATGTCCTTCAGCTAATGAAATTGTTATCATTTTTAGTGAGTGACATGACATATCCCTGATTTGAAATCGATAAGCTGTTATCAAAGGTTTTTAAAGTCTTTTGTTGATGAGTGCTATGAGTATCTATCATGTGCTAAATTTTTGAATTTTTTTATAAGTGGAGTGTAGTAAAGATGTTTAACGCTTCAGTCAAAATCTTTTTAATCATATCGAGGCGGTCAATTCTAGGATAGAAGAGGGAACCTCGGGTGGTATCGCCCTCGCCCTTCGACCTCGGAACTATACTAGCACCCTTTGGCATGATACCATGGCCAATATCGAAGTTCATCTTCTTCAGATACAAAAATCTTTATTATAATTTTTTTTCTTATTACAGTGACGGCAAATTATATTGTTTTTCAAAAGCATTATGTTTCACGTGACAATGCACAATTTTGTTGCAATAAATATGGAATGGCTCTGCTATCGTTAAAGACACAACAAGTCAGTGACGTCATTGGAAACTTTCTGCAAACTCTTCCGTAAGTATAAAGCCCATAGGTATCAGGCCCCGGCTTAACAATAATTTTTAACCAAAATTTTCTCATTTTAAACGAAAAATTTATAATATCAATAATTTTGTCGAATGTTAAAATCTTCATGAATGTCAGGTGCCATTTTGAAGATCTGTTCAAGCTTATAACATTTGCATTTAGCTTTGTCAAAAATGCTAAATTGTAAATCAAAATGAAATTGCCAAAATTTGCTAATTTTTAGTTGGAGAAAATCTTAACTAAGAAATTATTGTGAAACTTGGTAAAGATACTTCAAATTTGCAGGACGTTGGATTAAGAAGGTGTTTATTTGTTTTATGGTCCGCCTTGTACAAGTGATCACTCGGGGTAATATTGGTACATACACACAACATATCACTAAAGTGTAACCTATATTAGCACTTATTGTAACGAAATTGCTTTTTTTCTTTCCAGTGACTTTGACAAAATATGGCTAGGTTTATTCCACAATTCCGATGGACAGCCATCACCTGGAGATTTTTTTTGGCCAGACGGGGAGTATCCAATTTGGACAAACTGGAATAATGATACGTACGACGCATTGTCAAACAACGAGTCTTTTCCAAACAACAACTCCCTGTGTATCAAAGGCATATTAGTTAATCCAGGGTTCAAATGGGAAGTCACAGGATGTGAAGAAAAAATGCAATACGCATGTGCAGTCAACGGTACAGTAATATCTGTAAAATGCATGATTGAATTGTTGGATGGTGTAAAGCTGTCATACGTCACACCAGTTATTTTTAGCAATTTACCACGAGAAAATGTTTTTTAATTATTCTCTGCATTTTCATGTGGTGCGTGAGTTTGTGCAATTATTTCTGATCTACTTTGCATTAGTTCACGCTTGTGGCGACAATTACTCTCCGAAAAAGCACAAATAAACGCCATAGACCACTAAGTCCATTAACGTGTATTGAAACAACCAGTAAAGATCTTCGAAGGGAATTTTTTCTGGCTTGCTGTAGACCAGGACCGAACCAACAACAGCAAGATGCGCTAGGTTTGAAGCATAGCCACTTAACCATTCGAACACCACGTATGATTCAATTCACAGGGTTATGTCTCACATCTTCGATGGTTTCAGCTTGGGTGTATATTAGAATTGTGTTTCTTTGTAATGAGTTAAAGATTATTGCAATAAAACAATCCACAAGACTTTAATGTCTTAGTCGTCCGACCGTTTGCCTATTGGACAACATTAGAAACGTGTTCCTTTGTAAAAGTTAAGGATATTTGCAGTTACAATAATTCTTCTTACTTTGTCTTATGTCTTAGCCGTCCGATCGGCTACTGAAACACATAAGAAACGCGTTCCTTTGTAAAGAGTTTGGAACGATTGCATTTACAATATTTCTTATGATTTGTCGTCCGTTCAGTTAAATGGACAGCATCAGGAATGTGTTCCTTTGTGTTCTTTTGTAAAAAAAATACTGCAATTACAACATTTCATATGACCCTGTATAATAAATAAGTCTCTGTTCAGCTATTGGAACACATGGGAAACGTGTTCTACTGCAATAAATTAAGGATAATTGTAATTAAAACAAATCATATGATTTTTTTTTTTGAAATTTAGACGTATTCAACTATAGGTGCCTACACGTATAAGAAATGTGTTCCTACGCGTAAATTAAAAATGCATGCAATTTTAACTACAACGCTTACCGTTCACAAGAAATTTTTCCGAAGCCAAAGCACCCGTTTTTTTATTTTATTTTTCTGTAATTTTTGATTGAACTTTTAATTGACTGCTTAGAATCGACCACATTTACATTATAAATACCTTAAAAAGCGACCGATAAGCTTATTACGTCACTTCTGATATTTCTTCAATTTATACACACATTTACATACATGTATATAATTTAGTGCGCATACAATGGAAATACATGTAGTTATTCCCAAATATAATTCAATAGAGTTACTTTCGTTTAGTGTATATATTCCTGTACTTCTTTTAAAGCTTTACGAATAATATGTACATACCATTAATAGTTGCATAAAAAATAAAGTATTTTGAAATCCTTTCGAAAAATATGTATTTTAATCTTGCATAAATTACTATTATGACATTGAAAAATCTTTTCGAAAAATATTTAATTAAATCTTGCATAAATCAAACTTTCTTTTAAATTCTTTTTAAAAATATGTAATTAGATGTTGCATAAAGTATGTTTAAAATGTATATTTAAAGTATGTTTATTTACACAAAACAAATACAAATTGTCATAGCCACGGTTTATTGATATTTAGAATATATTTACGTTTTGATTTAAAGAAGAACATTTTAACAGTATAACCTGCTACAAGACTATCGCCTTAGTGACGTTGTTGTTTTCTTTTAAATACACAGAACAAAATACAATCAACACTTTTTACAACGGCCATTCCCTTGATAATCATATTTGCTGTTGTAAAGAATACGCTGTTGCCCTTAATTAAGCATGTGTCAGAGTTATTTCCCCTGATTACATGTACAACTAACTAGAAGACTACCGCCTTGGTGACGTTGCTGTTTTAAATACAAGAAACCAATACAGTCAACACTCTTTAGAATGACCATGTTCGATAATCAAATTTGCTGTTGTAAAGAAAACGCTGTTTCTCTGAATTAAGCATCTGTCGGAGTTATATCCCCTGACTCCAAATGTAGTTGCTAGTTTGTAAATCTAAAATGTTGCTAGTATGCTTCATACACTGTATTGTGCAATATAACTTGCACTGGGATCTGCCCCTAATGGGATATGGAACAAAGCCATTAAAAGCACAATACAATGCTATAGTTATCTACCACAAAATTTAAAAATTATTCCTCTTAATATTTTTTTCATCTAAAGGTCTTCAGAAAAAAAATTACAGATACTTATAATTATTTTTATTTTGTCGACTACAATATGCTTAATTTGCAACACTAAAGGATGCTTGCTATGGATTGCACTTAGTTTTTATTGAAGATGCCAAAGTGACCGACTAAATTAACATCTTCAACTAAACTGGAGATATTTAGCTAGTTCGTTTACTTTATAAATAACGATTAAGGTTCATCAAACATTTTCTTTAACTTTCTCTCTTAATCATTTTAATCTAAATCACTTTTTGTGTATTTTTTTCAGTTAACACAACTGTAGTTACAACGCCGTCATTTGTCGAGTCAGATTGTCCACATTTAGTAAAATTGTCGGGTAAAGAATTTTCAAGAGCTGGTACTGTAATTGAAAAAGGAATTGCTAAAGGTAATTTTTATAATTTTATTTCAAACGTATTTTATTTATCATATTCAATAATTACATGTTGAAAAGTAACCAATATTCATGAAATATACAAGTGACAAATCGGATTCAGTAACAAATGTTAAGCACTTATGAAAACTATCTTCTAGAAATACTATTTTTAAATATAAATTAACTTTTCAAATCCGCATTTTTATAATTTTATACATTAAGAACATAAAGCAACTAAAAAACGAACAACAACAATTAGCAATAACCAGAGCAACCAAGATCACACTATACAATCAATACAATAACTTCAGTAAACAGTGCAGAGCGGAGAGGAGTTAAATAATCTTCAGTTACATAAATAGAGGCGATCAATTCTAGGATGGTGATGGCTAGCTTATCTGACAAAATTTCTCTCACTATGAACTGTCCGAGCAGGATTCGAACGTAGGCGATGTGAAGGACTGTGATTCTTTAGCGCTTAAGAGTCCCCAGAACACTAGATGGGCAGTGTTTCTGAAAATCTCGCAACACAAATGGAGCGAAATAAGATTCATCAGAGCACTATCTGTTACTCGTTAATGCTTGTGTGGTAATATAGATTCTACTTTGATACGGAATAGCACAAGTCGACGTGTTCCCGTAAACTGACGTTATATAGCTGCAATTTATGGAATAAACGTTTTATAAACGATCCCAAATTATAACTTATTCATATAAAATATTTATATATTTTATATAATGATTATAAACTTTTGAATATCTCATTTACACATTTTTAAAAAATAAATCATTTTTAAAATTTTTAAAATTGAATGTTCATATATTTATAATATGATTACATATCTAAACTTTTGAATATCCTATTCAGAAAATTTAAAAGAATTATAATATGACATTGTGACCAATCTTAACGTAAGCAATACCAAAATAAGTTTTCTTTTTCTTATTACTAGCTGGAACCTATGGCTACTTCAAAGTCCATGATAAGGTCTACAGCATGGGGACACAGATTGCATCCTACATCACAGATTACAATCATGACTGTGCACTGAAATGCGTAAATCACGAACTGTGTGACGAAGTTATCATAGTCTCGAACAAGCTTTGTATTTTATACCAAGCCCCCGTTTAAGACGAGCATTATTTCGGCCTGCCGAGCACCATGCAGGAATGCAGTAAAATTAGTGTATAAGAATCACGAAAAGGAACATATAAACATCTTTCATAAATACATGTATACAAATTTCAATTAAAAAATAATTGAGAAACTGTATCAACTACCCTTTTATGCACCAGTTTTAATTCATTACTCTGCTTCTTGTAACAAAACAAGGTAGTTGACCTATTTTTTAACCCAATAATCTGGAAAGCTGTGGAGGTCTTTTCTTATGATTCTTAAGACAGATCTATATATAGTTAAACTTTTGTGTTACAATATGGATTAAAGTAGTTAGTTAAATGCCTTTCTAAAGAAAAAACCGAAACGAAGATTTATGCAAATACAAATACTACATGTGTTCAGAAAAATATGCTAGAAAAGAAGTTCAGAAAAATGTTTGATGGATCAGAACCATTTGTTATATATAATGTAGCCTAAAGAGCTTACCATCTCTGGTTAGATTAGAGATGTTCTTCTAGTCAATAACTATGGCATATGTAAAACTAATTTAGACTGAAGTTTATAATCCGTTTTCAAATTGTTGCTAGATATGGATAATTCTGTTTTGGTTTTATTTTATTTTTTTCTATTTATTTAATTTTTTTGTTTTACAAGAACTGAACTATATCCGTTTAACTTTCTTTGTATAATTTTATAGAATACTGGTATTTGGAGTTTTCTAGTAACAATTACAATTATTATTGTCGGTGCATTTTAATTTATGCCTTATCATCAGTTCTATCGATAATGAAGAAATTCTGTTGGAGTAATTTTTTTTTTTAAATTCTGATTTAGAAATATTATTTGTTGCGGTTTAAAATATTGAAATAAAAATGCACAATTGTTATCCGACAACATTGTTATATACTTCTTTTAAAAATGTCATAGGAAAGAAATCATATTTGAAAAATTGCTGTGTAATGACCAATCAAATAACAAGATGTTCCAAAAATACTGCCCAATTTTACCATATTACCACTTCATATTACCGTGTCATTTGCCAATCCTTTATAACATATGTCATATGCTGCTTTTTTGGACGACTTATCTAGCTGTTTGAGAAATAAGCAAGAAAGGTGACCCCCTCAATACGTTCATTAAGAAAAATTTTAAAAAACCCTTTTTTAAAATACATTTAATGGTTACCAAAATGATAACATCAAGTATATAAAGAGAAATTAATTTTCTTCTTTTGATTCTTTCATGGAGTGATAGAAATTTTGCTTATGGTCATAATATACAGGTTTTATATATATTCTTTTAAAATAATACCACAATGCTGACCCGAGTTTTTAATGTCCAAGAAATGTAGAAAGAATTCTTCTAATTGGTGTAATTGTTTTCTTCTGAAAAGAAACATAAATAAAATAAAAACGGTTCAACATATAAATTATCATTTCAGTAGTTTAAATTGTATTAAAAGATACGTCGATTATCTTTTTTTCGGTTTTTCTACATTTGATACAAAAGCTTGAATAACGCGTACAGTATCATAATGATACATGTGTTTATTTTTAATTTTGACGTAATGGTATTATAATTTACCCTACCTCTGACTAAATTCTATGATAGTGATTGGCTAAATTGAATCACATGACCAACCCAGTATCATTCCGTACATAGCCGCACGCGCAAAAATACTGGGTCAGCAAGGCTGATACCGGGTGGGTTAGAGTTACGTCCCCTGTCGCTAACGTAAACGTCAACAAAAATGGCCTAGTTTTAACTCTTTGTATACGTCACAAGTACGTCATTTTACAAATTTCTACTGTGTAGGGTCGGTTCAAAACACTTAAATGACAGTTCAAAAATTTTTTTATTATTTCTTATTTATTTATTTATTTATTTATTTTGAAGTTCAAATGTTATATTATTAAATAACATGCATTAAACCTTATTAAGTGATATTCCATATTGTAATATTTTATTTCAGTCGGATATTTTTTTTTACTTTCTTTCATCAGCATTATTTCTATTTTTTTAAAAAATAGATCTAGCATTGGGTCATCGGTAGGGTAAAAAAGTTACATGGTTTATAAGTGTCCGGTACGGAATGATACAGGGTCAGTAAAAAAGATACCGGGTTCGGTTCACGCCTCACCCGGTATCTTTTCTACTGACCCTGTATCATTCCGTACCGGACACTTACAAACCATGTAACTTATAATACTTTGTATTTTAAAGTTACTTGTGGCAATTTGTTTGAACAATGAAATATTAGCATTCACCTTTAATACGCAAATGGTGTCCTTGGTGAACGAGTGGTGTATAGTGTGTGCTTACTGATCTACCGCTCAGGCTTGCATCGCATTCCGACAAATCCTAATGTGATAAAGTTTGTCAGTTTGATTGCCAAAGGTGATTTTTTTTCGGTCACTCCGGTTACCCCACCACCAGAACGGACCGTCTAGACGTAAGTGAAAAATTCTCTAAATCCGTGGCGTAGAATATCATTACTTCTCTTCATTCTTTAATACGTTAGTGATTATAGATTCACAGGTGTAAAATGTCAGCACTTGCTCGAACAACACTGGAAATTTCATTTTAGAAAATTTGCGTTAATCGAAGTTTTTAAGTTTCATTTTTTATCAAAGTATCAGTGTATTCTAAAACCAATTATGAAGATAGTATATGTGATAACAAAATACATTATTGTTTGTATATATCTCAGCTACAATTTTGCCTTCATCTGATCCGAATATCATCTACTGTCGAGGCCGCAGTGGCCGAATGGTTAAGGCGTTAGTCTTCAAACTCGAGACCTCTCACCATCTGATCGGTCAACTGCAGGTAAGAAAAGGCTTACTGGTTGGCTCGGCACCAGTATAATGGACTGAGTGGTCTGTGGTGTTTACTGGTTGGTTCTGTACCAGTATAATGGACTGAGTGGTCTGTGGTGTTTACTGGTTGGCTCAGTACCAGTATAATGGACTGAGTGGTCTGTGGTGTTTACTGGTTGGCTCAGTACCAGTATAATGGACTGAGTGGTCTGTGGTGTTTACTGGTTGGCTCAGTACCAGTATAATGGACTGAGTGGTCTGTGGTGTTTACTGGTTGGCTCAGTACCAGTATAATGTACTGGGTGGTCTGTGGTGTTTACTGGTTGGCTCAGTACCAGTATAATGGACTGAGTGGTCTGTGGTGTTTACTGGTTGGCTCAGTACCAGTATAATGAACTGAGTGGTCTGTGGTGTTTACTGGTTGGCTCAGTACCAGTATAATGGACTGAGTGGTCTGTGGTGTTTACTGGTTGGTTCTGTACTAGTATAATGGACTGAGTGGTCTGTGATGTTTACTGGTTGGCTCGGTACCAGTATGATGGACTGAGTGGTCTGCGATGTCTATATGATGAATTGCGGACGAGTGTGCTAGAAGAACTTTAAAGGTCGCTATAAGTACTCACCAGTACAATGCAGATCAAAAACAATTTGCACACCCACGAACTTTTGTTAAGATTAATACTCGATGTAAATAAAAATTGTCTGGACACAAATAGCAAAAAACTGCTGATGTGGCGTAAAGCAACATTTAACCAACAAAATATTGACAAACCTATGTTTATTTTACACATTGAAACATACTGAAATCTTTTCAGATAATGCTAAGCTTGTGATGAACGGAAATGTTGGTATTGGCGATTTGAATACGGCAAGTTATGCATTCCTGCTTTCCAGACCATTTGAACTCCAAGCATCAGCAACAATTTTAAGAGGTATCGTATGACAGTTCATAGATGTTATAGAAACACCTTTAATTCAGTAGTATAGTTTTCAGTAGTAATTCGATGTTAATACCTATTCTGATGTCTCAATTTTTTTTATTTTTTCCCAAAGCATGTTTTGCGGTGTGCTCAATTTCTTTATTTCCTCAAGAGTATAAAAGTGACGTCCGCCATGAGGACGGGCGAACATGGGTTCGAACCCCGATTGGGTCATACATAATATTTTTATAATTGAGATATGGTAAAGCTTTCTCACATATTCGCATATAACGCGCTAGTACAAGGCAGACCATAATACACACTAGCATATCTCACGCATACACGAACTCGTTAGCTGAATATTGTTGATACGGCGATAAACAACATTCAAACCAACCAATCAAACGTAACTAGACCCTTTGTCTCTCAACAATTTCAGATTCTTGCATTCCACTACATGCAGTGTACTATATCAATCCTGATCCATCCGGTGGCGGAACTATGATTGCATTAGAACCTCTAGATGTGAGTCCGGGTATTCGTGATCCTTCTGTTTTTGATGTACCAGCTCCCTGCAGAAACATCGAACTAGGTCAAGAAAAGGTAAGGCTGTTGCTCACCAATATGTAAACAACCTGAACTACAAAACACACACACACACACACACACACACACATCAAAATTCCATGTAATGTGAAATAAAGATGAAGAAACATCGGTTACTCTACTCTCGAAAGTTTGAACAGGCAAAAACGTAAGAACTAAAGTGTTCAGTAATGCAATTCAAGCACATTCATTTCGTACAGTTTTCAACAATCCTGTAAAGTGTTATACCTGGAATATATTCCCTGGTCATATTTGAACTTAGTTTATATTTGTCACACGTCCCATGTGAAACTTCGTACTCTAAACCCTGAAATGTAACAAACTTATTCAGCCTTTTGTAGCTATAGAAATTCAACATGTTTTACTGTAGCTTTAATGGGGTTTGAATCCCAATGGGACAAGTTACGATTGTAAACGAGACATTTTGTCAGTTTGATTGTCGAAGCTCGGTGGTATTCTTATATAATTGCGCTTTGGTTTTCAGGCATCATCACGTAATGTTCAGATCTTCTTGAATTAAATAAAGAATAAACTATTCTCATAACTTGCAAGTTACACGCTCGTTGTTAATTAGAACTCAGCATAAGCCATTCAGCTATATTTTCATGCATTTTTTCATTTATTTATTTCGCTTCTTACTTAAGACAGTCTGAATTAATTTTTTTATCAGAATGGAAGCTTTAGGAAAAATAAACATGTTTAGCCCCTATATCAGACTCCAAAAATTCAAATATTAGTTGGACATTACTTTTTCTTATTACATACATGTATATGGTTTAACCTGATTACCATTACGGTAGCTTAGTTGGTATAATGATCGCTTCGTATGAATTAGTTCGGGGTTTGAACTCTCGACCGGGTCTGAAAAAGTCTTGACAATAGGTAGTGACTGTTTTTTCGCCAAGCAGTCAGCATTAAAAATGAAATTCACGGTTTCCTTCGAAGGAGACCTTAAATACTAATGTTTCATGTCACGGCAGGCGTAGCTCACTTAAGAATCCTCCTAGCACATTGACCTGAGCAAAGTGAACAGGTAAAATTTTCTACCACCTCACCTAGAGCTATTGATGTCTCGATATACGTAAAACATTATTGACTGTACGTAAAAAATCAATCAATCAATCAATTTATTCTGATTAAGGTATGCAAAATAAAAATAATAAATTTATTTTAAAAAAGTTAATTATTGTATGCAAAAAAAAAAAAAAAAAAAAAATAAAAAAAAATAAAAAAAAAAAAATAAATAAATAATAATAATAATAATAATAATAATAAAATAACAAGTACTTTGCAAATGTCAGAATCATCAGGAACTATAACAAAAGAATCCAGCTAAAAATAAAATGTTGAAAAAAAAACAATTTAAAAGCTACCAAATTTTGGACAGGTACGAAAACTATATCGTGGATGTTGATATTCTGCTTTTTCAACAAATGGTCCCTAATAAATAAACTTTTAAACCGAATGCTGTTCAACGAAAAATGTGGTTTACGTATAAATTAAATTCAACATTCATCTGCCTACCTGCTTATAGTCGTAGAGATACAAGCCGTTATCCGGAACGGGTTTCGGAATTAATGGCGAATATACCGTGCCATTTAAAAACATGTATAAACGTTGATTTTTATAGTCATATGAAAGTTTGATTGTTCCATTAATGACTGAATACGCCGTATCGGGTGCAGATACTTTTTCATCTACAAAAACATTTCCATAATCGAAATATAGGAACGCATCCCATTGGTCAGGTGTACAGCAAATGTTCGCTGACGTTCCGTAGTACAATTGAAAAGTCAAAATCATGAAAATCACATCAATTAAGAAACTTAACTTGAGCATCCTTTAAATTTAATTTAAACAGTAGATAAATCGTGCGTAACAGATAATCTGAAAATTTTATATTTGTTCAAGATAACATTTGATAAAACAAATAATATGCACAGCTTTGCCGGGTTGTTATTTGAGCATGGGATCAAATGGATATACATTATATAATTTTGTAGACTTGTCCAGAGCGAAATAGACTGTTGGTTGCATGATCATGACAGGCCTTAATTCGAATTTCCTCTGACCCTAACACACTTTTTGCCTAGCGGGTGTGATTAGAGTCAGAACAATATATATATAACGGTATTTTCTGATACCAACTGGTGCAGCGCCACTATTTTGCTTCATACCAAAAATACTAGTAGAATTGTATAAAAATTACCAACCTCGATCGATTGGCGAGTGATTTTTCTGCTATTTGAAATGTGAGAGTTTTACGAGGCCAAGGAGTGTTGATTTGAAAATCTAAAAAGGATTCGGCAAACATCATCAACGAACAAACTAATATGAATCTCAAACCAGCGGCAATTTAAACATCTTGAAATATTTCAATATTGTGAAAGAAAAATCATTGACCTAACGGTTTGTATTTTCTACAGTTCTACTGATATTTTTGATTTGAAGCAAAACGAGGCGGTGCACCTTCCGACAACAGTTTGTATCGGATAATCCGTTTTTTTCAAACAGAAATTGTCGAACCTTACACATAGCCATCAGGCGTGAAGTGTGTTAGGGCCGGAGTTAATTAGTATTATACAGGCCTATGTACAGTTTTATCTGAAATACTGTGAAGTAGGTGTTTGTACATTGTGTAAATCACGGTAATTACAAAATTATAAATTTGGAAAACACAACATAGGCGCTGAACCAGAGAATAGACCATTCACTTGTTTCATGTTCATAACACACATACGTGCAACATTGTCTGGTATGCCGTGTCGTAGGTTTAGTTAGTTAAAAACAATAAGCATGAAAGGTGAGCCATCAATGTGTTTATTAAAGTAAGATTTAAAAAAAACTTTTATAAAAAAAATACATTTAATTCGTATGGAAATGTTAACAGCATTGGTATAATGGATAAGTAATTTTTCCTTCTTTTAATTCTTTTAGGAAGAAATGATAATTTTGCTTATGACCATAATATGCAAATTTTTCCCTTCTTTTAATTCTTATATGAATAATTAATAATTCTGCTCATGGCCATAATATGCAGGTTCTATATATTCTTTTGAAATAAAGACCAAACTGCTGGTGTGATGTTTAATGTCCAAGGAATGTAGAAAGAATTCTTCTTATTGGTGTCATTGATTTTATCTAAAAAGAAATGTAAATGTTTGTTATGAATTTATATAGCAGTATTTTCTTTATGAATTGAAAAACACATTAAATGAAAGCTGTTATTTATAATATTTATATAGCAGTAGTTTCTTGTATCAAAAAGAAACATCGATTATTAAGAATATTTTTTGGGTTACTACTGTTGGTAACAAGCGTATTATATCATTATCATATTTTAAATTTTAGTATTATTAATTATGGTATTACTGGAACTGTTGAAACTCTCAAAAAACGCAATATCTGAATAATATCACTTATCACTTTAGTTCTTACGTTTTCCGCTTTTAAATTAATCTGCAAATATAACGGCTCTTATTTCAAATTACATGGTTTGTGTGTGCGTTTTGTAGCTCTGGTTGTTTACATGTTGGTTAGCAACAGCCTTTATTTAATCTTACCCTTTCTTGACTTAGTTCGATGTTTCTGCAGGGAGCTGGTACATCAAAAACAGAAGGATCACGAATACCCGGGCTTACATCTAGAGGTTCTAATACAATTAATGTTCCACCTCCCAATGGTTCAGGGTTAGAGCGATAAACAGTGTGTAGTGGAATGCAAGAATCTGAAATCATTGAGGAAAAGGTGTCGAATTACATTTTGCTTGGTACATAAGTTACCGTTACAACTGCAATTTTCAGCTATACGCGACGATAGCAAAATCAATTTCTTCTCGAATAAATTTAGGAACAAGTTCGTAAGTGTGAGATGTGCAAATGTCTTATGGTCTGCCGTGTACTAGCGCAAACTCATAGCGACTTTTTGTTTAGGTGCCTGCGCACCAAGTCAGTGTACATCAGAGAAGTATACCGCCCTGGTCACATTATCCCGATACCTTGTGAAGCAGTCGATACTCTGTCTCCGTAATGCCGAGTCTTAGGAGAGGATGTAATATCTCCAATTTTCAAGTCTGGTGTATGTCCCGGTCGGGTCTTGAACCTCCTACCTCCTGACCTCGAGGCGAATGTTATTTTTTGTTTTTGTTTTTTCTTTCAATATGATGAATTGTAGGCATTGATGTAATGTTTATCACTTGCCATATGATACCTGTTAAAACTGTTGCCGATACTTGGAGTTCTAATGGTCTAGGATGCGGGAATGCATAACTTGCTGTATTCAGGTCACCGTTACCAACAGTTCCCTTCATCACAAGCTCAGCGTTATCTAAAAAATCAATTTAGTGTGTTTTACAAATTTTTTATGGAATTAATGCAGTGTTAAATTTTAATCTGTTTCTTTCAAACTAAATCATTATTGAAAAACTATTGTAATGACGTTTGTATAACAAACTTACGATTGCCAGTATATGGTAAGTCGAATGTTGCTTTACGTCTAAACAATATCTTAGCTATTGTTGACGAGACAGTTTTTATTCATCTTGATGATTGATTTTAATACAAGTTCATATGGTCCGTGGGAGTGCAAATGCTTCTGATCTGCATCATACTACAGAAGTGCCATTCATGCCGATCTTTAAAATGTCGGTACCCTCGTCGGCAATGTGGAAGATGAACATCGCAGACCATTCAGGTCATTATACTTGTACCTTGTACCCAGCCAACCAGTATGTGACTACAATAAGGAAAAAAATGTTCTCATCTGCGATCGACCCGGGTCAAACCTAGAGCGTTAAAGAGGCTAATGCCTTAACGGCCCCTTCATTAGTTTGTAATTAAGCCAAAGATAACCTAAACTTATTACTGAAACTTATAAAAATAATTATAGATTTGGTTATCACATTCAATACCTTCTTGATTTGTAATTGAATACATTAATAATTTGATAGTAGATTAAAATTATGAACTGCAATTAAAGCAACATAATTTTTTTCCATAAAATGGAAGTTGCAATGTGGTTTGAACAAGTGCCACATTTGATTTATAATTTCTTACCTATTACAGAATGGATTGAAGGAAGAAATGGTATTTTTTGCCCTGGTTAATATCCTTACAATTCTATTGGTACGGTCAGTTTTGGGATGGAAAACGAGAAAACCAGAGTGCTCCATAGAAAACCGCCAAACAAACTGACAAACTACATCATACTAGGTAGTTCCTGAAGGGGATTCAAACTTAGGCGGTGTTAGCGCGCTTTTCACCATTTGGCCACCAAATGCCCCACTTGTGTATTACAGATGAATGCAAATGTTTCATTGTTTAAACATATTTCAAAAAGTAACTCTATTTATTGACAAATATGTAGTCAAGTGTTATACCTGGAATACATTCCCTGGTCATATTTGATCCTAGTTTAGTTTTGTCACACGTTCCATGTGATACTTGATATTCTGTACCCTAAAATGTAACAAACGTATTCAATGTCTTGTAGGATTTCAACAATTTTTTCTTTAGGCTTAATGAAGTTCGATTTCGAGGAATTATTTGCCTAGTACGGGATAGTTTGCAGATGCTTGGCGGAATTCTTTATGACATTCCGATTTACTGCATCATTACATAACTGACATCCGCGATAAAAATGAATGAAAGAACCAATCATTTATGATAATTTTTATGTTACATTCTTGCCGGTGGTTCTCACTTTAATTTACTAAATTCATGCATTTTCATTTATTTTATTTTTTTATTTAAGTAATTTTGCTTTTCATTTAGAATAGTCTGACACATTCTTTTTCCATCTAAATGGAAGTATTGATAAATAATGTTTTACCCCTTAACAGACTTTGGTTATTCTAATTTAATGTGAACATTATTATTTTTGCATATTACACAAATTTGTAAAGCTGCATTATTTATGTCCGTGGGTTTATTTTTTCTTTCCTATTAGCTGTAAATAAACGGAATTCTCAAACGTGTTGGTCACTTGTTAAAGATGATTATTATTAGCTTGGAGCGTGCGCACTAATGTACAGAGACTCGAATGAATCAAAGGAGAAACCTGAAAAACTGCGTTAATATTATCCGTCATAGATATCCAAATGTAACTGCATTGGTATTATTTATCCCTTACAAAGTCACAAATGACAAATTTAATGAAATTCTGAGTTTAACTTATCGTATTTCACCGTTTTGTATGTTGTGTTTACACGATCCGGTTTTTTAAGACGTAAATATGTTTTAAAAATAGATGCCACGGGTCTACATTTCACTGGGAAGTTACTGCCATTTCTATATTTATTCGAGCTTTTATCGTTAAAACCAAATGTAATTTTGTTCATAATATAAACATAATTAAGTAGATCAAGCACCGTTTTAATTTTTTTTTTCCTAGGGAAACTTAATGAAGCTTTAATTCTGATTGATGTATGCAAAAACATGTGATTAAAGTTGTCATCACATAAAAAAGGTGTTACAATATGTGGAATCTTGCACAATATGATGTAAAATGAAACTTGAATATTATACTTTGCAAAAGTCTGAGTCGTCTAAAAGAACAAAATAAAAAAAACATGCATGTAAATAAATAAATAAATTAATTAAAAATTAAATTTTAAATTCTTAACCATTTTCTTTTGAAAAAAAAAATAAAAAAATAAAACGGTACCAAGAACTGTAGTTTGGTTAAAAATTGCTGCATAACTGTGTACCTGCTTATAGTCGTAGAGATACAAGCCGTTATCCGGAACGGGTTTCGGAATTAAAGGCGAGTATTCCGTGCCATTTATAAACATGTATAAACGTTGATTTTTATAGTCATATGAAAGTTTGATTGTTCCATTAATGACTGAATACGCCGTATCGGGTCTAGATATGTTTTCGTCTATAAAAACATTTCCATAATCAAAATATAAGAACGCATCCCATTGGTCAGGTGTACAGCAAATGTTCGCAGACGTTCCTTGATACAAATGAAAAGTCAAAATAACAATTAAGAAACTTAACTTGGCCATCCTTTAAATTTAATTTAAACAGTAGATAAATCGTGCGTAACAGTTATCAGTGCAGAGTTATCTGAAATTTTTATATTTGTTTAAGATAACATTTGATAAAACATTACCAATATAACATTCAGTATGCACAGCTTTGCAGGGTAGTAATTTGACCAGGGGTTCAAATGTAATTAAATTATATGATTTTGTAGACTAGGTCTGGTTACATGTCGATAGAGAAATAAATGCTTGTCGGTTGACATGATCATGACAGGTCTTTATCTCAAGTAATCGTAAACAGGTTTTGGGTTGGTTTTTTTTGGGGTTAATTTATGATTTTTATATTTTTTTTAATCCATGTGATAGAAACTGGAAATAAAGATACAGATTTTTGAAAAAAACGAAGCTCTCTGACAGCTTTTTTTCCCCAAGAAATAACCCAAAACCTGTCTACGAGTACCTGTGGCCTATACGTACAGTTTTGTCAGATAGGCAGTGAAGTAGGTGGTTTGTGCGTTGGTTCAAATCACGGTAATTATAAAATAATATAAAATTATAAAATTTTGAAAGCAAAACATGGGTGCTGATCCAGAGAACAGAAAATTGCATGTACATGACACACCGATATGTACAACATTGTCTGGTAGGCGGCGCAGTAAGTTGTGTTACCTAAGGCGCCAAAATGTAATAATTTAAATCAAGCCAATGGGAAAGTCTAATTTAGTGAGCATTTTGTAGTCTGTGCAAGTTGTTTGTGCTGTAACTGATGTTTTGGGATACAACTTTCAACCGGTTCAAATCGTTCGGGTTGAAATTAAGAGCAGGCTGTGTGCATGAAGTGTACAGAGTTGTTATGGTAGGCTTTGAATCAAAATATTTTAATTTATTTTTATTATTTTTTTAAGCTTTGGAGAAAACGATTTAGCATTTTTGTGATCTTGTAGATACGGCCAGACTGAACAAACTTGGATGCTGAGATGAACTTAGTGGCATCTATGCGATGCGATATCTCTATATTAGGATGCATTATCATTGTAAGTGAATAAAAATATAAGTACCCATTATATTTGTTTGGGGCATAGGCTAAATACAGAAATTTCTGTGCGGTGATAACGTGTATTACAGAGGATGTGTAAATAAAAGTGGATGAATAATGGCCTTTAAAGCCACAGTCATGATTGTTTTACTTACATCGAGATTTATCTCCTAGTAGAGAATATTTCACTTATATCGAAACGCCATTAGTAATAGGTGAAGTGGCAGAAATTTTTACCTTTGCAGTGCGCTCGGGGCAATGTGCAGGTAGGGTCCTTTAGCGTGTCTCAGCTACCGTGACACGGAGCATCGGTGTTTAAGGTCTCCTTCGATGGACCCTGTGACTTTCATTTCTAAATGCCGAGTGTGTGGTAAAAAGACAGTCATAAGCTATTTTTAAGTCTTGGTACGAAGCCAACATTCTACCAACTGAGCTACCATAATGGTCATGATAGTAGGATCCTAGAAAATTAACGACCTTCGTCAAGTTAAATAAAGTCTTTATCGCACTTGAATCAGTAGGATTCACACTGGCTGTGAGACACAGTAATTTGTAAGCCTGTGCTTTAGACCACTCGACCACCGTGGCCGCGGATGTGTAGAAGAATCAGTTTTTAAAACATCAGCAAGAAACCATATCGTTCGTGAAAGATTGTATCCTTTGTAGGCGCTAACACTGGAATTTATGTTAAAAAGTGAATGCATCTTTCACATTGTTTGGCTTATTTCGATAATAAAAATTTTCTTCTCACAGTACTACACCTGAAATCGACATATAAGTTATAGATTAGAAACTTAAAATTTAAATCCTGCGAAGTACTTTTGGATAGTCAAAATTTCACAATCATTCCTTCACTAAGTTTTCCTTAACTGAAATCCAGCAAATTTGAAATTCAAATAATTCAGTTAATTGTCAAGATATTCCAAAAATTAAGGTGTCATTTTGAAGATCACTTCAAGCTTATAATATCTGTGTATAAATTTGACATTCTCTCTCTCTCTCTTGTAATTACATTAGAGATTTTCAAATTTGCTAAAATTAAGTTAGGGAAAATCTTAACAAGGAATTTTTGTGAAACAAGTGTCTTTACCAAAGGCTTAAGGGTGAGCTATTCAAACCAGTGTTCAATCAAAACGTAACAAACAAAAAATTTTTTATCAGATGAATTTATTCATATCATCATTTTAAAATTTACATAGAGTGTAACACTTATAATTTTAATTACTCATTCATTCTGTATCAATAAATTAGTTTTTAATTATGAAGAAACAGCACCCGGAAAAATTATATACAATACATTTTGAAAACCAATATCGAAGTATTTTTAAATCAAAAACTCTTTTTTACCTCTCAATTCCTAAAAATAGTTGAGTTTTCCCAAAAAAATTATTCTTACCATCATTACAAACTACTGAATCACAAAATTCAAAAATTAAAAGACCTTTTTTCAAAGTGTATTCTATTTTTTAAATCTCCCATTGTATAACCTATTCTGCATTATCATGAAAAAGGGAGACAATTCCATATTTACCATTAATTTTTTTATTTGTTGGGTGTTTTTATAAAAAAAAAAAAAAAAAAAAAAAAAAAAAAAAAAAAAAAAAAAAAAAAAAAAAAAAAAAAAAAAAAGGAAAAACAAAATCTTTGTGATTATTATGTTAATTAAAATAATTAATTTGAAAAGAGTGAAAATACCATGTGGGATTTCACAGCTTAGAGAGACTGTTCCTCAATCTGAGAATAAAATGTTTGCCAAGATCTAAAAACATTTTCAAAATGAAATTTAGCTGAATTAAATGCTGAAAAACTTTGTTTTATGTCTCTAATTCTGATTATCAACAAGTGATTTAAAAGTCTCTATGTAAATACAGTTTAACCTGTTATAGTGATCACTTATATAAAGACCACCTTTCCAGGTTTTCAAACCATCTATATAGAAACCACCTGTCTATAAAGTCCATATTTCTTAGAGCTCAAAAGTGGTCTTTATAAACAGATTTTACTGTGAAGAAATAACAATTGAAAAACAGAATTATATTTGTGTGAACACATACAACATTCATAGATACAAGTTTCGATGATGAAAAGGTATAATAAATAGTGTGTTTATTTGAGTGTAAAATGATATGTGCTTTTCAATATCTATATAAATATATACAACATTCAATGAGTGAAAAATATTATGATGACTATAATTATAGTTTTTTTCCTAAAACCCGCCTTGAAATGGTATAAATAATTACCCCTCTCTATTTTCAATTATAACACTATCAAATTTATAAGAATAGAAAACAGAAAATAGAAATTTTATACATTTGATGGAAAAATTTACTTTCCCTGCAAATAAAAGCTACAAAATTTTTAAAATATATTTACAAAGAAATGCATTATTAATGCCTTAGTAATTTGAAAAATAATGATTTTTTTTTTAAAAATTATGAATCAGGAATAATTGGATAGTTTTAATTATGTTTAAGCATTGTAAAAAACAAATATTTGTAAACAATAATTTAATAAAAAATATCAAAATAATCGTCTCCTATCAAAAGGAAAAAAAAAAAAACAATTGAAAAAGAAATTAAAGAAATACAAATCAACAGTATAAATAAAAGGTTTCATAAAAAATTAGGTAAACAAAATGAAAGCTCATGAGTGAATCAAAAAAGGATTTGTAACTAACTAAACATTGTCATAGTAACGAATCAACAATGGCAGTACACAGTAAGAACTAAACTCTAAATCTACACTTAATTGAATCTATTTTTATATATTATACGGCAATGAATATCAGCACAGAACAAATCTTTCAGAAATTAATAAAATATTAAGTATACTAATGTTTTTTCTTTTCGTTATAGAAAAGGAAGCAATACTTTTGTTTTTAACTGAAATTAAAAAAAATAGGTTAAGTTATTTCAGCAGTAAAATATTAAATTTTATATTAAAAGTTAAATGGATCTTTCAACTCTCAACTCATTACATAGAATGTATATTTCAAGAAATTGAAAAAAAATTAATAATAATAAATAAATTACTTTAAAAATAATGTTTTGATCACAAAAAAAAAAAGCTTTTATAAATTGTAAATGAAAATATACAGGTAGTTTAAAAATTTTAATTTTATTCCTTTTTTGGAAACTTTAGAGTAAAAACATTCTTGAATATCCAATCTCCTAATAAACTGAATCCACAATATATTTTGTTTAACAATGCCATTTGTGTCATAATTGACATTATTATTAATTTTTAAAAACAAATTAAAAATATAAAAGTTTAAAAACTAAATGCAAAAAATACTGATTTTCAACATTATTTATTGAAATAATAATATAAATAATAATAAATTATAAAAAAAAAAAATCAAAAAAAAATCTGATTTGTTGGACAGATAAAAGATTCTATCAACATTATACAATTGACAAGAGCATTTTTTATCTAGAATCTGAAGAAAATTCATCAAAAAATCAGCTAGCTTTTGTATCACAAAAAGTGGATATTATTTCATTGTATCACAGATGCTTGTAAGTATAAATTATATAATAATTTTTACAGATAAACACAAACATATGTACAGCTTAAACAAGGGATAAAATACAAAAACAAGAGCTAAGCAGAAGTACATGTCTTGCTTCTTTAATGCTGTTCTTTAAACAAATGTGTTTTGACATTATACAACTGCATACTAAATAGGTTTGAGATAAATTGTCAGGTTCGAATTAAAAATAATCATTAAAAAAATTTGTGAATTGTCCGATAAAAGCCATACTTACCAGTCACTTAAAGATTTTATGATTCCGGTACCAATTATAATTAAATAATTTTCTGACCAAATATTATTTCATAATTTTCTGATAAAGGTGATTTTTAAAATAAAATTAAAATATTAAAACTAGGTGCAAAATCATGAGATTATTATACTCTTTTACGAAAAATGTTAAGACTGTCAAGTTAAGCGTGATATGTTTTATGTCACATCATCTCCCAAGGAAATAATCATTAATATTTCATTTCTTGATGATAAAAATGACAATTTATCTAATTTATTTTAAAATTATTTCATTGTCCTTTATAGATAAAGAATGTATAAAGTATGTGTATCAATAAATCCAAGATAGGTCATAATTATGACGATAGGTTTTTTTCATCAATTTAGAGAACGTTTGCAATTTTTTGACTTTATTTTTTTTTCTCTCAAAAAGTATGATCTTTGTTTGACACATCACAATATTACTTAGTATACATGCAATGAAGTACCAGAACTTCCTATTTTTTTGTTATCTTAGAACAAGTTTTGCAAATAATGAAAATTCAAAAGAATTATACATGTATGTCCAAACTAGCTTCTACAGTCAATATAAAGCTCATCTTGGGGTTTTAATCCAACTTTATCAAATAACTTACACATTTTGATAAGCTGCAGCCATTTTGAAAAACAAACAAAACCAGAAAAGTAAAGCCTTTAATTACACTAAGTGACAGAGACTAAATTCTGCTATGAACAGGGGAGACAAAATGTTTGACAATTTTATTTAGTTGTAATATTACAAGACATTAAAACAATTGTGTAAAAAAAAAAATATCAGTTTAGGTGCTTTAACTATAAATCTACTAATTATGCTACAATACAAATACCCTGATATATTTAAATTTGTTATAAACAAATTTTGCTATCATTTAAAATTCTAGCAGATGCCATTTAAAGTTAGGATACAGTTTATTTTAATTTACATGCAAGTATAACTAGAGGTGAAAGACATTACTTTAATTTGAATGCTGATAAACTACTGTAGTGCTGTAATTATTATTTACTAAAAGTACAGATCTTTAATGCTAAAATGTACATCAGCATGACTATATTAATGCGACAGACCAGTAAATCTTTACATAAGTTTTATTGAGCAAAATGATTAATGCTTGTTGCTTGGTAAATGGTTAATGCTTAGTAACTCAATTACCAACTATGTATCAGAATTTTACTTCTAAAATTAACTTTTCATTAAAAATGAAGTACCTAAATTTTCGTAAGGCGAATTTTAAATCCTCGGTTGACATGATTATTTGACTAAATCTTTTTATCATTTCATTATTCCATCAAAACATTCATGCTTGGATGCCAGTAAAAGTACACAATTTTCACACTGAGAACAATGTTTGTAGTCTAATTACATGTAATTCCAACACTCGAAGATTTTCAAAATCAACCATTTTCTTAAAAATGGAACAAGAAATTTTGGTTTTTGCTGCATAAATTTTGTAAGGGATTTCCCACATTTAAATTAATAAATAAATACAACTATATCTAACGCTGAAAACAATTTTCTACATATTCAAAAATTTTTTATATTCATTTGAAAAAATACAGTCATTTTTTAAAACTTGACTTATTTAACCATATTTAAGGCAAACATCTTGAGTTATTTTTCATTTGAATGAAAACTTAACTATAATACTAATCTCTTGTTTACATGGTGAGTAAAAAATATCTTAATTTGACAATCTAAATACTGGCAAGCTTGTGTGTAAGATAACTAATATTGAGTCAACTTTAAAAGTTCAAATTCTGGAATGTCCAGTCCTAGCCACTGAAGAAGTTCATAATAAGAAAACACAAATGCCCTGGTCATTCCTTGTGAGTGATTCATTCCACCTGCTTCTAACTGTAGTGCTCTATTGAACTTTAACCTAGCCTCCATCTCGGCCTGCTTGCGTGCCATTTCTTCTGCAAGTCGTCTAGCCTCCTCCATAGCTAACCGAGCTTCCTCTTCTCTTCGTAGTCTGTTAAAAAAGATTTAAAATTCGTTTTAGCTTTGTCTGATAGTAATAATGTATTCCAGTCACTTGCCACTGGGTACCCCAAAATTTTCAGTTGAAAACCATTTTGTTTTAATGCCATTTATACAAGAAAATGAGATAATATGAGATTCATTATACTATGTTATTTAATACACAATAAAACAACTACTTTCTGCAAAATATGTTTTAAAATATGCGGAAAGATATTATTAATGAAAAAATTTACAATTACAGTAAATTGAAATGATTAGGCATAGTGACAAATCGGGCTCAGAGTCCCTGAATAAAACGGTTCTATGTTTATTACAAATATAACTATCACTACCAAAGTAATTTCTATGTAGCAATTAGTTGATTTGCCATAAAACATAAAACTATGTGGATAAATCTGTTAGAATAAATAAATGAACACAATATTTAGTCGTATAAGGGAAGTAACTCTTACACTACAAAGAGGAAACCATTGTCTTCTGGCTATGTAGCAAGTCGCACAGAAAAACAAATTTAAGATAAACATTTTTTCAATGTTAGTTAATATGTCAAGATGGAGGGTGAAAATATGTTCCGCAGATTTCTGGCAGGTCATACAGTCTAAATTATCCACCTGTCTGTCAAAGAGTTATGTTCCCTTTGACTGGGACTCGGGGTACTTAAATTTTTGACTGTACATGGAGTAGTAATTTTAAATGTCAAGATGGAGGGTGAAAAATAAGTTACACTGGTTTTTGGCAGGTTACACAGCCCAATGTATCCACCTATCTCATTAACCCTAAAATGATGTCCACTTGCTTTTTAAATTTGAACATTAACAGATAAATTAACAATAACAATTTTCTAAAAACCAAATTATTTTATAAAAGTTTTCTGTGAATTGTTTGTAAAATTCATACCTGTATGAAAACATCCAGGTGGACTTTAGACAAATTCATGACATAAAATTTAAACGGATCCCTCTTAATATTATACACCATTAAAATTGGTAGTCACAACAGTGATCAAACTTATTAATAATAACTCATTCTTTACCTTTCTTCCTCTTCTTTCCTCTTTCTCTCTTCTTCTTCCAGCTTTTTCTTTCTTTCATATTCCAGACGTTCTTCTTCTGCCAATGTAGCTAACATTTCCTGTTCTATTCTCTTTCTTTCTTCCTCTTCTTGTTGCCTTTTCAACATTTCCTCTGTTTAAAAAGACAGAAATTTGTTTATTCAATATTTTTATGATAGCAATCAATTCTTGACGTACAAACTCTCTTGTTGGTCTCAGTTGGTAGAGTGCTCAATCTATAAGTCCAAACTCATGATAGGCATGGCACAATAAAGAACCCTGCTGTATAATGCCATCAACGTAACACACAGGCAAATTTTCTGCACTTTTGTCTACAGCTGGCGACGCATAAGTGAAATATTTTTGACTATGACGTTAAACACCATTAATCAACCCAACTCTCTCTGTTGGTTTGTCAACTTACCATGTGATGTAACCCCATAATGTTTGTCGAGAACAATTACAATATATTTTCCATTTCATATGGAATCATATAAATTGAGATTTTTATATAAAAGTGATGTTTTTTTTTGGAATTTGTGACACAAAGATTTTTTGAAATATTCCATACAAGCATTAAGTAGTATTGTTGTATTAAATCATATCAAATACAAGAAAATAAACTTAGAAATTTGCTACCATTCACTTACCCAAATCTGCATCTCAAAATCTCATTGCACATCCTCAATGATTGTAGAATACAAATTCAGTTACAAATTTTGTCAAGTGAGTCAATGATAGTAACAATTTCATTCAGTTAATTGTATTTTCTAGGATTTTTATGCAAAATTTGCTGTCGCAGACACTAAGACAAAGGCAATTTACAAACATCATAGAAAGTTGTTGTTGTCGTTTTTTTTTTGTTTTGTTTCTTTTTTTTTTTTTTTCCTTTTTTCTGGTTTGTTTTTGTTATTTTTTTACTTTTGCTTTTTCTTTGTTTTTTCCTGTCGCAAACACAGAGACATGGGCAGTTTACAAACGTTGTAGAAAGTTTTTTTTTAAATTTTGTTTTGTTTTTTTTGCTTGTTTTTGTTATTTTTGCTTTTTCTTTTTTTTTTTTTGGTTTTATTTTGTTTTTATTTTTAATTTTTTAATTTTTCTTACCTTTCTTTCTCTGTTCCTCCTCTATCTGTTTCCTCTTCATTTCTTCAAGCTTTCTCTGATATTCTTCCTTTCTTCTCTTTTCTTTATCCTGCTCCAGTTTCTGTCTGTTGAGTCTTTCTTCTTCTTCCCTCTCCTCTCTCAACCTTTCATCCTCTTCTGCTTGTTTCTTAAGTCTAGAAAAATAAGATATTATTCTTATACATTACAAAATTTTAGAAAAATAACATATGTTGGCTATTTTTTTTTTACTCTAGCAACACTAGGTATTTATCTTAAGGCATAAGTGGCTTCAGTCAAAATATGTGCATTTGGAATCATATGGTCTCTCACTGTTTAAGCCCAAATCCCACTTGAGATAATTCCCAATGCATGAAAAATTGTTAGTTGGCTTGCTGAAGGTTTGCTGTTTTTTTCCCCGGCACTTGGTTTTCTCCACTATTCCTACACTGCCTGTCTCAACAGAAATCAAATAGTCTTGAATTTGGTGAAAAACATTTCTCTGTATACAACCTAGTCTTGAATTATTTTCAAAACTGATCATAAGAAACAAGAGGCCAAAAAGGGCCTATATCGCTCACCAGTGGCTCACCCTTATTTTGTTCTTTGCCTTTTCTTTTTAAATATATCTAATCATTAAAATGTTAACAAACACCTAGCAATATCCTTATTTTCTATTATTTCAAGCAATATTTATCATAAATTTCCTTTCAATTGGCCATGTACTTTCAGAGAAAAAGATTTAGGCTAAACATAGACCTTATTTGCATGTTACATAATTATTGCAAAAATATAAAATTGTACAGAAAAACACGTTGAATATGTTTTATCACCAACATCTATTTTTGTTTGTTTTAAATTGCAACAAAATCAGTACATAAATAAACCCATAATAGCAATTTTTAGATTTTTGCTATTTATAATAACAGCAACCATCTTGGATTTCTGACAGACATGTCAGATACACTTTTGAAGCTATTCCACCCAGGACCTTCCACACTCAATATCCTTTCAATTGGCCATGTACTTTTAGATAAGAAGATTTTCAAAGATTTCAGCAAAAAATAGACCTTATAAGCATATTATTGCTAAAAAAAATTATACAGAAAAACCCATTATATATGTTTAATCCCCAAACATCTATTTCCTATAGTGCAAAAAAGTATAAAATGCCATTACATGTTCATTTATGTACCGATTTTGTTGAAATTTGAAACTCCACCATGCCATAAGCTCACCCTGGCTTTGCCAGGTGAACTTAAAACTGATAGACAAATTGTTACTGATAAATAATAACAGTAATTTCTATCACTGAAACAAGAATAAATATTGTCAAAATTAGTTGGTGAGTTTTCCTAAAACTTTGATGTTACATGGTCAAAAACACTACTTAATGTTTTAGATAGATAATCGATATCCCTACAATGGCATACAAACTACAAGTATTCAGCTGATGTATAATATCCAACTGATAATGAAAGAACTTAAAAACTGTTTAACCCTAAATACTCAATTTCAAACTTGACCTGTATTTTATCAATATACATGTATATACATATCAGTATTCAAAGTAACATTAAAATAGGTAAAGTTTGAAAATTTTTAAACCTAGACCTGATAGAATGATGAATGAATGAACAAGAGTTTAAAATATGAAGATAAAATATTGATATACCTTCTTTCCTCTTCACGCCTTCTTCTCTCTTCTTCCATCTGCAATTTAAATTGCATTTGTTTTTCCTGTTGTTCTTTTTCTCTTCGTAACTGTTCCTCACGTTCCTTCCTACGCTGTTCCACTTCCTGTTTACGTTTTTCTGCCTGTGCTGCCCGTTTAGCTGCTCTAGCTTCTCTGTTCGATATCATTCTGAGTCTTGCTGCTTCATCCTACATTTAGAAAAAAATGAACAAAAGCAAAATATTGATTATTTTGATCTTTGATAAACAAAATTTTATTTTGATTCAGCATAATTCTGATATATGTATACATATTTTTTTGCATTTAAAAAAAAGAAAAATAAAAATAAAAAAAATAAAAAATCATATATATTTATATAAACAGCTCATATTATGTGTTAATGCAAATTCATCATAACATAACAACCATTAAATTAAAATTCATGTATGTATAAAACAGACATATACAATTTTTCAAAATGCACTTTGTTGAGAAATTTTCATCTCTATAATACATGTGTACCAAATTTCTGTGGATGTATGTTTTCTCTATGTTTGAAACTAATACTTACCAAATTTAAATTCATAATATTGGTAAAAAATCATAAATATGGGTAATATGTGAATAAAAATCAATGTTCTTGCCCTGAACTCTATTTAGAGCCAAGGGTACCTTGTACATTTAATTTAATAAATTTGTTATATTTAAGGTGTATTTTAATTTTTTATCAATCATTTGAAAAAAGTAAATTATTCTCATTACTGTAAAAAAAAAAAAAAAAAAAAAAAAAAAAAAAATAGTCTTAAAATTCCAATCCTTTGAAAAACAAAATTTGTAGAAATACTTTAATATGTATGTATATATTTATGAATTAAACATAACAATGTATGCTCTTTTAAATTAAAAAAAATGATTCAAAATTAGTTTTGAATTTTAATTCCTATCATTTAACTAAAATGTAAATGAAATATGTTGTTCTTAATTGTACAAATTTTAATTAAAATACTGTAGATTAAAAAATAAAATATTTTTAAGTTTAAAATGTCCTCATCCAAGTTCAAATAATTTTTTTTTCAATGACTTGTTTGTTTTAAGTTGATATATTGCATGAAATGTCTTTGATTTATCATATATTTCAGCATGCTGAATTAGAATTTTTTTTAAATTAGTGTCTTAAATATGAGCATTTATCTTAAGCTAATGCATGCAATTAAAAATTATATTTTATTTTTCTTTATAAGTTAGAACTTATTATTATGTTAATGACATGCAATATATATAATATATACATTTCGTATATCCCCAGAGAATTAAAGCAACATTTCTCAAAATTAGTGAACATCCCCCCCCCCCCAAAAAAAAAAAAAAAAAAAAAACACTTAAAAACAACCTATTTATTTTCAATAATTAAAAAAAAAAAAAGTAATTGTTCATCAAAATTTTTTTTTTTTCAACATCCGATTTATTTTTTTTTATGTATTATGGAAAATTAAAATAAAAGGAGTGAACTCACCACTTGGGAATTTTATCACTAAAGAAAAAACAGTGTAGGACTTTCACAATGTGTTTCCAAAATTATAATGATATCAGTGTACAAGAAAATATGATTTAATGGTGTTAAAAACTCTTAATTATTATAAGAATTATTTATGAAAACTTGAAAAATTTAAAGTATCTTAACAAGACACTTGTCACTTAAATTTAAATTCAATAACTTAAATTATAGTTCTTATGAGAAATATAAATTAATATACTTTATTTGCTTTGGCATAATTATGAATCATGAGAATGGCCAATAAAATTATTAAAATATTTTGTACCAATATTTCTGTACATTACAAGGTGTAGAAACAAAATTAACCAGGTCAGTTTGTTCGTAAAAATATTTCTTAACCCATATAAAATATTTTTAATTAAATTAATCAAATATCATATATTTTCTATTCTGCTTATACCACAATCTTAAATCTTTTAATTCAACTGTAAAGAACGATTAATAAAATCAAACTGCGCTTTTGCTTTATTTTCTGACAAAACCTCCTCCCCCTTTAACATGCCCTAATTAAAATATTTTAAACTTATTTGCTTGATGCCCTAATTTTTTTTTTCTTTAACACCTTGGGCCAAAAATTAACAGGTGGACCTAACAGTATATGTCACAAAATAAACTTTTACAATAACAAAAAATTATGATTTTATCATCCCACAAAATGGTAATTTATTTTCAAACACCAAAATTGGATACGATGAAAATAAATGATTTCACAATATCTTTAAAAAAAATTGTGGATCCTACTTATTTTATTTGTCCTCTTTACAAAAAAGCAACAGAAGAATACAGTGTAGATTACAATAGAAAAAAAGGGAAAAGAACACTGCAAAACACAGATGAAAAGACAATGGGAAATTTTAACACTGCATATTTATATGCATTCCGCTTAAAATATGCAAATTAAGCTGTTGCTTCAAGAAAAACATAAAGCAATGGACTGTGTTTGCCGAGTGAATATGCTTTCATTTTGTAAAAATACCACAGTAAAACTTATTACTAGGTAGTTTTTTTTTAGGTTTATTTTAACAAGGGAAATAGTGAAGACCAAAAACTAAGAATGCTTAAAATCGAAAGTATTATTGATGAACTTGCAGCTAGGCATCAACTTATTGTCTTTTAAATATAATATGTTTTAACTACCTTACATTTCTTACGGCTGGTACTGTTTAATGGTCATTTAATATTATAATTTTTTAAAATTTTCATAAAAGAAAATTGCTTTCAGCCTGTATTTGGTTAACCAAGCTTCATGTGTTACTTGTAATCCCAGAACTGCTTCCATATAAGTGAAAGAATCTGGACTAGTGCCTTAAACACCACTGCTCAACTAAACTCGACTCGGTATAAACAATACCTCCATGATAACATTAGTGGCAACACTTGTTTGAGATCTACGACTAAGTGTTTCACAACCATCTATTACATGTATTATTATTATTTTATATTAAAAAAAAAAAAACACTTATTTTCAAGTTCTGGTAACTTAACAGAGAAGGTCAATATAAATCAAGTACCATCATGTTCAAATGGATTTAAAACTCTATATCAAACTTATATTATAATTTTGTTTTGATTTATTCCCTGTAAAATATTTTAATTTATCTGTAAACACTCTCTTTAAATATACAGTTATGTATTTTATTGAACTACTTTCTACAAGCAGACTGCACATTACACACCAATCTGTTTGTGTCTGATTTTCAATCTATAACTCAAACAAAAAAAACAAACAATTGCATGTGCATTGCTCATTTCTAAAACAACCAACGTGCTTATCCTAAAACTGCATTTTTGAACTTAAAAGTAAACAAACCATTCACATAAACATCTACTGCTTGGTACGCTATACATGTTCTTAAAAATTTCACAGAATATTGCAGTTTACAAAGACTTTTGATTTTTAACTTTTTTTTTTACTTCGATTTTTTTGAAATGAAAAAAAGGTGCCTCAGTGGCCAAGTAGAATAAAATATTGGCTTCCTGATTTTAGTGCCTTAAATCATCTAGGATTCAAGACCCATATTAACAGATCCTTATTTTTCCACACTCTCTGGTACCCTCAACCATTCCACTTTAATCCTGGTTTGTGTTTAAACACCCTTATTAACCCCCCCCCCCTCCTCCACTCGGAAATTATGTATTCCATCTCTATTTATAATAAATGATTTGAATTTCATGAAAACATAGTTAAACATTTGGCCTTAATTTTCAGATATACATTTTGGCATTTATTGATAAAGTTATAAACATTTCAACCCATTATGATAATACTGTTTCCATTTTCAACCCATTATAATAATACCCTGTTTCCGTTTTAAAAGAAGATGCTGCAATCGGGGTCTTCATTAAAATGTTATTGTTCAGGAAATATTACAACCATTATGCAGTTATATATAAATTATATGTTAAAAATAAATGCATTAAATCATACTTTTTTGTTTTGTAAATCTAATCAATAAAAAATTAAAAAAGCTAAAAATTAAAATTAAATTATTCTATAAAACTCGTTCATTTAAACATAACAATGTTCTAATTAATACATATCACCTAGTATTTTTGATACAAATTAAACTAACACCTCCATTTAAGATACCTGTGATTTCTTTACAATAACCTTAAAATTAAATAACAAGTTAACAGGATTACAAGATAACAACAAATAAATGGGTAACAATGACAAAGACCTAACAGTAAACCGTAAACCGTTAAATTTTTTTTTTTGGACAACTGACATTTTCCTCTTAGTATACATATATGTGTGAGCAATCAAATTTAGAGTAATATCTTAAAAAAAAAAAGTTTTGAGATTGGGGTAGGATAAAGGGTGGGCAGCTAAAATATTGAAGTATCTGCCAAATCTTTCAAATGCATTCCATTAAATTCTTGCACTGTACTCAACATCTCAGTAAGAGTCATGTAAATTAAAGCATCTGGAAAGAAATATTTGGTTGCCATGAGTTACTACAACACTTTAATGGTGTCTATTAAGTTTATCTCACAACTGGGTACAACCCTAAACTTTTGTGCTTAACATATTGGAAATGTTCACCATGCAATAATCCAAGAACATCACTTTTTTTCTTTCACAGAAAAAAATCTGCTGGTTGATTTTTATATCTAATAGGAAACAGTTATTCCATAAAAATGTTATGAGGTATTTCGTGCTATACTGCAGAACACCAAATGCACAAAAACAAAAGCTTTGACACTTTGACATATCTTTTCCTTTGTCTGGTTGGTTTCATTCTAGCTATCAATGCAATAATAACTAACTAAGTTGCAGTGAAAAAAGCAACAAAAACAACCACGGTGACAAATCCTTAATTAATGAAATTATGTTTTGTTGGTTTACTTTAATTTCTTTTAATTTTTTTTTATCTGTGCCGTTGCAAAGTCCATGTTTTTGTGAAATGAATTAATCAGTAGTAGCAACAAACACTCATAATAAATTAAATGGTTTACCTTTACTCCCTTCTTTGAATAAAACAGAAAAAATAATATAAGTTTCTTTGGTTTTTATCACTTATTAAAAAATTTGATAAACACTAAGTGACAATAATTTTATCATGAAATATTTAATTTTTGATAAATATTTAATTAGCTATAGTTGTTCTTTAGTAGTAATAAAGTTTAGAAACCTAGTTAGACAGAAGTTTTATGTCCCTTTAAAAGCATAGAAATAGTTATCTCACATTAATAAAGTAGAGTTGTTATCTCCATGGAAAGTACAGTGAAGTTATATCCCTTTCAAAGTACAGTTAAATTGTTATCTCCCTTTGAAAGTACAGTGAAGTTGTTATCTCCCTTTGAAAGTACAGTGAAGTCGTTATCTCCCTTTGAAAGTACAGTGAAGTTGTTCCCTTTTGAAAGTACAGTTAAATTGTTATCTCCCTTTGAAAGTACAGTGAAGTTGTTCCCTTTTGAAAGTACAGTTAACTGTTATCTCCCTTTGAAAGTACAGTGAAGTTGTTACCTCCCTTCAACAATGTTAACCATATAAATCATTTTAGCCAATCAGATTTTGGTTGTTAAAAAATCTTTTTTTATGCAGAAGAAATTAACCTTAAACTAATCTTAATCAATAACAGGGTTTCAATTTGTTTAAGATAACCATACTTATTCTTTAGTGAGAAAAAGAGAGATTTTGATAAATTCCATCATCAGGAATCAGCATTTAAATGATTTTTACATTAAAAAAGAAAAAAAAAAAATCTGCATTCAAGTTATCAAACTTTTCTGAAACCCTGTATGCATTTATCTGCAGCTGATTTTAAACAGCGAATGATTCTTCCAAACAGCATCTTTAATGAGCGTTGTGGGTAAGTTGTGTTGTAAATTTTTATGGTACTTCAATGAGGATTTAAATGAAGGTCAATATCAACCATTTTAAAATTGGTTATCTGTATAAATGTAATCATGAATATTAAGGTTATTAGTCTTTTATAAAGGTCAAGGACAAAAACCATTTCACATACTTTAAAGATAGGCTTATGAGAAACACATGTTTGCTTTCAAGCCTGTATACTAGTACATACATTTAACTTTAACAAGAAAATATTCAGACAAGTTCTTTTTATTTCTCTTTTTCCCAATTAAAGTGAACTCACTGTTATAATTATCACCCTATTTGTACGCCAAAATAATGCTGTGATCCCAATTTTTGTTTGAACAAGGAGTTTTAGAAACCCTAAACAGCAAAACTTAGTTCATTGCCACCATTAATTAATTCAAACTGTTATATTGTGTGGGGATATGGAAACAAATCTAGGCAGATTTACAAAGAAAAAAAAAATTGCTTTTTAGGTCTTCCGAATTCTGTGGCATAAAGCAAGGTGGCAGTTATTTAATACAATTATAACATGGTTTGACTAAATGTGTGACACAAACACAAACAATACATGTGGATTTTCAGGCACATGTGATGTGAAATGTTTGGTTACCATAGTAATAATTTCAAATCATTCTCTGTTTCATGTTTCTGAACTTAATGATGATAATGATCAATGGTAATTACAACATTGGTATATAAAACATATAAAGGGAAATTACGACAAAATGGAGAAAATTTATTTTATTCCTAGTTATACAGACTAACTATCCAATGTGAAAATGAAATTATCATTGACATATAACATTAAATCACAATCAGTGTTATACAAAAATAAAAACATTCTTTTCTTTTTTTCTTTTTTTTTTTTTTTAAAAAAAAAAAAAAAACTATATTATCCCTGTAATGTGTGTTTTAAAGAAAAGTCTAAACATGAGGTCCAATGTCAAGGGTCATGAACCTTGACTTACAAGTGTATGGGAAAAGATAAAAGCAGCAATATCATGGTTCAAACAAACTGAACTTTGGCAATAAAAGTAACATAATGTATTGACTGACCTACCTTGTTACCTATGAAATTAATGAGAGAAAATCCCTCCTTTTCTTTTTTTTTGAAATTACCAGTTCCACATTGCAGTTTCGGCTAACTTTAAGAGTTATGTCACATTAAAGGGTCAGTCACAAGCCCGCAAAATGTAACACCAGGAGAGAAAAAAAAAGGTGACAAAAACATAACTCAAGCCTAAGACCTTCTAAATGATTTGGGGGACACTGTACTCACAAGAACCATTAATCCCACCTATTTTGTCAGGCAACCATACAAGTTCTTATACTGATGACTTTGGCATGACCAAAACAAAACAGAAATGAATTAAGTCTGAATAGAGGCTTGTATATCTCATCTGAAATCTTTCAAGTTTTTTCTTTCAGATATGATACTGTTCCCTGCAATTTGACATCAAGGAAGCAGATGCAACTTTAGAGAACAGATAATGCCATCAGGTAACAGCAAATGTTCAATTGCAGGGTGCTGTCATTTGACATGATATTCTATCATGTAGACAGTTCCTTTTATCTGGAAATCGAAAATTTGCAAGTATCACACGAAAAAAATATAAGACCTTATGATAACAAATAACACAGGCAAGTGAATGATATATTTTCACAAGTGAATTAAAATAAAAACCAAAAAAATAAAATCAAACTGTATCAAAGTGATTTACAAATATATATATATATATATATATATATATATATATATATATATATATATATATATATATATATATATATATTTTGTTTTATTGATATAACACTGATTGTGCTGTTAATCTCATCGAGGTATTTTATAGTTGATGGAACAAGTTTAATTATCAATCTTTTGATATTATACGTGAGCGGAGATAACGTAAGTGAAGGTATTGTAATAGTTATATAATTATGAAACATGATGGTGAAACATGTAAATTTCAAAATTTACCTTTTTGCCCCTCTATGGAAAGTAAGATAAAAAGAAAAAAATAAACAAAACAATAGAAAAAAAATACAATGTAGGTAATTCTGAAACAGTTATAATTATAGAAATCCATTAACAAACGATACCCAATCATAAAACAGATGATATATATCATTATAATGTTTATTTCATATTCAAAAAAAAAAGATCATTTTCTTTTTTTATAACTGCATTTATGTATCATTTGTTATTATCACAGGGTGCCCACACCTTTTCTTTGTCAAAAATATAGGAATATAGGAATTTTTTTTCCAAAATGTAGGAAATTTATAGGAATCTGACAGAAAATATAGGAAAAAAAATAGCAATTTTCAAAACATTGAATTGCTAAACTGAAAGAAATTTGGGATTGTATACATTACTGACGACTACTATGGCCTCTTCAATCCCTCACACCATTCTATGTTCAAGCCTCTCCTCTTTATTTTTTATAGGAATTCTTTTTTCAATGTGCATGTCAATTCAAGACATTCCAATGATTTCTTAGTAAAACTAAAAATGATGTATACAACCCCAGTCACTACTTTGTGTGAGTGAACACAAATAGAAACAAAAACATCCCAGAAAATATAGGAATAGTGTGAAATATATAGGAATTTTAGGTCTTTTTGAGAAAATATAGGAAAAATATAGGAATTGCCAATTTTAAAGGAATTTATAGGATTTTATAGGAAGTGAGCACCCTGTTATCAACCAAAAATTTCCTTACATTACAAAGATAGGTAAAAAGTTCTCTCTTTAAGCTTTGTTGTTCCTCTATATCTACCCTCTGTTACTCTAAATGAATTTATTTGACAAAAATTTATTGAAAAAAGAGCACATGACATATCAAGAAATCCTACTGAAAGATCTAACAGAATTTCACCATTACTATTTGACATAAACCTGTATTAACCCTTTTTTTCTGTATCAAACTTTTATACAAATGATTGTATATCCCTGAAAAACAAAAAATCTATAGCATGTATGATTAATATGGCACAAAATAATTAGTCAAAATTTTACCTGTGTAAAATATATAACAAAAAACCACAATACTTACATCTTCTTCAAGATCCTCATCATCTTTCTCATCATAATCATCATCTTCAGCTGATGCAATTGTAGATGGCGCTTGTGGTGGAGGGGGTGATGGAGAAGGCGAGTCACGAACAATAGTGAATTCATAATCGTCTTCTTCTGTAGTTTTTGATTCTGCAACAGACTCCTACAAAATGTCAAAAAAATGTTCTAATAGGGATTATCCATGATTACATTACAACTTATCTGATATTTCTGGAATAACCACGATAAAAGCACTTGATTTTAAGACAATACAATGTCATAATTTGCCTTTACTTACATGGTCTCTTTCACTTTTTAACAGTTTCACAACAACAACCATGACCTTTAACATTGACCTTGACAATCAACAATGACCCTAACATTTAACAGTGAACTTGACATTCAACAACTTTGACATTTAACAATGACCTTAACATGTAACAATTTAACTTGCAATGCCAAAGTTTCTTTTCCTTAAAAAATATAAATGTAGACCAATTTCATGACTTCTATGATGATCAAAACAAAATGACAATTATTATTATTTATGAATGAAGATGACCTTAACCTTTGACCTTTAAAATCTCCACTTGACCTATTTTTAAAAAAAATAAACATGACCATAACCTCAGCATGCTATACCATCCAAAACTTTTAATCTAAGGATAATCTACTGCGAAATGGCACAACAAAATGTCAATCTGGTTCTAGCTTGAAATTCACCAAATGTCATATGTACTAAATCTAATTAAAAGTAAATGGAACAGTACAAACAAATATGAAAAAGGGTGCAAAATCTGTGTCACAAGCATAAATGTTTTACACCAAAATATTTGTGCAGAATAATTACTTATATTGATTATGACTAAAATTTTAATGAATTAGCTCCAAAATTGCTGATGTGGCTTAAAACAGCAATTCACTCACTATCTGTAATTTGTTGTCTCCAAATCCATTTCAGATTGTTAGCAAACACAATGAAAGAAAAAGGAATGAAAAATAAAGAAGACAAACCCAACAAAGTAAATGTGTATATTAAAGAAAAAACAATTACAAACCCATATTGTGTCAAAATCGATAAAAACCCTAAAATTAAAATACCAAAAGTGACCCTAAAGCAGAAAATAGTGATAAAACCACTCAGAGGAAGTGCCTATAGGAATCTTAATTATTGTTGCCTAAAAAAAACAAGCCTTGGGTCAGGGGACTGCATGTGCTTGTAATATCTTGCCTACTAATAATTGTAAAAAAAAAAAAAAATGGAATCTAAATGGTGATTCTAGCCAAATTGGTAAAAAGAATAATTATAAAAATAATAATAAAAGAATAATTATAAAAAAATAAATAATATGAAAAAAAATGTTTGTTTTAAAATGCTTTGTTGTATTCAAACATGCATATAATAAAAATGGGTAAACTAATTCTACCAGGATAAATGTGTGAGCTTGAAAAGTTTAAATGGGCTTTTGCAATTTTATAGGGCAATGATCAATATCGTTTGTGTGAATATGACCATTTTATAAAGTGAAGATGACTGACAGTGCATAAAATACATGTTGGGCCCCAGTGGACTGTTTGGTCTGCATGCATGTACAGATCACAGTGTCATTCACCCACTTAGGTTTCAGGCAGATCCTAGTGTGAGAAAGTTTGTCTGTTTGCTTGCTGAAGGTCCAGGTACTCCAGGTTTCTCTGCCATCCCAGAACTGACTGCCTTGATGTAAAGGAAAGAATCTTGATTGGGGTGTAAAACACCATTAATCCAAACCCTACCCACATGTAGTAACATTTTTTATCTGATCACAGCTGGAATCCTAACTGGCCAAAATCTGGAATGCCAAAATCTGGAATTCCATAGCTATTTTATTTTTGGTAAAAACTCAAATTATTGGTATGAAAAATACCACATTCAAAAACAGCAGTAACCAAAAACTACTGACACCTCCAGATATTGACACCTATGCTCATGGTGAAACTTGAATTTGGGTGTACTAAAAATAACTATCCAAGGAATCAAACCTTCTAGAAGGTATTAAAAGATACCTATTTTATGATGCTAAAAATATGCTAAAAAGGACATTGCAGTGCTACTTCCAAAAACAGCACCAAAAATCATGTGACTTGTTACAGAAATAAGTGCTGTAGAAAAATAAAGAAAAACTCTGCAAGATGTGACCTTGGACGGAGCTTTCTTTAAATTTGTATATGGTTTTTTCTGTAATTTATTTGGTTGTTTCTGCAATAAAATAACAAAAATATTAAAACTGCAGAGAAGCGTCATCCATGAGATAATGACTGGTGGTGGATCAAGGTGGATTCAATAGAGTTCTGAATAACATTCTAATAATAAAACATAACATGAAACAAATTTTCAGAAAACAGCAACTCTTAGGATTCTTGCATTTACTCCACTTTTTCTTCTTCTTTTTTTTTTACAGTAATGCTGCTACAATATCAGAGACTTTTAAAAGCCCAAAAATATCAACACAACAGCAAAATTGGGAATGACAAAATAAATCAATTAAGCTTTTTTTTTTTTTTTTTTTTTTTTTTTTTTTTTTTTTTTTTTTTTTTTTTTTTTTTTTTTTTTTAAAAATCAAGCAATTTTTGATATTCTCATTTTAAATTCAAACAATGATGCCACAACACTAAAATTGTTCAAAGTCAAAACTTCTTCGCCTTTTTTGGGAAGGGCATAATGAATTGGGAATTTTGTTATAAGAAAAATCTGAAAATTACTGCTAAAAGTAAAATTACCTTGTCAGACTCTTCTGGTGGTGGCGGGGTAGGTTCTTTTGGTGGTGGCGGTGTTGGTTCTTTTGGTGGGGGTGGTGTTGGTTCCTTTGGTGGAGGTGCCTCAGGTGGTGGTTCTTCTTTCTTCTTTGCTTTTGCTTTTCCTTTCTTACCCTTTTTCTCTACTTTTTTGGGTACAGCAGGCTTCTTTTCTTTTGGTTTACCTGGAATGAACATAAAATCATTGATGAAGCTCGGCAAAAATTGTGAAACTAAGTAATATAGGATTATATGAAGACTAGGTAAGATTTTTAAACTATTATTAAAACGACTCTACCTTGTATATATCCAAAGAATAATTATTACAATTGAAAAAATGACTACAATTTCAGGGGGTCATTTAGTGTCAGCAAATTTAAATGCATTTTGTATTGAAAATTTAATAAATTAAATGAAATGAAGCTTAATTTATGAATAATAATTTGACAAAATCAAATATGTTATAATATTATAAAAACGTTTTCCAAAAAAAAAAAAAAAAAAAAAAAAAAAAAAAAAAAAAAAAAAAAAAAAAAAAAAAAAAAAAAAGGTGTTTCTGTTCTGAAAAGCAATTGGGCAGTACAGTATGCCTGGCCTGTTTTTCAGCCACAAGAATATCCAAATTTATAAACTTATGTTTTCCATTATATTGTTACAAGAAAAATGACTCTTAATTAATAAACTCATATATGAGTAAACGTTCTGCTAAACATTTAATAATGAATAAAAGGGAATTTAAACAACTAACAGGAAGGAAAAAGATATAACATTTTTTGTTTGCACTATAAATGAAAACAAAATTGTAACTGTATGTTAATTTTCTCTATTACAGCTAGACATAAACAATTATACACAGAAATATTTTTCAAAAATTTTTTTTTATGAGTCAGTGACATTTAAAACGAACTATATGTTTTCAATGTCGCTGTTATAGTGCATGTTAAATTCATGACTGTGTTAATTTGACAAATATTAGTATAAGTATCCCCCTTCTCTGGTAAAACTTTCCTGATTAAGTGTAGAGAAATGCTTATAAACACTTAAGTAAGCATCTCCATTTGATTTCCTTGAAGAATAGAATATGCATTCAAAAAATTGGTTATTATTCCCCTTTGATGGAGTTCTTTTGTCTTGAAGGATGAAACATAAATCAAATACAGAAATATGAACTAAGAAGTATAAATGAATAAAATAATCATATATTGTGGCCTGTTTATCCAGTGTTTGGCTAAATGATATTTGTGTCCTAAATTACACTGAAATTTTAACTGATTAGAATATCAAGTTTAACTGCATTATCATATAGAAACATATGGGAATTTAAAAAATAAAATAAGTTCAGCTAAAAAGTTTCAGATCTCACACCGACTCAAATTTAAACTATTGGTGACCAGAGTCAGAAAATCTTACATGTCTAAATCTCTATTTTGTTGTTTTCTAGAAGAACAAAATAATACATGTCAAACTGAAAATAACAGCTCTTCAAACGACAGACAGGCCTTAGTTTATATAAACTTTGGGTGTCAATAATTTTTCAGCCTCTCTGATTTTCTTGTTAGTTAAGTGTTCATAAGCTCAAAATTTTCATATATAAAACATGTGAAATTAGTTTTGGTACAGACATTTTAATGCTTTTCAAGGAAATGATGGGTTGTGAGTGTGTGTGTGTGTGTGTGTGTAGTGAGTCTCCAGACATATAAAGTATTTCTCAAACTATGTTTGTGCAATCAACAAGTAAATTCTGAAAAAGAATGATATTATCATCAGTCCACTAAAAGGAAAGAAAAAGGAGTTATAGACTAGCTCTAAAATCTAAAGGCTAATGTGGATCTAGAGACACAAAGAATAAAAAGTGTGAATAATAAATATCTAAAAAGTATATCTTGATATCTCAAAATTTTATAAAGACTAAATGGGAATTAGCTACACAAGGTATAAAGAGATGCGAATATTAAGTATCTAAAAAGTGTATCTCAAAACTATACAAAAGGTGCAGCTACAGGAATTTGTTGATGTTATAACATCGTGTCTCACCCTTGGGTTCTGGCACTTTGCCAAATAATTTCTCGAGTTCTCCTTTGTAATCAACATTTCCTACAAATACCCAATCATATGTCATTACTTAAATTAAATGATTTATGTTTCCATGGTTTTTCTGCAATATTAGCAAAAGGTTTTTTTGGGGGAGTCTCTCTCTATGAATCTTTTTAACTATCTAAGTCTGTAAGCTAAATATTTATTTAAGCATGAAACAAGTAAAATAAGCAACATCTTAGCTACAATGCATTTAATAAACACTAAAAAACACACATGAAAAATTAAAAAAGATTTAAAAAGCAATCTGTTAAGTTTTCATAAAAATTATAATACAATTTGTCTTGTTAAGGAAAATAATTAAGAAATTAAGAAAAATACAAAAAACAAAGAGAAAACCCACCAAACTTCTTTCTGTTTCTATTTAAATGTTAAATGAACTCAATTTTTTTTTATCATGAAAATATTAAGTATATATATTTTATTTTTTCAGGGGTACAGTATAAGTGGAGTTAAGAATATATGAAAAAGGACTTAATGAACAACTGTGAATTCCAGCAGCTGGAAATTTTCTGAGCTTTTTAAACTGCCTGTTATCTGTATCTATGTATCTAAAAAGACATGTCTCAAAGGGAAACTCCTTAAACAACTTCGATAACATGCTGAAAGGAATTACAGCTTAATGTAACACAATATTCTGAAAATTCTGTAGACTGATGCAAAAGTGCAAGCATTCAATTTGAGTTTTTAAATCTGATAATAATGTCAACCTAGTACGGACCATTCTATAAGTGCTTCAATACTATGCACTAAATCATTAAAATTGTAGGATTTAACTTAGATTCATATTTTGGAATTGTAGGATTTTAAAGAGAATGTCACTCTAGCAAAATCTAAGGTTATTAGTTTTAAAGTTTGGAAGACCAATGAATTCTTATCTCTTTGAAGGCAAAATTTTCCAGAAGACCTGCAATGAACTCTTATTTCTTTGAAGGCACAGTTTGTCTCTGTGTCTATTTATTCAAAACTCTGAATTTGTTAGTGCACTTTAACATTCTATCAACAATACATTAGAATTATTAAAAAAGTTTCTTAGTACACCAAATAAAGCTAAGTCACAATAGTCAAAAAATCATAGTTATTTATCAGTCCAAACTTGGTCCAACTTAATCTCCTCACCAGTATCAGTTGCCTGCACCCCTTGATTTTTTTTAGCTATTAATTAAAATACAACAAAAAAATTATTAAGTACCCATTATGCCAAATTGTAAAACAACATCTCAAATCGTACAAAAATATAAAAAAAATTTGTTTTTTCTTTAATTTTTTTTAGTTATTTCTAAAAGCAAAGTTTTCTCATTTTGATTGTTTGATTATTCAATAATCTAAGTCATCAGTCTTATGGAAGATTAGGTTCATAGGTCGTGGGTTCAAATCTCAGTGAAGATGGCTGTAACCAAGTTTATTTTGCTGATGTACATTTCAAATTTTTATATTGTGTGTGTTTGTGTGCTTGTGTGTGTACACATGCACACATGTAACCAAACTACACATGAATATAAAAAAGACATTGAGAGTTTGATTTGTGTGTTAAATAAAAGTGACATTTTCAAAATTTTTTTGCACACATGAAAATCTAGAAAATCTTCAGATTGAGTGTGAATGAGTTTATAACACTACAGTGAAAAATATCCTCAATCCTGTGAAAAGAAAATTATTACTAGCATGCACTTATTATATATGATACTTACATATGGCATTTATGATATTACATTATAGATTAAACAGAAATTTATTAAATCCATTTCATTAAATGTATATTTCAGTTTCTATGGTGATATTAAAACACACAAATGTAATTTAATTTATGCTTCATACTGATATTTGATATTATACATAATATGATTTTCATTTTAGTTGCCACGTAAAGTGAATGAAGTGAGACACAAATTAATTTTTAATTATTTTTTTTTTGTAAATTATGAACTTTATTTATATGTTTTATCTTGTGAACATTCATGCATCAGTAGAAAAGTTTCCCAGTGTACCACATAATCAATATCCTAAACGCTGGTGTGGAACATTTCGGAAAATATTGCCACAAATTCTCCTAATTATGTCAATATAATGGAGAAATGTCAAATTATAGGATTTTAAATAAATGTTCCTCACAAACGCTATGAGACATCATGTAGTATGCTGGAAAACCCCATCAAGTCATGATGTGTTAAAAAGTGAGTTTCCTTTTTAAATCTCACCCGGTTCTGGTGCTGGCTTAGCATCAGGAGTTTTTGTTGGTGGTTCTTTTTCTGAGGAGATCATTAAAACAATATCAGATTTTAGCACAAAAATATAACTAAGTTTATTTTTAAAAACATGCTTGGCCAACTAACGCTGAATTTATAGTGCATTTGGTATGTATTTATTTTTAATTTAGCCAATGAGGTTTGAATCCCATTTAGCAGAAACAAATGAAAAAAAATTGTTTTTTGATTGCCAAGTATCAGTTGTTTTTTCCAGAACAGTCAGAATACTATATTTTCTTCCAGCATCCAAAAACAAAAACACCTTCTATAAGTTAAAAAAAAAAAAAAAAAAACTTGGCTGGTACTTGAAACCACATTTCTTTTTCTTTTTACAGATATTCTAAATTTTATTTAACAATTTAAATATGCTTCTTTAAAAAATAAAATTCATTATTACTAAATGCATTTCCAATTGCAGTGCTGAATTTTGCATTGTTTTTTTTTAAAAGAAACATGTACTTTGGTCATTGAACCATGATCTTTAATTATCATGAGCATGCCCATATTTCAATTTTATGATGTTTAGATATAAATATACATTGTATATTACTTGGTGATGAATTCAAAATTTCTTTCACATAACTTATTTTGTAAAACATAGTTATACAAAACCTTTTTTGAAAGCATGATAGCTTTAAATCTAATTTTCAAATCTCTCTCTCTCTCCCTCCCTCCCTCAAAATAAAAAAAAACAAAACAAAAAAAAAAAAACAAAAAAAAAACCAGGCAAATGTAAATCTGTCTTGTTTACAGTAATAGACCATCTACAAAGATATGTTGCAAGTTTGACAAAATATACAGATTTTTAAAAATAATTTTCTGTAATGAAAAATGCTTTTGTATTTTAATGAACATTTAACACAAAACAATTATTCTATAATGACTCATAAATCACCTGAACACCTGAAAGAAAGTACATATTAATTATTTGCAGGTACACAAAAAGCACAATTATACATTAAAATAGCATCAAACATGGGGATTGTGACAGCTGGGGTGTATCATTTTATGCTGAACAGAGAGTGCATGTGGAATCAGCCTTTGACCATTGTATGAGTACAAATGACCACACAGTGCAGCAGCAGAAATCCATTGAAAAAAATTGTGTTTATAGAAATAAACACTAGGTTTCATCTTGGAAAATTGTGTTCAAAGTAACAAAGATGTAAATTTCAGTTCTGTGAGTCAAAGATGTAAATTTCAGTCTTGTGCATTTCAGGAAATAGATGCATTTCAAGAAAACTTTTTTGTATCTACCTTCCAGGTTAGAATTTTAAAACTTCTTAAGAGAATGTTATGGAAACATTATGATTTTAAAATTGCCAAATTTTGTTTCCTTAATTTCAAATTGATAAAAGTTCCTTGATATATTTTCGTTGTTTTTTTTTTTCCTGTCAAAAACCCAAATTGAGAATTCAGATAATTTTTTTGGAAGAATTTTTTTGATCTCCAGGATAATTTACAATTGCTGTGATAATCTAATGCCTTAGACTCTTCAAACAATTTATAATTTAACATAATTGATATGAAATCAACATAAGTTCTATTTGGTCACATTGCAAATGACATTCCAATTTTGGGGTACAAAATCAACAAATTTAAACTGAGCCCCATGGGCACTTAAAGGAATTTAAGGCCATTTAGTGGCAAAATTTGGTATTACCACAGGTATAAATAACACTGTTAATCCATCAATATGAGAAACACATTGCAGAACTTTATCCTTACACAGTTTTTCAGCACCAAAATATTCAACAAATTTGTATCACCAAAGAAGCACAAATGGGTCAATCTGCTTAAAGGTCAGCATGTTAATGCAAGATTTTACAAATACATTTTAGTATGTTTATATCTCATGTTGTTCATGTTAAACAATATCGCATGTAGCCACAGGCTGTAAAAAAAATTAATCAAAGCCATTAAAGCAATAATCATTAAAAAAATCAAACATTAAAACAATCTGAAGCAGTTGTTTTTTTTTTTTCTTAGTCGAGGAAATTGTATTTATTGAGATGCAACCAGATATAGGTGAAATTCATATAACTTGCCTGTTAAGTGCTTATTTCAAGGATCTTTTTGGACCTACAGATTTTTAAACATCTTGTACCAGTGACCTTGTGGCTATTATCAGTGAATTTTAAGTATGTGGCATGAAGCCACAATATTTTTAAATGTTTGTTCTGAAACAACTGGAAATGTGACCTAACCACTCTCCCAGCTGAGGTATCATGATTGTATGATATGAGTTGCAAGGGGATACGTTAATAAAAAAAGCAGTTTCAAAAAGCACTTTATCATATAGAAAGCAGGGGAAAGTGGTGTTTTCAATCTTCTCAATTCATTCAGTCAGCATTTTTAACAAGACCTTTTTTGAAAGTATTAAATTAATTAATTTTCTCCATTCAATAGCAGGCAATGCTTGCAGAGATAATTCTATTTCATTCACACTTACTTATAACTTAAGAAATTATAAAAAAAAATTTTATTTGTCCAAAAACATAATCTTTATTTATTTTAAAGTGGAGTAGGTGAATAAAATTATGAAATTTCCATTCCTGTAAAGTGCAAACAATATTTTAACTTTTATTTTGAATTTAGAGACCTCAATGCATTAGTGTATTAGAAAAAAACAAACCAATATTCAAATTGACAGAATAAGATACAAAGTCTTGCATTTACACAAATAACAGAAAGCCAATAAGTACAAAGGTAGGTTTATTATCACAGTTAATTCACAGTTGTTCAGCAAACAGTGAAAAACAGGTTGGTTTAAATTCTCACCAGCAGGGGGAGTTGTTTCCTTTGGAGGTGGCTCCACCTGGCCATATAATTTTTCTAATTCCTTACTCTCCTTCACTTTGCCTAATTTATTTTAAGAAATTAAGTCAGAAGAAATGAAATAATGAAACAAAAAATGAAACTATATATTTGTCTAAACTGTACTTAATACAAATCCTGAAAAAAAGTAAAATTTCATATGCTAAACATTATAAAGAAAGAAATAAATATAATAATATGCATAAAATTAGAAAATAAAATCATAATAAAATTATAATGACAGTAAAAAATAATTTTTTTTAGGGAAAAAAAATCAGTATGAAAGGTTTAATGTTTTAAAAAATATCATAAAATCAATAAAATTATGAATAACATAATAACCAGATAATTCTAGATAGTCTATTAATGGGATAATTCTCCCTAGAATCCATTACAATAGATAAACAATAGCTTCAGTGGCCAAATCACAACAATTTTTATACCTAACTGAACTCTGTAGTATTGCAATATTGTATTTTTATAGTACAAGTTTTGCAGCTAAGCAAAATCTTCCTCTGTTTTAAACTCCTGAATGCAAAGCTCGCTAAAAACCTTATTCTATCTGAACAAAAACCTTAAGTATCAAAATCCACTACAAAGCTCTGTTTTCAAAAACAAAATGTTCCTTTTAAAACTCTAGCATACTTTTAAAAAATCTTAAAAAGGTTTTAAAAAAATCCACATCCAAATAAGAATCTAGCATTAAAATCAGTAATAATAATAATAATAATAATAATGATAATAAAAAGATATAATATGACATTTAATGGCATTAGATCTTTGTACCTACCTACTACAAATTCTTCCTTTTTATCACTTGTTTTTGACTTATCTAGAGATTTCTCAGATTTGACTGATACCCTGCTCTTCTTGTCTTCAGATTTTCCGCTCTTGACTGACCGTGCTTCTGATTTTGTAGGTGATCCTGGAGATTCCTGTTTCAAATGTGAAGAATACTAACCACAATTCATACAATACATGAAGAAAGCCCCTTTTTTTTTTTTTTTACAAAACCAGACCAAAAAATGTCTATTTAATACATGCATAAGACTTTAGTCTTAACTGACCTTGATCCTGGTGTAGTTAGTGATTCTGCTCATGATTCAACCCAGATAATACATCTCTGTATACCTTAAAAGTTGATTTCACTATGAGTGGCATTGAGTGATAGAGTTTTATGCTATGATCAAGATTGTTCACCTATAACAAGACATTCAGCACATGGAATGTAGAGAAAACTGGAGTACCTAAGAAAACACCAACTTCTAGCCAGCAAACTGACAAACTTTCTCACACTACAATTTGCACCAAGTGAGATTCAAACCTAGGTAGAAATCAGCATTGTGTTCCATAAGCCTGATTTTAGTCCACCTAGCCTGGACGCCCCTTTTTTACTATAAGCTTGAGCAAAACAAAAGGTGATAATTGCCATGAAGTGTCAGTTATTTTAGAAAATTTAAAGGCAATATTAAACTTTTTAAATCTGCTTTTTTCTCTCTACATCAACTGGTTACAACATATTAAATAAGTCATATTAAAAGATAAATGGTGACTGCCAAGATTTCAGACTTACTTTCTGTTTTTCCATTTCTTCAACTGCTTTTTGAAACTCGTCTACTTCAGGTTCCACTTCTACTTGTTGTCCTTCTTTAGTTTCCTGATTCTTCTATAATAGATTCACCAATCACTGATGCAGGTTGAGATTTGCCTTTTTCTGATTTAGCTTTTTCTGATGGTGCTTTCTCAGATGCCACTTTAGCTGAAGATGCGCTCATGGTAGAGATTTTACCAGAGGCTGACTTTATGGAGAAAGCCTTCTCAGAAGGTGCTTTTTCAGAAGCTTTATCTGACTCTGATTTTGTTTCAGACTCAGCTAAACCATAATTTATGACACCAATCTCACCCACATCAATGTTTGATTGCCGATCTGCGGGAATAGATGGATTTCTTGCACCATCTGCAAAGCAAGACAAAAAAGCACATGTAAAGCAACAATTCACACACAAGAATATTAATATTAATCAGATTTAAACTAAGCTTCATAAAATGTCTCTGTTAAAGTCTTAAAATTTGTATTCCCATGATTCCATTAAAGTGCCAAAGAAAGTACCGACCAAGAATGGAACACATTTGGCATTAAACAACATTATGCAAGACCTTCTGTAGAGTAATTGTTAGCAAATATTCTTTTGGAAAACACAAGCTTTTTATTAACAAAAAATACAAAAAATAATATACATTATGACATTACTGACATGAAAATTTCCTAGTTTAGTTATTTAAAAGATGGTTGAATGTTGGTTTTTTACATCACATCAACAACTTTTCAGCTATTCTTGTCAAGGCAACTTTTTTAATTAATTTCGAAGATTAGCCTTCACACAATACTATGTTGTGAATGTGTGTGCAAGTGTTACTGATCTGCAATGTACTAGTACACACCTATGAAGACCTTCAGAGTGCCAAGCACACTTCCCTAAATGTCGCAGATTAACAATGCAGACAACTTAGTCCATTATACTGACACAGTATGAAAAAACCATGAAAAATGATTGATACTGAGCCGAACTTTCTATTGAAAACTCAAAATTTTTGGAAATAACTTTTTTATCCAATCTTACGCCAACTGGGGTATATATCTTTCAAAATGTGTTAGTGGAGTCCTTAAGAAATTAGAATGTTAAAATTTGTACTTTTTTTTTTATTAAAGCTCCATATCTACAAAAATTATCACTCAAATATAAAGGATTAGATTCTCAAAAAAAGCTGTTAACTAATAAACCTGCTTAAATTCATCACATCATAAAATCTAGCATTAATTCTGTTAATGATAAGTATTGTTTCTGATGCTATATGTAAAAAAATAAGCAATGGCATATCCTAAATGCACAAAAACATATATACATGAACTAATAATGTTTTTAAAAAGGAAAGAAAAATTAAAAAATATAATAATAATGATAAAATACCAAAATGAAAATAAAAATTAATAAAATAAATAAGTAAACAAATAAAAAATAAATAAATAAATAATTTTTAAAAAATAAATAAAAATCACTGAGTAGTAAAAATATATATATAGAAAATAGGAATATCTGATCATCTTAAAAAACTCAAAACCCTCAGTAAAAAGATGAAATGTTTTTTACCCTCAATTGTTTTGGATTGTTTTACATATAATATTCATTTATAATACATTTTATCTTTAAAAAAAAAGAAAAAGAAAAAAGAATGAAATATTTCTCATATGTGTATTAAAATATTGAATTGATGGGGCACAAATGGTTCCACAGTGAATACCAGCTGGTCAAAGAAATTTATTCTTTATAGAAGCATTGTGAATAACATGTTACATGTGTATTGAATTCTTGCATCAATATGCAATAAGCTAGCTCTATTGACAAGTTATACTGGGCCAGTATTTTCAAACCAGTTTTTAAAAAATCCTTAAGCTAGCATTTTCAATTCTACTTGAAAAATATACAGTATAACTGCAGTTGTGAAAATAATATCCAAATAATATATTTTTAAAAATTACTTATATACTAGCATTCTATATCTATATAAAGGATTCTTCAATGTTAATATTGTCAAGTATCACATGGTATGCTCTTAACTCCATTGTAGAGCAAATTATAATATGAAGTATAAGAATATTTGAAGTGGTTTCTCATTAGGGATGGCCTAAGTGAGGTAAAGGGCATATATGACCACTGACATCAAACATAACAACTTAATTTGCAGATAAACAATGAAGCTTTAGCCAAACTGTTTTTGTGGCAAAATTAAGCAGCTTAGCTTAGCAACAACATATGGCTATAGCAACAAAATGCAGACATTACATAATTGCAAGATTCGCAGATCTGGCCTTACCTTAATTTTTTTGGAATTTTTTACCATGCAATTCACCATTTTAAACATAAAATAAAATTTCATGCTAAATATCTTTCATTTATATTTATGATAATTAGTTTGTTGTTACTTTTGTTACTAAGGTAATATAATAATGTGTTATAAATTACTATCCATCTTTGTTTTAGTGGTCAAGAGATTAATGGACAATCTCTAGTGGTCAGAGATAATGGTCAATCTCCAGAATCCCTGATTATACTGAGTTATTTTTTAATTTTTAGTTATCTCCCATAACCATGATGTTAATTTTCCCTTTTTCCATGTCAGTAATTTATTATTTTTTCCATTACTGTTAATATATATATAGTTATTTCATTCCCTCCCTAAGAGCTGAGGGCCTTGGTGACTTGGTGACTAAATGGACTAATGCTGCCATGAGTGGCGTTGGAAACTATTTGACCAAAATGTTGCTCATACATTACATTGTCTCTCATAACTTAAGATATGAAACCACCTAAGACATTGAATGTAAAATATCTGTTAGTTTGATTGCCAAAGATTGGTGGTTTTAGGGATACTCTGGTTTCCTTAACCATTCCAGAATAATGACCACCTTGAAACAAGTGAAAAAAATCTTGAAATGGGCATTAAACACAATTACATCAGTCTAAACTTCTCCCTCAATGAGAGTTATTACCCCTTTTTAGAAAAGCCATTTTAGATGCTTTTAACCTAACAAAAGTAACAACATGAAAGCTGTTAAGATCCTGAAAACATGGCAATTAAGAACTAACAAGAATGCAGAAAAATATTATATCACCTTTTGACATGCATATAAACTACCAGTTTTTATGATGAAATATCAAATCAGATTTTTTATAGACCTGTAAAATTAGCAGGGTGGTAGAGAGCTCTCCAATAGTACAAATAACACACCACTACTCTTTTTTCAGTGCCTGTTCAAAGTTGGGAATTTAATATTCAGCAGTCCCTGTATGATTTCTTCTTTTCTTTTATTGTTTGGCTGTTTAATTATCAAATTGTGTTATATACTTGATTGTGTTGGTTGTTACCTAAGGAAACATACCTACTGTATTTCTCTCTATTTCAATCAATTTAACAAGAATTACATGTAATTATGTGTCCTTAATAATTCTAATGAATCAATCTATTTTAAATCTGATACAAAACCAAACAATTATCATTTAATTTTCCTTTATTCTCGTGAACAAAAACTGTTTAACAATGAGATGCTTTGGGGCAAAGAAATGCATTATAATGTAACAGGTTCCAATATCAGAAACATTTATATTAAAATTAGTATAATCATTATTTTCTATATTGTAGAGTGATATTTAGAAAAATCAATAGTAACTATTGACAAGACTTGTCAGATGACATTTCTAGCTCACCTAAACAACTTGTCTTTCAAAAAACTTTAAATTTTGACACTCAAATCAAACTCACATTCAAGACATAAATCAACAGATAAATATAAAAAAGATGAAAAAATTATTGTTTCAAATTTAATTAAAAATATACACATATAGTATATTTTTTATAAAGTATTTTACAATCCATTCATGATACTGAAACTTGTTACTATGTTTTCCTTACATATGATTGGTTAAAAAGACACAGCCATGCTGTTTAAAAACATGCATGAATTACAGATCAAGAAAGAAGCACATGCAAATTTTGAAGGTCATGACAAGTTCAGATTTCAAAGGTCATGAAAACATAAGCACATGCAAACTTGAAGATCATGACAAGGTCAGATTCCAAAGGTCATGAATACATAAGCATATGCAAATTTTGAAGGTCATGACAAGGTCAGATTTCAAAGGTCATGAGTACATTATGAAGCAAAGGAAAAAAAGAAATACACTGCAGGTCTGAAAGTCAAGGACATGCATTTTGAGAGGAACAGCAAAACAAATCAAAAGGTTACCGGGATGAGTTCTAGTTTTTGACACTGAAGCATCATCTACACTGTTCTCTGAAATTATCAATAGGGATTTAAAATATTTTGCAAAGGCAAACATAATTCCTAAATAATGCAAATAAAAAAAATAATTCAAATAAAAAATTAAATTAGTTATAAAGCAAAATTTATAAAGGAAATAATTTTTTTTCTAATAAACTAAGTTTAAAAGGCATTTTGGCCTAAATCAAGGTTACTTGAAAGCCAGGTAAGGAAACCATTGGATTTAATGATATTTTTTTAAAACTCAGAAACATTTTGTTTCAGCAAAAAATGACTTTCAAACCTTTATTTTAGCTAGAAACTTCATCTCGAGAAGCCAACAAATGTAGGTTCACAGTGTTTAACAATATATTTTAATTGAGTTAGAGTTTTCAGAGGGACATGGCTTAGGTCTTCCAGACTTAATTATTCACCATATTGAATAAAACTGAATTTAGTCGGTTTTTCTAAAAAGAATGGTAAATAAGAATAAATGTAATAGCATATACATATTTTTTTATTTGTAAGTTATCCCTGTAAGACCCAAAACTTGAATTACACAACAGAACAGATGGCATATAACTGGTGATGTTCACAAAGGCAGATCTAAATCTCTCTGTTTGATTTTTGCCCCAATTAACTGTCTGGTGGGGTGTTCCATTCAACTTTTGTTCTAACGAGGGACAAGTTTTTTATATTGAGGACTTATTTGTGTATTTACATCACTTTTGATGTTTTTCAGTTATGCAACCTGTGTACATGTATTTAGTGGATAATTTTTTTATTTCCTCATTAAAAAGGTATGTACAATTCAGATGGTTTATCTTTATGTATCCTCTGTCATGTTGAAAAAAACAGTGGGTTAAATTTGCTTCGTTAAAATTATAGGCTGATTAATTTCATGCAGAGGGGATTAAAATAGTCAAAAATGGTAAGGTTGACTTTCATAATTGATATTTGTTTTAATCATGATTAATAGTTAAACTTAGATAAGTATTAAATCTACCACCTACATGTAAATGTGCACTATTAAATGTTCATGTGTGTATGAATTCCACATGTGTATTCACACATATGTAAATACAACTACAAAAATGTTTATAAAACTACAAAAATTAAAAATTATAAATCACCTTTAAATCAATAATTTTTTTCAGAAATATATCAATAATGTGCAAAATGTAACCTAATTTATGTATTTGATTAATTGTTACTATGGTAACAGAAATCCCAAAACCTGTATTTAGGATAACAAAAAAAAACAACTTACTTTTATCCCCGGCAACAAATATATGTCCTTCTTTGACTCCTCCCATGGCAATTTTCATCTGGCTCTTACTTCTGATAAGAGCTTTTCCGTCTTCGTCTTGTACAACTTCGATGTCTTCAGGACTGACGGACTTAGATTTTAATGTTTCCACTAGTTCCTGACTGACTTCCGTGTCTGGTGGAAGTTCCTCACCTGACATTACAACTGAAATAACAGAAAACAAAATCATGTCTTTTCTCATGATGGACCAAGATTGAAACTTGATGATTGGCTGATTGATTTAATGGGGTTTTATGTCCCAGTCAAGAATATTTCACTTATATCAAGACATCACCAGCTGTAGGTGAAGCCGCAGAAATATTGATCATTGCAGTGTGTTTATGAACAATGTGCAGGTAGGGGTAACATTTTAAGAATTTTTGAATTGCAGTTTTCAGGGATTCTCTAATAAGCTCACTGTATTCTCTAGCAAACTGTTCTGCACTCCTTACTTAGGTTTATAGGATGAGGTGTGGTGTGGTTAGTTGGGGTGAAGTAGGATGGGATAAGATAGAATTTTGACTTACTTGCAGTTTTCAGGGATTCTCGGATAAGTTCCCTGTATTCACCAGCAGTTGGTCCTGCACTCTTTTGTTTCTGAGATTTAATAACTTCGTCAATAACAGACTGTAAAAATAAATCACATAGAATGTTATAGCTATATGTTTATAACAAAACCTAAAAATGTCACTTTTTTCACAGAAATTATTAAAAAAATAATGCAATGTAAAATATCTAGAAATCATTATTATTAAGTATTACCTGTTGATTCGGAAAGCTAAAAATCTGAAGAAGAAAAGACAATCAACAAGACCTTAAAAACCCATTATATGGAGGTTTTAAAATTTTCCATTCTTGGCACTACCATACTTTGAAAGTACATACCTTGCTTTATCAATAGTTCATTCTGCTTCACATTTTGACAACAAAATTGATATTACAATCATTAACATTGGGGAAAAACATTGATCAAGATTTCAATTATTTGAACTTGGTTTAATTTCAAGTAAAATGTTTGAGAGTAAAATTATTTGAACTTCAATGAAGTTTCGAAAAAAATTGTTTGATTAAAACTTATTTATTTGAGCTTCAATATAAAATTTTTTATCACCATGAATCCCTGATTTCTACTGCACATATCTACCACATTACTATATTTTTGACTTAAACCTAGCTCTGTGAATTATCCAAGACCCAATTGTGCTTTTTTAGTTGCTAAACAAAAGAACTAAAACTGTATTCCCTAGAGGTACCAAACCAAAGATATTCAAATGCTTTTTGACCCCTTGGCAAAAAAAAAAAAAATAATAATAATAAAATAAAATAAAAAATATAATAAAAATTAAATAAATAAATAATAATAAAAAAAATAGAAATAAAAATAAAAACTGCATGCCCTTCATAAAAAACTGATCTACCACCAATGAATTTCAAATAAATACCATATGACACCAAATTACATTTAAGACATACTGCTGCTGCTACTGAAACTAGCAATTTCAAATTTTAAGAAATTTTATCACCATTTAGTTTTTGGTGAAAATTTAATATTTTGTGATTTCAGCTCCAATGGATATAATAATTATGAGGTATCATATGGTATTATAAACAAAATTCACAAATATTCTATAAATACAGAATTCAAATCCAGAAATGACAATATGTCTAAATTTACTGAAGTTTGTGCAATTTTTGCAAAATATATTGAAAAATCAATGTATTATATTACCGCTGCCTAATGCATAAACCTATAAAACAAGTATTTAAATAACAAATGAAATAACTGTCACAAATGTAACAAGTTTAGTGATTGGATCTATAAGTCGCGTCATGTGACTTGCATATATTTGAGTTTCAAAGTACATGAGCATTTGGCAGGACAAGAAACCATGGTTAATGACATCATGTCATAATTCCTGTTGTTAACGTAAAGTAAATTATGTTCCCTTATGTCACAATGAAGGGAAACATTTTTCTTTTCAGTTAAAAAACGACAATTTTAGACAAGACTTTCAGACCTAATAGCCTCTACATGTACTTGCTTCAATAGTACATGTAATTCAAGAAAAGACAACATCAAATGTACATTAATTGTAATATAAAACAATAACACACATATACTCATAGCTAGCTAAACTATTTTATGCTTGAATAATCATTCTTGGCACACAAGGAGACCAAGCAATAAAAATGTAATAGACCATCTCATTATGATCTTGGACTGTATGGAATTTCATATGGATTGGTGACTAGATAAAATAAATACTGGTAAGCTATATAAAAAAGCTCTTTATAAAACTTTTCAAAAATTTTAATCAATATCTAATAAACTTTTAAAAAAAGCATGTAGCCATATTTGCATTAAAAGAATGCTACATCAGCAATTTTTCAGCTTTCCTTTCCTTTCCTTTAGATCTGTCAAATTGACCATTCTTTGATAGGAGAAACTCTGATTGATTTCAGTGACAGTTTTTGTTTTTAGAGAACTTCTCTTAGGGTAGTTCATTTATAATGATGGGACATTCATGACTGAGTTGTGATGAGTGGTTGGCATCACAATCAAAAATGCTAGCAACAAACTCACTTTAATAGCACATATATTTAAAATAGTAAATGCATAAACAATCTTAAGATAATTCAAAATGCCTAATCATTTAGCATATCAATATAAAAATTCTAATCTGGGTATGTTAGCTATAAATTCACCTTAGCAAAACATAAAACATACATAATCTCAAAAATAGTAAATAGCAATGCCAACAGACAATACCAATAATTCAAAAATGCCAAAACACTTTAAAAAAGGCTGGCAAAATCCAAATCTATATTCTAGACATGTTCTAGCCTGGATAATAAATGGTGTCAACACATCTTCCAAAATTAATTCCATTTTTTTTTTTAAATAACTCGCCAGGATCCCAATTTTGAAACTAAACCATCCAGAAGCCCAACCCATCCAGGGTCCCAGTTTTGAAACTAATTCTTTCAGGGTCCCAGTTTTGAAACTAATCCATTCAGGGTCCCAGTTTTGAAACAAATCCATCCAGGGTACCACTTTTAAAACTAACCTATCCAAGACCCAGTTTGAAAACTAACCTATCCAGGGTCCCTGTTTTGAAACTAACAAACCAGGGTCCCAGTTATATTATCACTTGGGGATAAAAAGTTTTCCATTTATTTATGCACTTAAAAAGTTACTGAAAATTACCAGAATGGAAAAAGATAGGTTTGAAGCTTTGATGACCTTTCAATACTATTTTAATTCTACCTGGAAAGAGTACATCATGTTTTTATTCTCTATCAAATTAACCAATCTATTAAATTTCTTTTCATTCTGACAAAAATGTGCATAATATCCTGTCATGTTAACATTATAAAGTAAATACAACATAAACACTAAGTTAAGGGAATTATGGGTGATATAAGAATCACCATGTCTGTATGCATGTTTAGGGAATTATGGGTAATATAAGAATCACCATGTCTGTAAACTTAATGAGGGAATTATGGGTAATATAAGAATCACCATGTCTGTAAACTTGATGAGGGAATTATGGGTAATACAAGAATCACCATGTCTGTATGCATGTATATTGACTTGAGTCTATCTTTCACTATGTCTCTGGCTAAATTTTCCATTGTATCTAACATAAAATTCCTTCTTTTTTGGAAAATTCTAGTTCAACTTGATACAGATTCTACTTCTGACTTTTGAATTGTTTTCGAAATGTAAATGTTGAACATGTTGAATGTATGAGAAATTAAGAAGGAGATCCTTTACATTCCAATGAACAGGGAAAGAAAGGCCTTTGGAAGATATGCTGCAAACTGTTCCATAAAAATAAAAAATATTATCTAAAAATGCTATTATCAAATCTATCTTTATTTACCAAGTAATATGCACACTGTGAAGAAAATAGAAATATCATTGTCTCAGAAACTGAACTGTTTAAAGAAATTAAAGATCTATACATTCATATAGGGAAAAAAAGATGAGGAAACGACAAAATATATTGATATTTAATAACTCACACTTCTGAAGAAAATCAAGTTCTAAAGGCAAAGAAAGAAAGAGACAAGATATTGTGTGATTAGATAAAAATAAGAAATTAAATATTATGGCATGAGAAAAAACAAACTTTCAAAAGCAGATAGCAGCTTGTCTGCAAAATAAGACCATTTAGAATCTTTAACAAAATCTGTAATATTTGACAATGACACAATGCCAGGATAATGAATGACATCATAAGTATGTCATAAAAACAGTAATATCAAAAAACAGGATTTGTTACCATGGTAACAGATGTCATATAAGCCAGCTAAAATCTAGATGTCCAGTACAATCAGTGCTCATAGGAAAAATACTGAGATATATATTGTTATGGTGCATAAGAAAAAAAGTCATCAACAGTTATTTGAAACAATAAACAAAGAATTACATGTCTTGTATACTGATTATTTTGCAAAAATGGAGACCTACTGGGGAACCCTGCCTTCAGTGATTGTAGTAGCCAACATTTAGACCAAATTTAGAAACATTGTTTTATTACTGCTAACTATTGAACACAAGGTGAACAATAAAATCAAACTTTGAAAACCTGTAAAGTAGATCATTATGTTACAAAATGTCATTAATGGATAAATCAACAGAAATGATGGTTAGTATGAACAATAACAAAGTCAAAACGGATGAGACAAAGTAAATGAAGACATAAAATGGTAAATACAGTTAGTAGATAAGTCAACAGAGAAAAAGATTAGTACAAACAATAGCAAAGAAATAACAGCTGTAAACAAAGTAACAGAGGCATGAGATTTCCATTTAGAACAAAGATCTGAAAAAGGATATTTCTAATTAAGATTTCTCTAGTTTTAAACCTTACACCAGTTACTAATTAAGTTACATGCAATATGAAAAATTTTGAAATCAAGCTGATAGTGTTATCAAGAAAAAAGAAAGAAAGAAAGAATAAGAAAGAAAGAACGAGAAATGAAAGAAAGACTCAAGAGAAATGAATATTACTAAAATGTATTCACTGAATATTATTTCTATGAAAATAGACATTACCCTGGTATCGATAGTCACCATATGGTTTGTGAGGTTTTTAAAATGACTTTAGGTATAAATTTCATTTTTTATGAGGCCCCTGTGGACATGTGCTATAAAACTGTTTACAAATCATGAGGCCTCTTGTTGCCATGGTTCAAATTTCACTTCAGAAGAACCAGAGTGTGAGACACTGTCAGTAGTTTTCTATGGGCACTTCAGTTTTCTCCACCATTCCTGAATTGATCCTTGATATTTAAGTGAAAAATCTTGAATGCAGCCTAAAACTACAGACAAATAAACCTAAGATTCACTCTATGGTTACTATAGTTACCAGGTGAGACATATCTTAGAATTTTAGATGGTAGGTGAAAGAGTGATACTGTACAGATAAAAATACTGACTGGTAAAACATGTAGTTTTTTATATCAAGAGCTTGTTTATGGATACAGTATAAATTTTTTATTCAGTATTTCTTTCAGTTACAATAATTCAATTCTTTATATTCATTTCTTCATTTTTTTTATGGTGCACAGAGGTGAAATGAAAAAATATTTTTATATCACATGCTAATATAAAGATATTGCATGTGTACGCAAAATGTTTTGCATACTCATGTAAAATTAAAGTTATCATGTATTCATTTGAAATGTTTTACATGCTAACATAAAAGTTAATGTTTGCTCATGCTAAAGCTATTACTTTTGCATGCTCCTGTAATAACCTTTTTGTGAGCATGCAATAACTTTCACATGTAGGCATGTATATGTAATATCTTTTAAATGAGCATGCAAAAACTTTTGCATGAGCACGAAATACAAAAATATTTTCCATGTCACCTTTAAACAGCCTAAATTTTCATGATTAAAAAAATTCCTGAAATTACATTAATACTCAGCCAATATTTCTATTTATACAACATCAGACAGAAAGGGCAGATTTATATGGAAATTTTAAAGTAGAGACAAATTTAGGAACAATTTTTTATCCTACCGAAGCACTGTTTTCACTGAAACTCTGAAATTTTGATAAAGAAGTGAACAAAATTATACAAGTGTATTCATACTCATAATCAAACAAAGATAAAAATATTAGTCAGTCCAGACACACAAAAATGTTAATGAATTTTTTTAAACCACAATCTCATTTACATATTTGATTTTTTTTTATCTTCTAAAAAGAAGAGGGTTTGTAAGTCTCCCATAAAAATCTATAACTTTTTATTTAACCCTATTTTTTTTTTTCATTAATTTTAAATAACAAATTAAAAAAAAAAAAAAAAAAAAAAAAAAAAACCCAATATAATATTACCATTTCTAATTCATATTCTGTTATTTTGTGTATGTTCTTGTTTTCATTTTAGACAATTTATAATATAATTCTAATTTTTTATTATTTTCCTGCGAATTTAGATTTATAACTTCATAACTTTAAGAGACTTTCAAACCCCATTGAATTTTTCTTTTTTAAGAAACCACCCACAAAACGACAGTTTAAAAAACAACATTTTTCCCAAATCACTACACCATTCTGAACAATTCAAACACATCAAAAATGTTATAATTATTCCAATCTTGATACTTACTCTATTGGCAAGTTCCTGCATGGATTGACTTCTAGATATCTGACGGGGTGGATGAAGCTCCATCCATAACTCAGCCGCACGCTAAAGAAAATTTAAAATATCTTGAGTGAAATAAGACTTTTAAACAGTTTCCTACATAAATCATTTCAGATACATATGAATTACTCCCTAATTTTTACACTGTTTGGCTATACAAATGCAGAATATTTTATTATCAATTAGAAACTCAAAAATGTCAATTGAACAATGACCATATATATTTGGGGTCCTTTTCAAAAGTTTGAAATGTTTAATTATCAAAAGTCTGAACAAGTGATTTTTTTTATAAATTAAACTCTGTTTGTTTTTTTGTTAAGTAAACTTCAACATATTATGTCAATTGCCAAGTACATTTATTCCGCTGCAACAGTCTTTTTCATTTGGTGCATAGATGGCATAGATGACATGTAAAGGGTTTTATAAAGGTTGTCTCATTTAATTTACCGGTCCTTCAAGTGACCCGTGTCATGGCAGGCATGGCACTTTATAGAACCCTCACTGCACATTGCATTAAGCACACTGAAAAGGCCAAAATTTCTGGCACTTCACCTATAGCTGGTAATGTCTCGATATAAGTGAAATATTCTTGACTGAGATGTAAATCTCCATTAAATCAATCAATCATTTAATTTACCACGAAACACTAGTGACAGCACAGCAGCTTTCAATATGTTCATTTTGTATCATTTTGAACAAAAATTAAGCTAAAATTAATTACAACATTTATCTAGTTTCTTAGTAAACAAGAGCAGAAGAGGCCCAATGAATCATTAAAATCATCTTGGAAAAAAATATATGACCTGGATCAAAAAAAGATTTTAAGAGGTTTTTGGGCAAAAAGTTTATTTTGTAATTACAAGCATTTATCACTGGGTACATAAATGATGACCACTAAAAAATATTTACCCTGATGTCTGCTTCTAAATTAGCACCAGTTTCATCCTGACTTAAAACACTTGTAGCAATCTTCTGAGCATGCTCAGTCAAAGCGCTGACAATTTCCTCTTCAGACAATTCAGATTTGGCAGACTCTGCAATTATAGAGATGTTACTTTATTTTTCTAAAAAAATGATTAAAATTTTGGGAACAAATAAGAAAACCCTTGGAACTGGTGATAAAATGTTGGAAGTTGCTTCAACAAATTAAAATTAAAGTGTACAAAATGGCATTAATTTAAAAGTGTAGGGATTTCCAAAACTTTTACAGTTACAAGTTGAGATAAAAATCAGGATCAGCCTGAAAAATTTGTAAGGAATTTTTAACATATTGCTTAATCAACCAAATACTAAAATATAAAAAAAAAAAAAAAAAAAAAAAAAAAAATGTAAAACCAATGTCAAAATAAAGTTCAATTAAAAGTGTTAACTTAAAAAAAACTATCAATTCTTTTTCAAAATTTCAAGACGTTTAAATATCGAATAGCAGACACTGAATTAAAATAGATAAATTTTTAACAAATTAACAAATACCAATTAAAAATATGGGGGAAAACACAAGGAAAGTGAAAGTAAACTCATCAATATTTTGGGTGATTTTCAGCAACATTCAACAAAGCAGCTGAGTCTAATTACCAGCAAATTTCTGTCAATTAAAAAATAAATATTTCAGACTAATATGCCATTTAAAAATAAATATTTCAGACTAACATGCCATTTAAAAATACATATTTCAGACTAACATGCCATTTAAAAATATATATATTTCAGACTAACATGCCATTTTAAAATATATATATATTTCAGACTAACATGCCATTTAAAAAAATATATATTTCAGACTAACATGCCATTTAAAAAAATATATATTTCAGACTAACATGCCATTTAAAAATATATATTTCAGACTAACAGACTAATCAATCATACTCTAATTATTATTTATTAAAGCATGGCTAAGTTGAATTTTCCTGAAACTGGACCTTCATCAACAGCTGAAGATATTATCTCACAATTTAACAATCAATCAATGAACCAGTTACAAATTGTAGTTCAATTTCTATTGTTTCTCACATTATAATTGCAGTTGATATTAATACATGTAATATAAAAAATATTTTTAGCATGTAGAAATCAGCTTGCACGACTTATTGGAAAAGTTCAATATAGTCAAACTTTATGTAATTTCGAACATGGTCAAATTTTAAAGTCATTTAAAAAGTCAATCTTTCTCTCCATATATGACCAATGTGGTAGCTCAGTTGGTACATTGCTTACTCCGTTAAGTGGGAGATCATGGGTTCAAACCTCCACTGGGTCTGACCCAAGACTTGAAAGTGGGTAGTGACTGTTCTTTTGCTAGGCACTCCGCATTACAAAATGAAAGAAGCAGTTCCTTTTGGATGGGAATTTTAAATAAATAAGGTCCAGTGGCACAGTAGACATGGCACAAAAAAAAAAACCTTCTGTAAAATGCAATCAGTGCAACACACTGGCAAAATTTCCTCACCTTCGTCTATAGCTGGCTCAGTCTCAATTCAAGTGAAATATTCTTTTGCCTGGGTCATTAAACACCATTATTCAACTAAACTCTCTCCATATATTTTGTCTATATTTTTTTTAGGGGTGGGGTGGGATGGGGGTGGGTGGGAAAATACATTCATATAAGTACTATCACACTTATTTCTGGATTAATTTGACATAACCGAATTCCACATATATAGAGGTATTCATGTAAATAATATTTATAAGGTTTGACTTATAAACAAAATACTTTTAAACCAAAAATGTAATTGTAATTTTAGATGAGCTATTGTAAAATTATGAGATTATATCTAATTTAGAAATATTTTAAAACCATATAAAGTAAATGTGCTTGGATATTGCTCATAAACCTGAAATAGAACCATTTTCTGAAAAGTAAAAGTAATTTATTTAACTCAAGTAAAGTTTTATGATAATGTGTCATGCAAAAAATTGATATACTGTAAAATCATAAATATTTCAGGGGTTATAATTTTGTGGTTTTATTATTTAAAAGAAAAGAAGATGAAAAAAACTCATAATATTGTGTTTTTTGGTTTTTTTTTTATAGAAAAAAAATCATCATAATATTGTGTTACGTAACACTAAAGTGATAAGGGGCCTTGGCTAGTAAAAAAATTGTGGTATTTACTAACCCATAAAAATTGGAAATTTAACTACTCACAAACATTTATGATTTTATAATATAATACTCAACATTTTTATTCAAACAAGGTAAGTTTTACCATTTTGCTGTCTACTTTTATAAATAAAAATTCTTATCTTTCATAACATTGAAATTTTCAATAAATGTTAAGAAAATACTAAACTAGAGGCTATTCATTGAGGAGAAACAATTTCAGGATATTTATTTCTTTCTACTGGTCATTAAACATAGATTTTCCAAAAACATAAAGATGTATCCAGTAAATGGCACCAAAATCAAGATCATCTAATAAGATACTCATCTGGCAAAAAATATGGGGTCCTGATATTTTTTAATGCAACATGTTTCCTATTGGTTTACATTTTCCTTGCATGTGACACAAGAATATTGAAAAAGATAAGCAAAATGGTATAACTTTTCGTAAGATAAAGGTGAAATAAAAACTTCAACAATCTGTGATTTTAATTAAAGTAAAAAAAAAAAAAAAACAACAACAACAAAACTTCATAAAACTGCATAATTGTGATGAATTTAGGTAAATAACAATGTTAGACTTTCAATTTCACTCTTGGTATCATAAAATTTTGTGCATGGGATCCATAACTCAAAGGTCAAAAGGTTAATGACATCAAAATCTGTGCATTGTATCCATTGCTCAAGGTCAAAGGTTACTTTTGTTTTGTTAATTCTGTGCCATCCAATAAATAAAATCATTTCACAGACCTCGGCCTGTTGGTACAAGTACAGGATCTGAAGGAGGTTCAGGTTCTGAGGGAAGTAGGTTTTGGTTGGTAGGAGAAAGAGTAGTAGGGGAAGCAATTTTATTCTCAATCATTAAATCTTCTCCACCTTCTTCTGGATTTGCCTCCTCAGCTGGAGTAACCTTTTCTGACTCAAATACATCTGCTTGTTCAGGTTCTTTTGGCAATTCATCAGCATTTCTCTCTTCATCATTGACTTCTGGTGAACCATCAATTTGAGATTCATCTAGTTCTGGTTCTACTGGAGTAAGTAAAGGTTCTCCATCAACATGAAGGGAAGCTCTGGTCATTCGTCTGCTTGCAGTTGGTGTAATGGATGCTCTTCTAGTATCAGAATTAGTATCTCTCTGCTGAATAGTTATACTAGAAATGCTTTCCTGTCTTGATAAACGTCTGTTTAGAGAACCCCTTGAACTTTCGCCTCTGAGACTTGTTCTAGAATTTTGCTTCTGGAATGAGGCTCTCCTAGATTTACGACCACCTTCTGGTTCTGAATTATCAATCTGGCCACTTGATTCTGACAAAATATTCTCAAGGTCAGTAGTGTGTTGATAATCTCCTCCAGTTATCTCACTTCTGCCTTTCTCAGTTATAATTGTTTCCCCTTCTTCTGAAATGCGATCATCTCTCCTATCGAGTGTTTGACCTCCATTGAGATCAGCATGAAGGTCGGATAATGTTTTCTGTGGCGTATCTCCCGTAGTTTGACGACTCATTTTTCCTCCCTCCATTGAACTTTCTTGTTGTAGAGTTGCCTCACTTGGAGATGGCTGGGCTGGTATATGTACAGAGCCTATTTCCTGAACAATTTCATCCTTAGTTCTGTCTGTCTCGAGACCTTCTTCGGTTTTCTCCGTAGCCCGACTAAGAATAGTCATCTCTTGAGGGAAATAGGCTATAATAAAGATGTATATCACCAAAAATTTAGATACAATAATCATTATGTTGGTTTTTACAAAAATACAACAATATACTGGTACAATATTTATAAGTAAATAAAAAATTATCATACTTTAGATCATTTTATTTTTCCAGAAGAAGTCATATCATGAACATTGAAGCTTTATGGGTGTATACAGTAATATTATAATGAAAACCTCCACATAAACACCAAATATCCATTAAAAGCTTTAATGTCCATTTGCTTAAAATTTCAACTAAAATTACAATACCCTCTATATAAAGACCACCTATCTGTTAAGACAATATTTCTTAGTACCATTGGTGGTCTTTATATACAGGTTTTAAAATACATCAATTTCTAATTTCAAAATGCTAAATATATAAATTTGCATAATTCATATTATCTAAAGTACTATTTAATGCAAAAGGAAATACAATAACTCTGCAAAATTTGCATAATTTATATCATCTAAAGTACTATTTAATGCAAAAGTAAATACAATAAATCTGCAATCATTTAACTGTATGTAAATTAATTTACTCCCAGAATTGTACAGGTAAAAATCTTAATCACATGACACAATCATATGGCAATCATATGGACTATACATAATCATGTGACACCTATGATTTAAAATATAGCCTAATGCTGAAAAGTAACATAGTGTTGTGATTTAATAAAACACATAAACTTTAACTGCATGATCATTAGAACTTAAATGATTTAACAATAAAATTATTTACAAACATCTTTGTAAATCACAAATTGGAAGAAAAATTCAACAAATTCAAATTAAAAAATAAATTGAATGAAGGAAATCAACCAATAAAATGCAATTTATTTCATGGAAAAACAATCTCTGATGTGCTATTTGTAATGTGTTAAGACCGGCAAAATTACAGTTAGTGCTAAAATCCAGTCCAACACAGTGCTGCAGTTCACAGTCTGATGCAGTGCTGTGTTCCTTATGTGTGCAAGAGTTAAATTTCTATATTCAACAAAACCAAATACCCAGTTAGCAAACTTGAATATAATGCTTATTATGAAAGGGGAAGGTTTCAGGTTCCAATACCTGGCTTTTTTTTTAACTAATGTTTGAAATATGTAGTGACTTTGTCTTTAAGCTAACCACTTTGCAACAAATAAAGGGAGTTGATTCTGTATGATTTTCTTGATAAATGTGTATGTTTTTCTAGGGTATAAGTGTCAAGAAAAGAACCCTCAATGCATGATGATGCTCTATACAGCAGGTACAGTGACATCTCAATTGAAATGGATTTATTGGAATATATATTACTAAGTATGAAAAAATCTTAACAAAATTCATTGAGTATTATATTCCCTAAGGTATCAAGTAATTACCTCCCTTTAACAGAATAATTTTGTTTGCAATTGGAAAGTGCAACTAACACACAAATAGTTAGAAATGATATTACATGTAAGTTTTAAACCCAAGACTCTTTTACTAAAATCTTGATGGTCAGTTTTTGAACTGAGGAGAAAACTGGAATACCAAAAGAAACCATGGGTAAGCAAACTGACAGGAATTCTTGTACATGTACTACGATATGCATGGTTGGAATTCATCAAAGGCGGTAAGAGATGTTGTGATCTGCAAACAGTGGCATTTGATTACTTAGCCACTTAAGACCCCTTGAGAGAAAAATTAATCTTCAGCTTACATTTTGGAAAATACAACACAGGCAGTAAAAGATGTTGAGGTTTGACAACAGCTACTTTTGACTGCCTGGCCACTAAAACCCCACTCAAGAGAAAGATTGCTTTTAATTTTACATTTTGGAAAAGTTTTGGTCTGATATATACACAAATTACATGCAGACTTACAACAAGTTTTGAATGAATTCCTGAATAAGAGTTGAGTGGAGTGGAAAAATGGAGAAAAATGGATTTTTATGACCAAATCAAGATTCTTCCACTCATATAGAAGTGGTCAGTTCTTGGAAGGTGGAGGAAACTGGAGTGCCTGGAGAAAACCACAAACCTTCAGCAAGTGAACTTTCTCACACATGTCTTTCTTCAGTTGGATTCAAACTCTAGACATTTAGAGGCACTGTGACCTGTAAGTGTGCAATTTAGACCAATCAGCCACTGAGGCCCCCTTATGAATGGGAAAATGCCCTGTTAGTATTATCACACTTGTGCACATTCATGTTAAAATCTTTTCCACTTTATATGTTTGTTTATTGGCCCAAAACATGAGATTATAGTGCCCACTAGTGTTATATAACATCTGAAAATGTGGTTTGTGTTTCCATGGTTACACTGTCTACCTGCATCTATTGGATATCCTGGAACACTTCGGGATCTACCTTTCATCATAACTAATTTTAATTCAGGATCATCATGTGCAAGGTAACTCCATGAATGCATTGACATTGTTGCATCAATATCACCACTTGTGTAATCAATTTCTGATTGGCCAATGAGAAAATAGATATTGAGTGACGTTTAAAAATACACATTTACAGGAAATTTTGTTATTAGAATCATGAAAACATTTATAAAAATATCAATTAAAAATAAATCAATAATAATGATAATAATAATAATAAATTGTAACTTAAAAAAATTAAACATGCAAATTTCAAAAATTAAAAACAGACAAAAATATAACATGAATAAAATTTAAAAAATGAAAAAGTTTTTTCTGCAACAAATAATGTAAAAACAGGAATTTCTTAAAAAATAAAAATTGAAAAAAATTATTTAAAAGGCTTACTGTTAATTTTCCATTTTCTAAATTAAAATATACATAGATCTAAGCTAAAATTATATTTAGAAATAATCAAGCTTAAATTATACATAGCAAAATGTTTAGCTTTTTTTAAAACTAGAACAAGGAAAAACTTTTTTTACTTTCAGTAATTTTGAAAATTTAAAAACAAAACAAAAAGGAATAAATTTGATGTAAATAAGCAAAATAAAAACAGTTCTGAAATAATTCATTATATACAGCAAAGGTCATCGCTTAAAAAGCCAAAACATCCTAAACTATCTATATAAATCAACATTCCCGACAATTAATAACACACATATATACACATTATATGGGTCAAAATCAATTACAATAACAATTTCTAAAACACATTTGCTGAAATGGAATACATTTTAATTACAATATATAAAGTTTGATTTTTTATTACATATTATGATACGGTAATCTATTTTTTTTTGAAATTCTACTCTAAAAATCACTCTTTCATAAATGTAAAGCAAAGGAAATGATTTTATAAAAATTATTAGAATACCTCTTCTATTGGCGAATTTTTCAGTGTGACGAGGACGTATATTCTGTTTCCATTCATCTGGTTCATCTACGTCTGATTCTTCACTTGCCATTTCTGAATTTTAGATAAATAATTCACTTTTAATGAGATCATGATTGACAATTAAATATGCAAATTCTGTTATTTTTTCAATTATTTCCCTTTTTGGAATTCTTCCACTTGGAAGTCACATAAATGATAGTGGGTACAAATTAACTGACATTGCAGAGAAGGATTTTCTGCCATTGGTGTAGTAAGGAGAAACATACTGACAAGAGGGAAAATAATCAAGCAGCATCAGAAATAATAATAAAAATATTAAATATTGGATGCTTATTGTCACATATGGTAAAAGCTTTTTGGTTTATATATATATATATTTATATATATATACACATTATTATTAAAATAAAAATTGATTGTCACAGACGACATAAAAAAAGTAAAACTTTTTACTGTAATGTCTATACAATAATTTTGTTGCAGTGGATAATAATTAGAAACTTATAAACATTCTGAATCATTTTTTTTTTTAATTCATTTGTGACAATTAACATTACCTTTATCTTTGTTAGCATCATGGACATGGTCAATAACTGTGGCTGAAACATCTTGACGAGGTATCGGCTGTATAGCTCCACCTACATTCATCATCTCACCACCTGGACCAATAATAACACTACCTTTGATGGAATCTTCCAATCCACTTCCAGCTTAAACAAATAGACATATTACAGTTAACTGTCTATACAATCAGACCTATCAAAAAGACCACCAGAACTTAGGGAACCTGCTATTGGCTGGAGGGTTTTTTAAAAACGGTATTAAATAACTTACCCTCATCATAAAAATTAAAAAGGTAAATTTAACCAGTTTTTCTCCTATTCCAAAAAAAAAAAAAATAAAAAAAACTAAAACTGATTTTTAAAATGTTTTAAAATAGTAAATAAAATATGGATATCGACTTTTAATATTTTTATGACAGTTATGCAAAAATGAATAAAATTTACAAAATTTGAATGTTGACCGATAAAAAGGTCAATTTCATAAAATTTAAATGTCTATGCAAATAGAAATTTTAGTGCAAAATTTTGCTGCTATTGATCATTTATATTTGTGCCATTATATATATTTTTTAAATGAATGATGGCATTAACAAACAAAAATAAAGGAACTTTATTTACAAAAAACAATGATGAAACCTGTTTTAAAATGAAACTTCTGTTGTTACTAATGAAGATGGATTCTTGTAAAAAATTATAGAACTGAAAACCAAATTCTTTTTATTTTTTTTTATCTGGCACAAAAAAAAAAAGAATAATAAAACTACAATGGTCATAGGTGTAAGAGAGAGAGAGAGAGAGAGAGAGAGAGAGAGAGAGAGAGAGAGAGAGAGAGAGAGAGAGAGAGAGAGAGAGAGAGAGAGAGAGAGAGAGAGAGAGAGAGAGAGAGAGAGAGAGAGAGAGAGAGAGAGAGAGAGAGAGAGAGAGAGAGAGAGAGAGAGAGAGAGAGAGAGAGAGAGAGAGAGAGAGAGAGAGAGAGAGAGAGGATAAATAGCATTAGAGGCATGGAGAACTAAGCCAAGACATTAGTAGCATAAAGGTAAAACTCTGAAACCTGGAGTTTGGACAAATTCATGCATACATGCAAGCATGAGCAAAAGAAGAAAAAAAATATAAAAAGAACATAGCATTGTGAAATTTATGTTTAAATATTTCAATAACAGAAAAGAAAAAAAATAAAAGAAATTATTTTGTCCATTCCAAGAACTTAAGAAAGGTTTAAATATTCAGTAGAGTAAGTTTTGGATTATAAGTCACTATCCCAACAGGGCACTAGAAACTGTCTAAATTAGCCATGAATTCTATTTATTCAAACAAATGATTTTACACAAGAACAAAATAGATTAGGATAAGGATTAATGGCATTTTACACTCCAATCAAGATTCTTTCACCTACATTAAGGTGGTCAGTTCAGAAATGATGGAGGAAACCAAAGTGCCTTTTGGCAAGCAAACTGACAAACTTTCTCACACAAGGATGAGCCCAAATGGAATTTTAATATAATGGGGGTAAGCCTAAGTGTGTGCTTTTGTCACTAGGCAACTGAGGTTGCTAGGAAAGGAGGATTCTTAATGTATAAATTCTAAGTGTCCCAGACAATTCTGCCAAAAGAATTATATTATGATTAAAAAAAATAATAAATTTTTTTTTTATAAAATTAAAAAAAATTAGAATCTTGTGAGCACTAGATAATTGTAAACCTGGCTAATGAGATATATAACATTCAAAGTGTATGTACCTCATGCAGGGAATTTATTTTAGAAAATTGTGACAGAGAGAGAGAGAGGGAGAGAGATTTTATAGTTCATATTTTAATGATTTACAGAAGTGAGACTGCTCTACTAGGAAGAATTTTTCCTACAAAATGTAATGAAGCATTTATCTAAATAATGCATGCCATGCATTTGAGCCAAAAAAAAAATTAAGAAACTTGCAAGATGAAGATCATATACAAGAATACTTCATACATACAAAAATATACCGTATACAGGCATAGAGAAATATTGATTATTTTCTTAAAAATCATCGATTTTCCTAAAATGCAATATAGTTTAGTTGAACTAACATTAAAATTGACAAGATACTGCAAAAATTCAAGTGCACTGAAACTTTGATCCATCAAAGTGTACAAAACTCTTGAAGTATATGTATATTTCAGTAATCAATTTCAATGTAATCAATTTATTCCTGTTTTTTAAAAAATCACATTTGAGTCACTGCAGATATACTGTATTTGAATGAATTCCATTGCTGCTTTCCATAAACATTAAATGAAACAAATATTTTTTTGACATTTTTTTTTACATGTATTAATTTACTAGTATTTAAAATGTATATCATGTATATGATCTGCAAGTTTCTCGATTGAAATGAAGCATGCATTGATGAAGCAAAATACCTGTACTGCTCTGGTTTGATCTAGCTGAAACTGCTGTAGTAAAAATATACCAATTTTTTACAAACTGTGAGTGTGTTTATGTATGTTTATTTCATGTGTGAGCATTTGGACATGTATACACTAGGAAACTACTAATCTAGCTCATTGTAAACAGAAATGGAATTTTTATTTAAATGATCAAAATAAAAAATAGTTTCCTAAAATAATAAAATTCTATGCATTAGCAATAACATCAATCTAAAACCTATATAAAAGCAAACTCTATGAACAAATATGCATCTAATACATCTAAAATACCAGCATTTTATGACAAATTATAAAAAAAAACAAAAACAAAAAACAACTAGGGAACAATATCTTTCTTTCTCAATTATCTATAAAACTCTACTATATAAGCTCATACTCAATAATGACATCATGTTTATTTCATTTTGGAATAGTCTATTTTGTCTATGGGGTAGAAAGGTTAAACTTTATAATCATAATTAACCTACCTCCTCCTTTGGAACCTTTACTTTTTATACTTTGAGTACTTCCTTTCCACTGTACCCTGACTGGTTTCCTTTCAGGCATTGATTGCATGCTTGCTGCACCTAAACTTTCACTACTACTTTGCAACCAAGCACCTCCGGATACCACAGGGCCTAGAATATTCACAGAGATTCACAAAATTAAGTGTTTTTATTTCTTTGTTTATAGGTCACTATTCCAACCCCATCTCATAGTTTGTTCAAATAGGAGCCATTTAAGATACAACCACTTTTTCAAATTACATGTATATTCAAATATATGTGTGCACTTCTACTGAAAAATTAAGCATTATATTATATTATTTGAATAGTTAATAATGGAAGGTTGAAACAATTATGAAACTAAAACAAAATGTAAATTTTTTTCTTCATTTTTGTTATTTCCATGAAAAATATTTTATATTTATTATTGTTTGTTTCATTTGAGAGATTAACCTATGATTTGATTTATACCTCCTTCTGCTTTCAGTTTTCTTCTTCTTTTTCTCTTTTCTGTGTCTGACTTTGTTTCTTCATCAGTTGCCCAGCCTTCATATTCTGAAATTTAAAAACAAATTTTTTTTAAAAATTTTATTTAGAGCAAAAATGTTCCAGTGTAACTTTTCCACAATAATATATACCTCACATTATCTCACAATCTCTGAAATCCTGTGCTATAAGAGGACAGTATCTGGATGTTTATGGATAAGGCATATATGTTTACAGGCAAAAGAAATATCCTTTCAGCAAAATGGCTTTTTGCCTCTAAAATTGGAGGCATACCACTCCTGTAGGTTCAAACCTGGTCAATTGCAAGTAAGAATGTTGTACTAGTACTCTAAACCGACATGAAAGTGAACCAACACCCTGGTAATTATTCGTGTTATTAGAGTCTGTTGTTGGATCCTTATTGGATTTAGTAGAGTCTCTCTAAGTAAATTATAAGTACAATGTAATATAAAAGAACTCAACAAACAATGAACTGCAAGTGGAGGTTTTATTTTGATCAACTAGTGTCCCAGTGTCATCGGGAACATCAGAAGTTATAAAAGTCATCATAAGTGTACACTTTTACAATACAAATAAAAAAAATCTTGCAAACCAATGCAACATATGAATTTATGTTAAGATTAATCCAGCTAGTGTGATAGTGTGATGTAAAACATTCATTCATTCATTCATTCATTTACTTATTTTTACTACCTTCAGGTGTCTCTAGCTGTGAAGTAAATCCTGGTTCTTTAGCTCCACCAGCTGACAGAACTGTATGCTGTGGTGTTGGAGGTTCTACATTTACCAAAGGTCCTAAAATGTCAAAAACTATAAATAAATGTATGTTATCTATCATTGCTATATAAAAGACTACAATCAATAATAAATTATTTATTTCCCTCATGATTTAATATTGAGCTTTCACAAAATTTTATTCTTATTGTGCTATAAATGATTTAAAATGCTTAAAAACATATTATACCTGAAAGCTCATGGTTTACCAGTTTATCAGTTAACACCCAAATCAAGATTCTTTCACTTATACTGAGGCAGTCAGTTCAAGGATGGTTGCAGAGTGTCCAATAACAATCCCTGACCTTAGGCAAGGTAACCCAAGGCCCCTGTTTTATTTTTTAAAAATCTATTGGGATATTTCTTATAACATTTTACCTTCTTTTCCTATAGAAGGCAGTGTAACAACAAAACCTTGAGCTTTTGTACCCTCTCGACTTGCTTCTCCAATAGGTGGCAGTGGTAAAACTCCTGGAATTCTGGGTAATGATGTAATATTAGCCATGTGTTCTGGCTCTGTAGCTCTGAATGAAACCACTGGAACATTGCCAACATACTCTCTGTCATCAGATACTGGAGATACTGATTGGGATCCTAGGAAAACAAAAACAAAATTAAGACACATTTGTACTCATTGGCATATTATATTTAGTGTAGACAAATTTTAGGACAATAACATTCTTAAGCCAAGAAGACATAAGCATTATTTACGTTAAAATAGTTAAAAAAGTTACTTTGACCTGAGTTCATATAGGTTGCCATGGCACAATGGGCCTTGGTCATATCATTATGGAGAACAACAAAAACAACAACTCAATGACCCAAGATCTTTATAAACAAATGACTCACAATAATAATGAAGATATAAAAGCAGGAAACATTCACTAATGAAGAAATATTGAGGTTAGAATAGAATGTGAAGGAAGAAATAAGAAATGGAAATGAAAATGGGTGGTGCAAATTGAGAAAACAAAAAATAGTAACAGTCAGGCAGCCACGTGCACTGAAATAGAGCCACATATGGCAGAGAAAAAAGAAGACCATAGTGAACATGGAAAATATCAATAGAAAAAGTAAGATCTGGAAAATCTGAGGACAAGAATAAATACCAAGGACACACACACACAAACACACACACATACACACACGCAGAGAGAGAGAGAGAGAGAGAGAGAGAGAAAGAGAGAGAGAGAGAGAGAGAGAGATGTTTGAAATGGTTTCTAAAACGAGGTATTTATGATATTCAGAAAAATTTCAATAATATTCTATAGTTTGTAAACAATGTTTAGGAATATCTTCCCTTGAGAACAATTTCTTCCATAATTGCTCATTTAGAATAGGGTTTGACACTGTGAGATAAACATGAATAACAATTTTAGTAAGACTTTACAAACATGGTTCCATTATTTATGTTAATTATATTTGAAGCCATATATTGGCATTAAAATGTAAAAATATAACTCAAAATTTTTCTCTGACTAAAATATTCAACCCTTATGGTTCTCGGTTGCTCTGATGGAAAATATGTATTATAATTTTTCTCATAAACAACAACGGAAATAATCTTCAATATTTTCCATCGAGCAAGGCATCTATTTACATAATTTTTAGTGACTGATAACAACTGCATTTTAACAGGTAAGAATATTTAATTACTTCTTTTAAAAAAAATTACCTCTTTCTTTATTGGTTCCTGATTTTCGTTTACGATGAATGGCTTTCCCTTTAAAGGAACCGGACTGTTGTGATCTGTCATCAGGAAAGTCAGTATCTAGCACCCTACTACCTTTTTGTGCATCCAGCAATGTCTACAAAGACAACAAATAAAGTGTTATTAAAATATATAACATAAATACCAGTTGAATTTAGATGTGCCAGATGTGCACATTTCGGAAATTCATTCCTCATCAGTGACACTTAGACCGAATAGTTTGATAATGAAAAACACAAGCCAAACAGTTGAAAATTAATGAATCTAAAGCTCCAAAATTTTATAAATCCAAATTCAGCTAAGGAATGCTTTGCATGAGGGAACAAACCTTAGTTTTAAACAAATTTTAGAATTTAAGGCAGCTGAAAATTTTGTTAAATGGTACATTTTCTGACAGCACAATGTTTAAATATCTTAATGATATTTATACATTGTGTACAATTTATTTGCACCCCAGATAAGAAAACTCATACAAAAATCTGTATTAGATTTCATTGCCTGCAAAGATTGTATCAGCAATTCTGACACCTAGAAAAACAATGAACACACATATCTGATTTTGTACAAGTGTCTGTAATGTGTATTTTTATGTTTTTTGTTGTGGCTTTGAAATCAAATCAACAATGCAAACAACAGTGTAACATAATACTCTCACAAAGCCACATGACTAAACAGAGCTGTAAGAAGAAGGTTGTAGATCATTTGGAGCCCCATTTTGACAAAACTAGCTTTCAGAAAACATGAACAAAAACTTTCCACATTGTTTATACAATATGGAGGAAAAGACAACCATAAAGATGGATAATCAGACAGAAATGATTAGGTCAACAGACAGACAGACAGACAGAAAGACAGACAAAGAGAGACAGATGGATAATCAGACAGAGATAGATGGACCAATTAAGACAGACAGACAAATTGGACAGCAATAGCTCACAGGGCTCTCAGATGATGAGTGGTCTAAAGCCCACCCTTATGGATTGTGCATCTTACCACCTCGGCTTAATCAACTCTGACAGATTCAAGTGTGAGTAAGTTCCTTGAGGTCGGTGGATTTCTCCAGACACTGGTTACTTCCAACATCTCTTAACTGACCACCTCAAAACAAGTGAAAAATTTTTGACTGGGTTGTAAACAAAATCATGCCCATTCAAAAGCTGTCCAAACTTTTGTCTGTTGAGCTAAAAGCTACATCTATCTAACATCCAGTGGCTTGAAGAAATTAAATTGAGATTGCTAAAAGAGTTAATTAATAGGTAATAAATCTGTAAAAAAATATCAAGTAATTTTCTTTCATCTTTTATAAAAGTAAACATTCAATCTAAATACCGGTATCTTTTACAGAAACTACAAAGAATTAATAAATAGCAAGTACATGTTAGAAGAAACAATGAGAGTGAGATTGCATACTCTAAACATGATTCAGTATAACTGATGTGTATCATCATAAAAATGGTAATAAATAGGCTTAATGAAGTAGGAGAAATACCTGTAAAATCAATTAAGATTTTCTCTTGGAATCATTACAGGTAAGGCCATTATAAATTCAATCTTAGTTTTTCAGTCAATTACTTTTGACAATAAGAGAGGGTACAGTGACAGATTAAATGATTCGTTATTTTTAGGCCATTATAAATTAAATCTTAAGATTTTTAGTCAATTATTTTTGACAAAAAGTTTGGGTACAGTGACAGATTTAAATGATGATTTGTTTTTTGAGACCATCATGAATTAAATTTTAGTTTTTCAGTCATTATTTTTGACAATAAGGATACATTGAAAGATTTGAATGATAATTTGGTATTTTAAATTGTAGAGTTGAGTAATGGTGTTTTATGCCTGGGTAAAGATACTTTATTCATTTATTAACTTATTTAGGCTGTCACTTTTGAAACTGTGAAGGAAAACCAGGTTGCCTGAAAAAAAACTACTGATCTCTGGCAAGTGAACTGAAAGACCTTATCACAACAGAATCTGCTGAAAATGGGTTCCGACACAGGGTGTTGAGAGGCAATGCAATTAGTAAGTATGCCTTTTAGACAACTCTTGAGGCTCTTTTTCAAAAGGGACAAAATAAGACTTTTAGTATTTGATAAAATACAAACCACATATGAACCTAAATATACCTGTAAAACAAATAAAATGTACAGGATGGGGATGATAATCTAGGAATTAATCTATTATGGCCTATTGTATAAAGTACAAAACTAATCTGTTCATTGGGTTGCTACAGAACCTGATACAAAAACTATCGTATCAATAACAATTGACAATGAGGCACATGATCAATATTGAAGAATATCTACCAGTCATGACAATACATGTACTTAGACTATCATATGATGTAATTATATATATATTTACACTGATAAAAATTTATATTGATAATTACAGCTGGTTGTTGGCCGTAATAATGTTCAAGTCGCATCAGCAATTTTTAGCTTTTTGTGTGGAGAGAAGTTTATTAATCTCTAATGAGAGTAAGTTTTTGTTAAGATGCTAGCTATCTGAGTTGGTATGTGGCAGACAAGTTTATCACTCCGCCAGTTACTTCATCCTGGCACTGGGTGACATTTCATTTCTCTGTTTCCTTTATGCTGAGTGCAAGGTGAGAAAGCAGTATCTCAAATTTTGAAGTCTTATGTATGACCCAGCCAAGATTTGAACCCCTACCAACTTGAGGCAGATGCTCTACCACTAAGCTATCCAGGTGGCTGATAAATCTACTGTTACATAAAACTGGACCAATAAAATTTTCATAAATTATTCTGACAATTGTGATTAAATGCTTAAGGAAATCGTGCAGATTTGGAAGGGAATATAGTGTATAAATCTTAGACTGGTGTGTTCATATTTAATGTGAGATTGGGTTTTCAAACAGAATACAAAAAAGAAAAAAAAAAATAAAAAAAAAAATAAATAAATAAATAAATAAAAAAAAAAAAAAAGAAGGAAGTATTATTCATTTGTTAAGTAAGAAATATTTTACTGTAGTTGTGGAATTCTAGATGTTCCGCATTCCACTGTCAATCAATATTATAATACTGTACTTCCCCCACCCCCCAATTATGATATCAATGGATCACCTAGTTCACTAAAGGTTCAGAAAAGTACTGTTGATCTTCTTTTTAACAAAAAGTTAAACCTGTATATAAAGACCACCCGTAAGACCCAATATATATAGTAACAAGTGGTCTATATATAGAGGTTATTTTTTATCAAAATATGAAACAAAGAGACAATAAAATACTGTTTATAACTGACAGGTAGTCTTTATATACAGGTGGTTGCTAAAGCAGGTTTTGTACTTTTGTAAAATTCGGAATGCCATCTTTACCTTCACCCATTCAATTATATGTAGTTTTCAAATAATATTCAATTTTCCCTTTTTCACTAAGCTAATTGAGTTAAGGCAAACACTAATGGCTTTCTTTTTAATGTACTGGTAAATGTTTAAAAGTCCTAAAATTGTCTGATACAGAAAACATTATTTAAAAGTGACTTTGCCAGTTGATTTTCAAGTTAAAATCTATGTATTGATTTCAAAAATTACTTTAAAATATTATAAATCTAACCAACTGGCAATGTATATAAAAATTTTAAAAGCATATGCCACACAATTTGTTTTAGAATTTCATAACAGGTACATTTAAACTTAAAAAGGTGAATAGATTTCTGTGCTAGGAACATGTTTACTACAGGATAAAGGTCATTTTTATTATTTACAAAAAAAAAAAAATTAAAAAAAAAAAAATAAAAAAAAAAAATTAAAAAAAAATTAAAAATAAATAAATAAATAAATAAATAAAAATAAAAACATTTTTATTTTTCTGAGTTTTTTTATAATAGAAGTTAACAAAGTGATTATTTGTTGGGTTTTTTTTTTTGTTTTTGTTTTTGTTTTTTTAAACTTTTTGATTTACAATACAAAACATAAATGGTTCTGAAATGTTGTAAAAAATTTATTACACACCGACAACCCCCCTCCACCAAAAAATGAAGAATTTAAACAATATGTTATACATTAAAAATGTAACAACCATAATGTAGAAAAAGACTTTAATCAAAAATACAGGGTTTTCTGTGTGTTTTTAAAAATAAATATCAAATATCATATAAAAAGTATAATGAATCTGAAATTGATTTTAAACCTGATATAAATAACAAAATTATGAAGAAAAAAATCTTTTTAGCAAGATACAGAATTGACAAAGGTGGAACAGATTTAGGTATTAAATTTTATTATGGTCATATGAAATTTCTTTCATCAAAATTTTTAAAATTACTCATATATAATTAATTCTAAGCAAAAAGATGCATAAAAAATGTATAAGCAAATATATATACCGGTATATATATACATGTATATATATATTATGCTGTATAGAAGACAATTTTGTTACACCTATGAATGCAATTATTTGCTTCTCTAGATGGTAGATTTAAAATTGTGGGAATTTCACATAAGAAAATGCTTATAATCCTTTAAAACTAGTGCAAATATTTTTTGATTTATAATATTTCAAAATCAATCAAATATCTTATATACATGTACATAAATAAATAATTCATAACCTTTGTCAATTTGATCCTTTACCAGAAAACATCAGACATACTACACAGGAACTTCCCCATGTCTTGTTTTTCTCAAAAGTGGCTTGAAGAAGAGTAAAAATATTGTGTTTTATGCCCCAGTCAAGAATTTTTTCACTTATATCCAGAAAGCCTGTACTGAAATGATGGAAGGAAACTGGGAAACTTTGAGAAAACCACAAACTTCTGGCAAGCAAACTTAAAAACTTTCTAAAATTAGAATCAGCCTGAGTGGTCTGTTAATCTTAAAACACTCAGGCACTAGACGCCCCCTAGGACTTAATGGTAATGTGAGGAGATGCAATCAGAAAGCACAGACATCTGAAAACTTCAGCAATGTGGCTATCCAAAGCATAATGCTAACTGGATAAATTCTTCCAATAAACTTGGAGATGGTTATTCAGTATACATATAAGCTTTCATTTCGTGTTTGGAATGGTAACTTTGATTTTTTAAATACCACCTTGTCATTAAATTTTATCAATTCAACACGTAATGAGGTATCGAATGAGATTGCATATCCTTGGTCATGTGAGTATCACTGCGTATCCTAGTTTTCAAGAAGAAAGACATGAAAATTATGACTATATTCATAGTTACCACATATTCCGACAAAATGACACTGTCCAATAAAATTGGAGGTAAGAGTCCTGATCCGAGCCTATGAAGCCTTGGACGATCACCAACACTTTTAACATGACGTAACCGTCTATAATTTGAACGCTTCTGGTTGAGTCTATATTTTGATGAGACTAATGCTCTTGGTTGATGATGGCATAAAATTACCTTGGCTTTCAAGGGAGGTAATATTGTGTTTGTCATCTTACTTGTACACAATTTGACAATCTATTTTCATTTTGTGTTAATAGCATTGATATATTATTTTTTTTTGCAATCTTCATTCCATGAAATATTTCAGTTTCTGAAAATCATACCAATCAATTTTGAAAATGCATGCAGACGATACACCATATCAAACAAGAATTCCACAGATTTAAATGTCTCGTCTGGTTCGTTTTTGTTCTAGTAGAAAATACATTACTTTAACATAAACTTTCACTTTTTGACACACCGCTGCCACCACCACCGCTATCATTTACGACGATACTGGAAAAGTAACACCTAAGTCTCGCTTTATGGCAAAGCCAGGCTTGACAAAAATTAATTATACATCTGGAACTAAAATGTATAATACCGGTTCTTCTCTTTAAACATGATACAATGTCTTTAAAAGTGAAATTGTAAGCATCAAAGTATTCCTATGTATCAAATAATTTATTTGGATTACTAAGGACCAGATTTCAAAAATGAGATCAATATTGACAAAAGTGTTAACATTGGACAAACCCCAAACATGATGACAAAATGTGTCTAAAAGCATTTTACATATGTTCCTAAACCAAAAATTGAAAAGAAAAAAAATAAATAAAAAATAAACACTTATTATGATAACAATTATTTTCATATTGTTTTTGAATTGAATCATTCGAATAGGACTATTTTGATATTGAATTTAACTCTGTTTAATTCATGGTTCAAAAGCAAATGCAGAAAGAATAACAACAAACGCAATCCAACTGGCAATATTTTATAAGAGAAAAAATTTTTTGTTTAATTAAGCTAATTTTAAGCCTACAGTTTAAATTATTAACAACAAAATATTAGATTTATGATAATATTTATATTTGCTTACACTGTTCAAAATACCCGTTAATAGTGGAATAAAGTGCCTTGTGTAACTTAAATGAAAGAAAAACACTCTAACTATATATACATTGTAAATTAAAGACCAGGCTTGAAATCATAAAAGGCAGGTGCTTCTAAAGTGAAGACATTTAACTTTTTGATGTTTAAATATTTACCTTTTTTCAATTAAGTTACAGTTTGAGCAAAACAGAATATAAACAAATATTTTATTTTAAAACTTTGTTTAAAAGTGTTTTAGTAACGTTTAAAGATTAAGAGCTCACCATAAAATATTTCCGATTTTATAACTTTAAGAGTTTTTAGTAATATTTTTTAAAAAAAACTGGGATCTTAGTGTTTCACCATAAATCAGTTTTGAGGAGTTCATTTAAGTTTAATGGCATCATAAATTTTCAAAAAAAAATTTTTTTTATTTAGATAATTTGAAATAGTTTTAAACTCAAGAGCATGAATACTTAAACAGATGAAAGACAAATTATGGGTAACATCAAAAAGTCCAAGTAATATTTGCAGAAAAAGCGTAAAACTCTTTTAAGTTGTTTAAATTTAAACCAAAAAGCTCATACTATAATTAATGACATGTGAAAAAGTCATATAAAATGAAAGAAAAGTCAACATGAATCAGATGTAACAAAAAAAAAAAAAAAAAAAAATAAATAAATAAATAAATAAATAATAAAATAAAATAAATGAAAAAAAAAATAAACTAGAAAACTCTCAAATAGTTTAAACTTTCTTTAAATATATTATTTTATTATTTAATCAATAACATTAAAAAAAAAAAAACCCAAAGTGGCCTATGAAGGAAACGTATCATATTACATCAGTTATTTAAACAAAGACCCCTTACCCCAAATAATGAAATCTTACGAATTATTAAACTACTCTTTTTTTTAAATTCAATAGTTTAAAAAATAAATTATATGGGAGAAATACAAATCTGCAGATATCAAAAAAAGGAAAAAAAAAAAAGAAAAAAAAAAAGGATCGAAACTTTATACAAGTGTAATAAAATTGCCAAAAAGAAGTATCAAGTGATTATAAAGTTTGAAATGCAACACTTAGTTTTTATATGTAAATCAATTCACATGGACCTGTCAATTCATTAAATGATTCTGAAATATTTGCACATAGTATTAATTAAAATTATTTTGTACATTTAACAACTTATTAAGCATACCTGTTTTTAGAACATATTTGCATATAATTAAAATTTGCTGTAGCAACAAGAAATATTCAATAAATATTTACCAAAAAACCCTAGCATTTTCCTTTACTAAAAATAATATCAATCAACCATTTAAATCACAAAATCATGCTACATGTATTTTCTATCTCATTAACTTTCAAGCTAATAAATGACAGAAAAAAAAATAAAAAAAATTAAAAATTCAAAACCTGCATGAAACTGAAAATCTCAAATCAATTCTAAACCTATTTTCCCATCTGAAACTTGTGTAGGATTTCAACACCTGAAACTGCAATCACCTGCATGCATTTTCAATAATATAAACAATATCCATTCTCGATTACTGGGAGAAATTGTAGCTCATAACTGGGTAAATCAATCCAGCACGTAATAATTTCATTAATGAATCCATCTTCATCAACATCCAGAATTTTGTGTCAATTTCACATTTAAATCCAGTTTCACATTTCCCTATATGATAAACTAATATTTCCTTTATGCCACTGTTAATGGCAACTTTGTTACAATTATGATTAAAGATCTATACCAACTTAATAATAGGAGAAATATTGATTAAATGATGATATCACATAAAATCAGGTAGATCTTGGAGTTGGTGGTTAGTTATAAGTGTAATATAGATGTCATGGTTCATTGGTCGCTCAGATCAACGATAAATATTTGATATATGTATTGAGAAAATTGTTAATTTATTTTAAGAATTATCAGATTTTTAAATACATAAAGAAAACTCACTAACATGAAAATTACAATTTCCGATTTGATCATTTTTTTAAATTTTAAGAATGACTAAATTTTTTAAAAGTCAAGAAAAATTTATTGACATGCAAACGATTTTTGTTGATCTATTAGATTAAGAATTCACTGTTAAAGTCAAGACAACTGAGTTATTTTTGTTTTTATAGGTTTAAATAAACTTTTGATTGATTTTCAGTGACGTCTTCGTAAGGCAATTAAAATGTCTTGAAAAAACAATCCATGTTCCACTGCAGTGTCATATTTCAATTAAGTTTTCTAACACTTTATTGAATAACAACAATAAACTTTTCAAATATTCAAATATACAATGTACATATAATATTTCATATGGTTATCTAAACCAAATATTTTTACTTCATATTTCATTTTAAGTTATAATACAGTTTTAATTTACAATCAGGCAGATCAAAGAAAATGGTGTGTTTTCTGTTACTTAACTACCCTTTTGTTTTGACCTAAGCTAAAATGTTTTATTGCCAATTTTGGAGAAGTGCTGCTGAATTTTGCTACATAGATCTAAAGCTCATTGTTATTTCTGAACAAGTAATGTTTCATGTTCCTTTTAAATTAAAAAAAGGCATATTTGAAAGTTTAAATTCAAATTTCAACAATGTTTCAGCAGTCAATTTACAATCAGGCAGATCAAAGAAAATGGTGTGTTTTCTGTTACTTAACTACCCTTTTGTTTTGACCTAAGCTAAAATGTTTTATTGCCAATTTTGGAGAAGTGCTGCTGAATTTTGCTACATAGATCTAAAGCTCATTGTTATTTCTGAACAAGTAATGTTTCATGTTCCTTTTAAATTAAAAAAAAGGCATATTTGAAAGTTTAAATTCAAATTTCAACAATGTTTCAGCAGTCAGAATCTCTGCTTTTTTAAGAGAAACTGTAGAAAAATGTCTACCCTAATGATTTTTAGAGGTAACAGGAAACTAACATACTATATTTTTGGCCTTAACAACAGTTAGGGAACAAGGCATTTAGCACTCTATATTTGCCATGGTAAAGAAGAAATTTAGACAGGAAAAGCTATTTTAGTACCATAAAAAGAGAAAGTTGATATATTTAAAAATTGGTGCCACTACTGTCTTCAAAAATGAATACACCCTTTAAAATTCTTGTCAAGTGCAAAATTGGTAATTAGTTGAACATTTGAATTTAAAACATAAATTATAAATAATTATCTATAATGTGACATGACAAAAATCAGAATTGTTCTGGACTAATTCTAATTATTCATGTCAGATTTTGAATAATTATAACTTTGCGATAAGATAAATCATAATTAATATGTGAATTTTGAAACTGCTTTGTCAGAGGTTATATTGTCTGTTTTTGTACTATGATACAATTTTCTGTACCCAAGTTCCTTTTAGTTCCAAATAGAAAAATAAAAAACTTTCATTTTTAATCATACAATGTTCTAAAGTTACTAATTACATAGGCATTATGGGTAATGCTTTGAAATGTTCATTTCAAAATTATGCAGCATTGTTTTTCAAGTAAATAAGATCGGAAAAATCAAATAAACTTAATTATAAGAAAAAGATATTTTATATAATTTATATAATATATATTTAATATATAACAATTTAGGAATGTTAGAATTGTGTTTTATAAGCCAGTCAAGTTTCTTTCACTTTTAAGGAGGTGGTCAGCTCCGGAATGGTGAATGAAAATAGAGTACCCACAGAAAACTACAGACCTTCAGTAAGTGAACTGACAAACTTTCTCACACTAGGATCTGTCTCAGAAAAAGATTAGAGTGGATTTTAAGTACTGTAATGGTGTTTTATGTCAGAGTCTAGATTCTTTCACTTTCATTCAGCGGTCAGCTTACGAATGGTGGAGAAAACCAAAGTCTCCTGAGAAAGCAACTTCCCAATGGCAAGCCAATTTCAGGAGCAAGATGCAACAGGCTCTTTTTTTTGGTGTTGTGGTTTCCACTAATTTGCTATCTGAAACCCTTTTCCAAAAGGGGGCCTTGGTAGCTAAGTGGTCTAAAGCGCACTTAAAGATCACAGTGCCTCTCACTGCCTGGGTTCTAATCCCACCCACCACAGATCCTAGTGTGAGAAAGTTTGTCAGTTCAGGTCAGAGGTTTTCTCTGGGCACTCTGGTTTCCACCACCATCCCAGAACTGACTGCCTCAAAATAGGTGAAAAAATCTTGACTGTGGCATAAAACACCACTACTCCAAACCACTTTTCTAAACACACACACACACACACACACACACACACACACACACACACACACACACATGTATATATATAAATCAACCTGCCATTGTTTAACAGTCAGTATACTAAGGAACTAATCAGAAACCTAAACAGATACTATAGTAATATCAATAGTCTTCAATATGAAAAGTTGTGATCTATCAGTGTTAGAATGTTAGCTTTCTCTCCTATCATTCTAATACTTATAATCTTTTAAGTATATAGCCTTATTATAGTTTTTAATATATAGTTTTTTCCCCAATATCTCTCCTTGAGAAATGAGTTTAAGGTCTTTGCCATTTTTTTTTTGTTAAATCCATTGATTGCCAGCAGACCAAATGATTGATCACAATCATTGTCCTTTGGATAATCAATAATTTATATGGTTTAGTAACTGGATCAAATCATATATGATATCTCCTGTCTTAAAAGATTTGATAAGATAGCCTCATGCAGACTAAAAGCAGACAAATGAACACGGACGAACAAAAATAAATAACCTCGCCTCCAAACAACAATTGAAATGTTGACAAACAAAAAAGAATGGATTATACCAGGTCAAGAACATATGATGGACAAACACTTTATCAATTAATTAATCTCACAACTCCTGGTCCAATTTGACAGATTTTTTAGTAAACATGTTTTTTAAAGTCTTGTCATATTTTAAAAAAAAAATACTTTGAACCTGAATCCCCCCCCCCCCCCCCCAAAAAAAAAAATTCAATTACAATGAAACTATACAAATCAAGATAGATGAATTACATAACGTCAAGGCACCCCAATTTGTTTTTTTTTTAAATTAAATTTATGTATATATAGTATATATATCTTTTGGCCTATGCCATGTCTTGTTTGTTTTGTTTTTTTTTTTGTCTTGATGGTTGTCAATTCCATCTTTGACATATCTTCCTTCTTTTTTACACATTTGGCATTTGTTGTTAATCTTTTCCATCAATAACAAAACTCTTTGTTCGCTGTTGCTTAACCTCTGACCCCACCTTGACCTTTGAACTATCTTTCTAGAATGTGTTTTTAGGCCATAATGTGTAAAAAACACGATAGAACAATACAGAGAATATGCAAAAACAGATTATTTTAATTAAGTCCAAAAAGTCTAAGGTACTAAGGTCCATTTTTGAAGCTAATTTTAATAGATTTTTAAACTAAAGACCAAATATTTTCTTTCAGTTATCAGGGATATTCAAATTATTTAAGTTTAAGGTTATCAAAGTTGTAGAGCTGCAACGATACGGGTTAAACCATATTGCGATATATTGCAATATTTCACTTCCATATTGCAAGACGTACCAATACATATTGTGAATTGAATAAAAATAGAATTCTTCATCATCTAAAATGTGTTTCCCGATCCCGGCCATCATTATCAATAGGAAATAACTACACATTACTTTTGTAATGGGTAACAACAAGCATGCATAAGATCCTATCGGCATTCGCAACTTTAAAATTCAAAATTTAAAAAAATTAATTAAATTAAATGGTCAGTTACTTAAAATCCTATCAAATAAAAATAGCGTAAACTGAACAATTCTCCACCGCCTTACTACAACATTTTTACAAATTTGGAAATTCTAGTAGATAACCAAGTTATTTCATCATGATATGAATTTATTACATTTTGTATTTTGTTTTCACACTATACATCTGATTTTTTAAGATTTTAAAAATGATTTAATCATAAAATTAAATCACAGATTTCATCAATATATCAACCATTACCACCTATGAATTCCAGTTTTTTAAATTTTAAAATTTTTAAATAATTTTATCATGAAATGAAATCAAGATTTCATCGACTGTGACCAGAATCCAGAAGAATTAAATCATAAATTTCAACAACGACCATGACTAAAAACCTGTGGATTCAAACACCTGTATTGATTGCGTTTTAATGATTAATCACAAAGTCGTGCTCCAGTGATAGGTCAATTAAGAGGTTGATTTATGCCCTGTTTTGGTCCACTGTATTACATTGAATTACAATTATTTTTACCATTACATGCCCGAGAGCACCCATTATTTGATCAATACACACATAGTTAACACATAAGTAAAATATATATATCTCGAAATTTATCTGATTAATTCCATTCAAAACATATATATATTATAAAAATATTTTAATTAATATATCATCAGAACAATTCAAAGATAAAATGACTTGTAAAATATTAATATTTATATTAATATAATAAACTGTATTTGTAGGTTTTACATTCTTCAAAAGGGGGGGGGGGGGGGGGCTGGTTGGGAGTAATAATGTGTGTACTAATATCTAGACAATGAGTCTAAGGTATTGGAGGGAACCAGTTTACCTGGCAAAAAACTTAGCAATGCTCAAAAAGTGAACTGACATACTTTCTGTAACTAGAACTGGCCTATGTGGGATTTGAACCTAGTTCATGAGAGGCATTGTAATACATGTATGTGTCAAGATTCTTTCACTTATATCAATGTGATCAGTGCATGGTGGAGGAAACCATAGTACACAGAAATAGCAGCATTTAACTGCCAAACTTTCTTGCACTAGAATCTGCCAGGGTGGAATTCAACCCCAAGTGTTTGGTGTCACTGTGATCGGGCCAACTGGCCACTGAAGCCTCTGTAGATGAACATAAACAATACGCTGTCTCAAATTCTCAATACAGTCACAATGAATGCATTAAACATTTAATATAAACAAAAAGGAGAGACTTCCTTTTGTACCCTCAACAAACATTTTAATTTTGGCTAAATGTCCTAAAAATAAAAAAATCAAACAATTTCTGTGAAATTTAAAAAAAAAAATTCACAAAGAATTTAGTAGGATGATGGGTGGTTACAAAAGGAAGTCTAACCTGAAAAAAACTATACAGGCAAATGTACCCAAGTTAAACTGTTTGGTTAAAGCATTGAAATTTTAACTACAGACAAACCATATATATACCCAACCACCTTTACAAATTTTTAACTCACTCAATCATGTCTTGATAAACCACTTTACCCAAGGACAAAATATAAAAAAATGCCAACATTGAAAAAAATGATTATTCAGGAACACTTACGGCAGGAGTACACCATAGTATCTTTTGAACAGGATTGTAAAACAAGAAAAATGTTAATTAAAATTTAAATTTTCCCCATTAGTTAAACAGTACATCTTTAATTATCTAGAAATCATGAAATGGGACAAAATGCTATATGCTAATAAGGCATCTAAGAACCTGTTTGAGTTTTGTCTTTTGTAATAATAATAATAATAATAATAATAATAATAATAATAATAATAATAATAATAATAATAATAATAATACATCATAATAATGATAATAATAATAAATAATATTAATGCATAATAATAATAATAATAATAATAATAAGAGAGTGTAACAAATCCTAAAATACAGAAGTTATAATTGAATTTTCAAGGTTACTGAAAAGTACAGATTTGATTTCAGAATTCAATGTTCCTTTAAATGCAAGTTTGTGCATAGTAAGCATTGATAAAAGGATTAAGAGAGGAACAATTCATGAATTCTCCAAGTCTCAAATTCTTTCACTAAAACAAGTTGATCAGTTTAAGGATGGTGTAGGAAACAGAAGTTACCCTGAAAAAAAACCACTGACCTGTGGCAAGTGAACAGACAATTAAACTTTCTTTTACTACGATCTGCCACTATGCTCAGAAAAAAATTGACTTATAAAGGCTACAAAAGATTTTATATAAAAAAGTTTTATACAATCTGTTCTACAACTTTGCACATTTCTATATTGAAATACACAATCTCTTATGGCATGTCTTACACAAGAAAATTCTACTTTTGGAAACCCAATATTATATATAACAAACATATTATTGTTATATATATATAAAGACCAATCAACATTAAATATTTTCTTTTAGTCATAACTGTAAGTGTGTGAGAAGGGAGATAACTCTAATTCTTACCTCAACTGCATCTTTCATGTCAAATCTTGGAACTGGTGAAAGTTCTTCCTTTCTACTAGGTACATCTCTACTAGAATCCATGACTCTTGCCAGTGAATCTTCAAAATATTCCTAAAATGATCAAAACAAATTCAGACTGCTTATCAAAAAATAAATTGATTAAATATACTGGTTTTGTACTTCTTTTGATCATTTAAGCATTGAATCTGATTTTCATTTGGGTCATTTAGAAATAATTTGAATGAATGCTGTGCACACTTTTGCGTAATTCGTAAGTGTTCACAGCATCCATTCAGTTTGTTTCTCAATGACCTGAATGAAAATCAGATTCAATGCTTATGATTAATTTTTAAAGACAACTGAATCAAATGAGAGAATAACTTTATGCAATTTTTGCTTTTAATAATTTTAAAACAAGCTAAAGTGATGAGCATTAAAATTAGTTCGTTCTAGATTCTGTCACAACACTTCGGCCTGTGAGTTCGAGTCATTGATATGACCTGATCACAATTTCTTTTTTCAACCAATGAAATCATTAGAAATTTGTCAAATTGAATCATATACATACCCATTTATTCTTACCATTGGTCACCAATCTTTCTTGTATAATGTCAATCAAAACTAGCTTATATTTATCTGCGATTTTAGTCTGCATCAGTAATTTTCTGCTATTTGTGACAAGAAAATTCTCAACACAAGTTCATGTGAGTATTTCTGATCTGCATTGTACAAGTGCATGCTTATGAGGACCTTTAGAGTGTTAGAACACTCAATCGCAATGTTGCAGACCACTCAGTTCATTATACTGGTACCAAGACAACCAGTAAAGGCCTAAGGCTAAATAAACCTTCTCATCCGTGGTCTACCAGGGTAAAACCTACACTGGCACAGCACTGAGACGTCTCGAGTTTGAAAACTAAAGCCTTGACTTTTTGGCCACAAAAGACCAAAATAAATGATGCATCTTGATTTAATTTTCTTTAATTAAAAAAGTACATTAAAAATTAATAAACCATTACCTGTTGTTTTTTGATGGCATAATGCACAGCACTCTTCACTAATAAATCTGTCAGTACCTCTTCTTGAGCCTTCTTATCCAGACTAGCATAAGTCACCTCCTTTTGTACACCATCTTTAGTACTGATAACTTTAATGGAAGCTCCACGACTAGCGGGAGGTACATGCATTTCAATCTCTTGAGTCACTGTAGAAAAATTTTATGACCAAAAAATTTATTTTAATAATTTTTTTAAATAATTAACTTTTTACGTAGGAATATTAAACCTTTCTTATCTAACTTATAAACATTTTTGAAAGAATTTTTTCTTTGAATTAAAAATCAATATGTTTATCAAACCAATGGCAAATATGTTACTTTATGACCAGAAATCATCAAATACATCTAATATGTTCTGAAGCTGACTGCTGATTAATTGATTTAGACAGTGTTTTGCCACTAGGTTAGTCAAAATCATTTCATTTCGATGGAGGCTTGAAGCAGTCAGTTTTGAAAAGAGTCAAGGAAACCAGAATGCCCAGATAAGAAAAAAAAATCAAGTATTGGCAAGTAAACTTGTTCATTTTTCACACTAAATGAGATTTGAACCTAGGTGATGAAAGACCCTGTGACCACTTGGTTATCAAGGCTACCCTTGTTGTAAGAAGAAGAAATAAGTTTTTGCAAGGAAACTTGTTCATTTTTCACACTAAATGAGATTTGAACCTAGGTGATGAAAGACCCTGTGACCACTTGGTTACCAAGGCTACCTTTGTTGTAAGAAGATGAAATAAGTTTTGGCAAGTAAACTTGTACATTTTTCACACTAAATGGGATTTGAACCTAGCTGGTGAAAGACCATGTGACCACTTGGTTACCAAGGCTACCCTTGTTGTAAGAAGATGAAATAAGTTTTGGCAAGTAAACATGTACATTTTTCACACTGAATGAGAATTAAACCTAGGTGATGAAAGACCCTGTGACCACTTGGTTATCAAGGCTACCCTTGTTGTAAGAAGATGAAATAAGTTTTGGCAAGTAAACTTGTACATTTTTCACACTGAATGAGAATTAAACCTAGGTGATGAAAGACCCTGTGACCACTTGGTTATCAAGGCTACCCTTGTTGTAAGAAGATGAAATAAGTTTTGGCAAGTAAACATGTACATTTTTCACACTGAATGAGAATTAAACCTAGGTGATGAAAGACCCTGTGACCACTTGGTTACCAAGGCTACCCTTGTTGTAACAAGATGAAATAAGTTTTGGCAAGTAAACTTGTACATTTTTCACACTAAATGGGATTTGAACCTAGTTGGTGAAAGACCATGTGACCACTTGGTTACCAAGGCTACCCTTGTTGTAAGAAGATGAAATAAGTTTTGGCAAGTAAACATGTACATTTTTCACACTGAATGAGAATTAAACCTAGGTGGTGAAAGACACTGTGACCACGTGGTTACCAAAGCTACCCTTCTTAAAAGATGAAAAAGATATATACACAATACAAAGAAATCTTACTAATTGTTTCAGCTGATTCTGGCCTCACTCGGTAGAATGTATATCCCGACAGACTTCCTGGTGACTTTAACATACTACGCATTAATCTGTAGGGTGTCGGATAATGGGACATATCATCATTCAGTCTCCTGTGTAAATGTGGCATTAATGGATTATAATAAAATAAAGATTTTTCTGTCAAATAACCTGAAATAATAAAAAAAAACATATCAAATGTTAAAAATTTTTTATAGAAATTTTTCAAAAAAAAACTAAAAAAAAAAATAAATAAAAAAAAAAAAAAAATAGATACATAAAATAAAATCTATGTAAATCTTGTAGACTGCAAAATGACTGGAAAAATAGTTGGAGTGATTCATATACTAGTATTTTGTATGAACCACATAGAACCTAGTATTTGACAACTACAGTCATTTCAGCCAATCACTTTTAGAGAATCTAGTCAGAAGAAGGGGAAATTCACAAATCCATTCATGATGACCATGTCATAAATGGATACTCTATTTCCATGGTAACAGATTAAACTTACAGATCATGTGAGATACCCTTTAACCAGGATAACTCTTCTTACCAGACAAAATAATGAAATTTTTTTTAAAAGTTAGCAAAATTTCTGCGAAAATTTTTGGTTAAAATCTGTATGAATAATAATTATATAAAGATTAGACAAATATGGGAAAAAGTCTGGCATTAAACCCCCCCCCCCTCTCTCTCTCTCTCTCTCTCTCTCTCTTCCAAATTTCATAACCAAAAATAAATCAATCCTGCTAAAAGCCTTTTTTAGGCCTAAGAAGGCTGGTTTTGTGTAACATGAATTTATTAGCTTTAAACAACTGTTAGCTCAATACTACCCGTTTGATTGGATTTGCTTGATAAAGGTCATTGGTTTTCTCCTGGAACTCTGGTTTCCTCCACCATCCCCGAACTGACCACATCAGTATAGGTAAAAGAATTTTGACAGATGTGAAATTAAATGACTTTCTCAAGTTGACACAAAGTAGTCTTTCTGGGGTTTTGAACCAACAATCCTGAAGTCATGATTGTAAAAACTTGGCTATGTGTCTGTATAAAAATTTAATCATGCTTTACCTTTACTAATAACTTTCTCCAGAACTGCATCATCCCATGACTTAGTCCAGGAAGATAAATATCTTTTTGCAGAATATCCTGGTCTAATTTGACGCTCAAAGTAGTCTCTTTTCCGTCTTCCATGTAAAAATTTGAGATATACTCCATTTGAGTCATGTTGCTCAGGCTAAATAATAAAAAAACAAATTTTCAAATTATAATAAAGTATTACTGATGAAAAAAAAATATAACCAATAAAAAAAGAAAGAAAAGATTTAAAATTCGAATTTACATATGTTTCGATGCAAATTCACTGCAAAATACAAAAATATCTATATTTTAAAATACACACAATATGAATTTTTTAATATACTTGAAATTGAAATTTATTTTTAGAATTTTACCAAAAGTAAATAAATAAAATAAGTTTAAAGAACCATTCAGACATTTTTTGATGAGACAGTAAGTCGATTGAAAAAAAGAAAAAAAAGAATAACTTAAGAGTTTTGTACATATGATTTTAGAAAGATAGTGAGTAAAAGATATACGAAGGAACTAAACAGGAGTGCTGAAAAAAGTTCCTTATAGACAACTCTTAAGCAGCTTTTTAAGTGGAGTGGAGTAATGTTGTCTAACACTCCAGTTTAGATTCATTTTTTTTTTTTTTTTTTTTTTTTTTTGAGGTGGTAAGTTCTAGGATGGTGGAAGAAACTGAAGTACCTGGAGAAAATCAAAGGCCTTCGACAAGTGAACTGACAAACTTTCTCAAACTAGGATTTGCAAATGTGGGAGAAAATTTGTCGGTTCCTTGCAAAAGGTCAGTGGTTTCCCCTGGACACTCTGGTTTCCTCCAACATCTCAGAACTGCCTACCTCTATATAAGTGAGAGAATTTTGACTGGGGCAAAAAACACCATTACTCAACTTGGCTCTGAGTTGAAACGGCTTTTATACTAGGCAAATGCATCCAAGACTAAAATGTTCTGCATTTCACATTTTGCATGAAAAGAGTAATTATTATTTATAGTCCTGTGTTCAATTGCAAATTAATGTTTTTTAAATCCAATTATGAAAGATTATTTTGTAAACAAACAATTAATCACACTTATCAAAGCCAGAAATGAAAATTTATTAAGTCACTCTTTATATTAAATGTCTTTTTTAAATATATTTGTTATTATTTTGCGACCAGTTTTAAACCTCATGCACACAAATTTATACATTTCAAAACCTATTAAGTATAAATGTCAATTTTATCATTTTAACAGTTTATATAGATTAAGTTGTCAATATAAATTTTAATAAAATATTAAAATCTGTCATAAGTTTTCTTTATTTGCACTCCAAGCGTGGAAACGGCTGAAAAGTTTCTAAATTAAACAACAACTCAGAAAGTACCTCCTGCTTAGCCTATAATAAAATTAAACCTGACTATCAATCATATATTTTCTTTGGCATCAGTGAATAAAGTCACTGTTAAAAGTGACAACTTTTTAAGAATCAAGATTAGTTTCACAGGCAGAATGGAGATTTTGAGCTGCACTAAGGGTAGAACCTAGTGAGAATGGGGTGGAGTAATGGTGTTTAACGCCAGGTCAGGATTATTTTACTTATATATATATATATATATATATATATATATATATATATATATATAATATATATATATATATATATATATAGAGAGAGAGAGAGAGAGAGAGAGAGAGAGAGAGAGAGAGAGAGAGAGAGAGAGAGAGCCTAGTAAAAGAAAGTTTATCTGGTTTCTTAAGGTATTCTGTTTTCCACCACCATTCCAAAACTGACTGCTTCAAGTTATAAAGAAAATGATTTGTGACTGGAGCTTGTCACCATTAAAATCTAGGGCATTAAAAAAATTAACACTGGAATGAATTAATATGGTTATAAACCTTAGTTAATATTTTTTTTTCACCTAAGTAAAGATGGACATTTTTGAATTTGTGCAAGAAACAGGACTTTTAGAGAACACCACAGACCTTCAGCATGCTAACTGACAAACTTTCTCAAATTAGGCTCTGGTCAACAGAAATCAGAACCCTGCCAATAAGAGCCACTGTGATCTGTAAATTGGTTTAATTTAGGCCATTTGACCACCAAGGGACATGAGCGTAATGTAAAGAGAATTTGTACATTAGCTATTTATATAAATACTTTTCACTGTTCTTTGTCATAATAAAATTATATGGATTCTGATTTTCTACATTTTCAAAAATGATGAAGTCCCCATTTATAATCTATTAATCGACTGATCGATAGATCAATCAATCAATCAATCAACCAAATAACCAAACGACCGACCAACTAACCAATCATTCATTCAATCAATCATTAACAACAAACTTTATATTCAAATTAGAAGATTAGACATTTAAGCCTAGAATATATATAAATATATATTTAAGTTAACTTTCAACATCATTCATGTCATTAGCACTAACTGTTAATCAATGCATAAAATTAATTAAAATTAAATTAAATTACAAGAATTAACTTCCATTTTTTTTTTCATATACATGTATTACCAAGAAAATATTGATCTTTCAATATCAATTGTTATTAAAAACACAAAATTAATAAATAAATAAATAAATAAATAAATAAATAAATAAATAAATAAATAAATAAATAATAATTAATAAAATAAGGACACATAAAACTCTTATATTAATAAAGCATGTTTTATACACTAAATACTACCTCTAAATAATTATTATATAATGGTGATCCATATCTATGCTAAAACAAAATATAACATACAAAATCATTAAAAATGTATCCACTGGGTCTATATCCTATCTATTACTAAGGACCAAACCATGTCCGAATCCAAATCCTGTATCCACAGGGTTTATATCCCACTCATTACTATAAGGACCAAATTGTGTCTTATCCCAATTACAAAAAACATTAATATTTTCCTAAATTTTTAGTAATTTTCTCCAATTTTTTCCTTGCAAATTTTTAACAATTTAGCTCACACAAAGTATGGTTGTATAACTTTTAATATAATACTAGTGTGTTAAGCATTTACTTGATGTTTCAAATTACACTCTCATTTACAACTGGGATTATACAATATGTATTTTTTTAGGTGGCATAAGACGCTTGTTCAAAATGTCAGAAAAAGTCCTGATCCTTTCTAGGGTTATATAGGGTTTATAGACTGCCTAAATACAACAAGTGTTGTCATAATCACTGAAATTTTGATGTCATACAGAAGTGATGTCATAATCAACAAAATTTTGATGTCATAATCATTATAATTTTGATGTCATACACTAGTGATGTCAAAGTCAATGAATTTTTGATGTCATAAAATAATAATGTCATAATCAATGAAAGTTTGCTGCCATACAATAATGATGTCATAATCAATGAAATTTTGCTGTCATACACTAATGATGTCATAATCAAAGCCATGTAATCAGCTTTACAAAATATCTTTTGGCATATGATTAAGAATATAATCCAGATGATTAAGAATATAATCCAGTTTAATGTTCTTAGAAGTATTTTGAATATTTGGGCATTTCTATAAAAGAGTTACATGCTTTTGAGAATATAAATTTTGATATCATACAGTAGTGATGTCATAATTAATAAAAGTTTGATGTCATACAATAGTGATGTTATAATCACTGAAATTTTGATGCTATACAATAATGATGTCATAATCAATGAAATTCTGCTGTCATACACTAGTGATGTCATGATAATGAAATTTTGATGTCATAATCAGCTTTACAAAGTATCTTTTGGCATGTGATTGAGAATATTATTCAGGAGTTTAATGTTCTGTTAAGTGTTTTGCATATTTTGGTATTTCATTATATTAAAGTGTTACAGACTTTTGAGTGGTTAGACATAAATATGTGTTTTATGTTGCCTGAAAAAAGCAAAATATCAATCTTAAACAGTGACCTTGCTAACTATTTTATAAACTTCTTACACTCAATATCATACACAGTATTTATCCACTCAAGAGACTCAGATTGTATAATATGTATAAATTTAAATATACATTTATCAGACTTCAATATCCAATGTTAACACAGGTAAAGTATCATAATACAAAACTTTATGAACAGTTGAGCATTCAACATGTGATTTTTAATTAGTATTTAAAGTTTAACTTATAACAAACGTTCTTCATAAACTTGTGTAAAACAAGATTATTAGATAATTTAAAACACAAGGACAAATTAAAAATATTTTCAACCTCATTAAGTCCATCAGATAACGAAATGCTTTAATTTAAATCAACATTGTCTGTTAAATGAAGTCATGTGCTCAAGAAGTTATAAATGAACAATATTTCATAAGAATGTGTTAAAATAGATTTCAACAAGAGCTTCAGATGACAAGGTTAGCTGGCAAGAACATCTTTCTTTTTTTTTTTTGCAAGAACATCTTGTCAGTTACAAAAAAATAAAAAATAAAAAAATTAATAAATAAAATAAAAATAAAATCTTTAGAAATGGTCATCAAAAAAATCTTGAACCAATAATTTAGGTATCTGTTTAATCACTAATCTGTGACTAAACATAGTGATCATGCTAGGGATACAGTACAGTTCCATCTGTTTTTGTATAGGCAGAATATCAACCTATCACAAATTTTTATATTTTAGACATCAAACAGTATGTTGTTCAATTTATTTAAAAATTTAACATATTCTTTAAAATCAATACTGCAAATATGAAATGTTTTTGCAAGAAATTAAATACCAACCTTACTTCCATAAGATAGAATAGACTTTGCAAGATCATCAACAGTCCTCAAGTCATTTTCATCATCACTTTGTGAGCTGGTTGATGAAGCGTCATCAAGAAAGTGTACTGGTCGTCTATGTCTTCGAATAGTTTTCTGATGATAGCGTTTCTGTGCAATGTCTTCAGAATATAAAAGAAGAGCTCCTTTCCTTGTTGTAAACGTTTTTGGAATCGGAACTTCACTTTTTATTCTTGGTACAGGAGAATGTTTAAGCCCATCAAAGGAATAATGAGTTGAAATTGGTGGCAGATATAAACTTCTGGATCCTCCCACAAAGTTAAAATAATCCTATAAGAGAAAGTTGAAATTAATCTAATAAATTGTTTTTAATGAATGCTAATTAGGTAGTGTTATAGGGTGCTTAATGGAAAGTCTTAATATAGTTTTTGGCAAATGAATTTAGTTCAAACTTTAAAATAAGTGTTAAATTTAACATAAATGATTTTTAAACTTTCAATGTTATTAATTTGATTTCAGTTTTAGTATCCATGTTTAAATATCAGGTTAAAGATTATGAAACATATTTTGAATAATAGGAAATAAAATCTTTTTTTTTTCATTTTTACATGGGCAATCATCCAAAATTGTGTTATGCAACAGTTATTTAGTTAATGTAATAGTTAAGGTAATTACGCTTTTAATGAAAAAAGTTTTAAAAAATCATTATTACATGGAAAGTAACTCGGTAAACTGTCATAAAAATAATAATTTATATTATTTTTGTAACACTGTGTGGTAACAATGTAAATAACATAAACATGATTTGGGTTCTAAAATAATTTAAATTGATACTAGCATGAACAATAAGTATTTCCAACATTCCACATTACTGGTATATTGCATAAGGTTTGTGCGAAAGAATAGTGAATACCGGGAAGTAGGTAAATAAATAGTTTATTTCCATGTCACATGTAATTTAAAACAATATCATGTACCATAAATAAAAGAAACATATAAAATTTTGAATTACACCCAGCCCTAAAACTAAAATATTAAAATCCTCAAAATATCAATCTATCTCTACCAAAAGCAAATAAAAAACTCAAAATTTCTAATTACACCCAGCTTTAAGACTCATGAGACACAATTAAAATCCTTAAAATATTGATCTATGTCCATACATGTCATATTGCTTATTTCCTCAGTATAACTTCATTTTTGTGGGCAAATGTCAATTTATATGATATCACATTGGCCTATACAAACAATATGGAATATACATAACATCAAAGGTGAACAAATTGATGTATATCTTCGAAATTTATTGAAGTTATAAAATCAGCTATATATTTAGTTCACACAAATGCTTTAATAGGGATCAACTATTGTGTATCAGATTTAAGCAACAAAAAATGTTTAGACTGAAGGTGAAAAATATTTTAGGTTTTTGTTTTCAGTTCAGGCTGAATGAAGTTTAAAGAAAAAAATGTCTGTTTAGTTGATTAAATTTTAAAAATAAATCAAAAAGGCAGTTTATTTTATTTTTTTTAAAATTAAAACTGCTTTACCCAGTATTTCACTCTTTCCCTAATTGATATCAATGAAACATTCTTGATAACATAATACTGTTATGAATAAGACTCTGGTCTTTTGATATAAAAATTGCGGATTCAAACCGTAGTCATATTGCAAGGTATGTCATATTTTGACATTTATTTTCAAATTATCTGCCTACATAAAAATGAATGGGTTTCACCTTCGGGCTGACTTCAAATCTGTAGGAAGAATTGTATTGAAGGTTTCATTCATGCAACTGAAACCAAGATATCCTTAGCAGATATAAAGGCTGGACAAGGAAAGAATTTTAAATAGCATTTTAACGTAAACAGGATTATCCTCCATTTAGCAACAGTGCTACAATACAGTTTTATAATAAATAAACAATGCCAGTTTATATATTGTTAACATGTGCTTATTTATGGCAAATGCTTGTTTACGAAACAACTGCTTGTTCATGAAACAAGTGCTTGTTTATGAAACAGGTGCCCCTGTTTATTGTAATCATAACAGCGAGACACTCTACATGAACATAGGGAAATACCTTCATTCATAATAGAAAATAATATTTCAATGATAAATTTCAACATACCTGTGGCTCAAAGACGACATCAATTTTTTCGTGCCCATTTTTAGAAACTTCTCCTACACCTCGACTGAGTAGGGATAAATTAAGTGCACTGCTGGCTCCCGCCATGTTTACCTTTTCACGATGGAAACTTGTAATTAAGTCGGTATATAATTCTTTAAATGTCTGTAAACATTAAAGACTAAATAAACTATATGATTAATTTGTTCCCATCCCCCCAAAATTCACCATAGATAAATAAATGTTCCAAAACTGGACTTTTCTCTTTCAGGTGAAAACTTTCTACCCATTAGTTGCCGCCATATTGTTTATCGTTGCTGGGTGCTCGTGACGTCACATCCCATAGGATCAAGCGATTTAACAATTTATCGGGGAAATTGTTCTGCCGGTATGCTAAGAATTTCTTGGGAAATATATTGTGATTTCTGAAAACAATATATTACTAATTAACCACACGCCAGTAGATTAACTTAAATTGTTTAATTAGCCGCTCTGCCAGAACTTTTTGAACAATGGACTTAGTTAACAGGTTAAGTTCTGCCTGCTTGATGGATGGGTTGATTTTGATAAAATTTTTGACTCAGTTTAAAAAATAAATAGATATAAATAAATAAATAAAAAAGAAATTTGCATATGGCACTTATACAACATTATCATATGCTTTTAAAAATGATTTTATTTTGAAATAATAGTGAAAATGACCGAATCCCTAAAACTTTCGGAAATGCAGATGTCCACTAAGATAGCATTCATGCCTGAATATAACTACTAGGTGATCAAGTACTTTTGACATTGAAAGAAATTATGACATTTTTATTAATGCGGGTTTTTACGGAAGCGTATTAGGCTCACCTGCGAAAATATTTTTCTAGAGAGTGAAAATATTTTATCTGGTGGCCGCCATTTATTTTTCTGGCGGCCGCCACTTAATATCACCTGCGAAAATATTTTTCTCGAGAGTGAAAATATTTTATCTGGCGGCCGCCATTTAATTATCTGGCGGCCGCCACATATTTATCTGGCGGCCGCCAGATCATTATATTGATGGCCGCCATATTATTAATTTGATGACATGTTATAATCCGGTAGATAAATATGTGGCGGCCGCCAGATAGTTATATGGCGGCCGCCAGATAAAATATTTTCACTCTCGAGAAAAATATTTTCGCAGGTGATATTAAGTGGCGGCCGCCAGAAAAATAAATGGCGGCCGCCACTTAATATCACCTGCGAAAATATTTTTCTCGAGAGTGAAAATATTTTATCTGGCGGCCGCCATTTAATTATCTGGCGGCCGCCACTTATTTATCTGGCGGCCGCCACATATTTATCTGGCGGCCGCCATTTAATTATCTGGCGGCCGCCACTTATTTATCTACCGGATTATAACATGTCGGTCAGTATTGCCGAAGCTACGAAAGCTTGTAAGTGCCATTTTATACACTAGAAAAAATTACTATCTCGTTTAAACGAGATACTAACTCGTTTAAACAAGATAACTATCTCGTTTAAACAAGATAATTATATCGTTTAGACAAGATACTTAGTCGTTTAAACGAGTTAATATTTCATTTTTATTCTGGTATATTGACGAAAGCAGTGATAGTTAAAAGCAGTAGTAGTAACTGACCACATTATAGCTGAAGCTGGTTACTTGTAGAAGAAAAGTTAGCTACTAGTATCCAGTTGAACGATGATTAAAAATACAAAAGTAGCAATTATTTCTAGTTAGCTTTTATTGATTAAAAATAATATGTAATTGTTGTTTATTTGATGTTATTTAAGTATCTGTGGCTATCTCGGGCTTTCTCATCGGGAAATGTTACATAATTATCTCGTTTAAACAAGATACTATCTCGTTTAAACAAGATACTTTCTCGTTTAAACAAGATACTATCTCGTTTAAACAAGATACTATCTCGTTTAAACAAGATAATTTTCTCGTTTAAACGAGTTAATACTTCATTGTAATTCTGGTAATTTCTGACGAAAGCAGTGATAGATAAGAGCAGTATTAGTACCTGGCTACTTATAGCTGGGGCTGGCTACTTGTAGAAGAAAAGTTAGCTACTAGTAGCCAGTTACTTGATGATTAAAAATACAAAACTAGCAATTATTTCTAGTAACAAAATTTAGTTTTTATTTACTTATAGAAACAAACAAATGTTTACCGTGTGTAGTTTGGATTTAATCACGGCTTTCGCGGATATCACTTCCGCATTCGTTTTCGTGTACCAGTACATCATGATTTTAATAAATCACCCACTTTTTGTAATAATTAAAAACGTTATTCAATTCTGCTCCGATGATGCCAAATATTCTAACATTTAAGTCTTCATACGCACATATATACGCTTACGCAATCCGATTAAAGTATAGATTTTTATAATATTTCAAATTAAGTACGAGTAGCTGAATATTTATTCCAAAAATATTCAGTATTTATTTATATCATGATCAATAATATTTTATTTTGTGTACATTGATATCAAATATCAGCCATAAAAGCTTTAATACGCACATATACGCTTAACGATTCGACAGGGGAGGGTTACATTTAGGTATAGATTTCTATGGGTTCCTTTTTTCGGCTTGAATTTCTTTTTTCTTACATATATTTACATTCATATATTTGTCCTGTATTTGACAAACATTACTATGAATAGAAAAGCAAAACAAACTGAGTTGTAACTGTGGCAAGCACAATGACTAAAGTCTTCCACCACCCAAAATTTTGACCCCCTTTAGTTTGCACAATAAGACTGGTTGGTTAAAATGTTGTGAAATGTCAAGTCAGCAAATTTTCAGCTATATGTTTTTAAGAATATCCTTATGACAGTTTATGTTTGTGTTATTCATGTAAAATGTACATGTAAAAATTAAAATAAGTACAATTGCATGTAAGTGTGTGGTGTGCATTTGTGTTGCCTGGTCTGTTGTGTACTAGCACAAACTCGCGGTGTCTTTTTGGTAAGGTGCTGGCTCACCGAGTCAGTATGCCGCAGACAAGTAAACCATTCCCTCAGTTCAATATCCTGGCAACAGGTGAACTGGTCTAAATTTCAAATTTCAAAGTCATTTGTATGACCCAGCCACACTTCGAACCCATGACTGTCGAGGCAGACAGTCTACCAATGAGCCACAGAGGTGGTACTCGCTCTTAAGGCAGACCCTCTACAACTAAGCCCCCAAGACAGTAACAACAATGAATGAATATGTAGTCTTATTCTGGTGCACGACGTCTCATCGAATGGACATTTCGTCGAATGGACTTTTCGTCGAACTGACACTTGATAGAATGCGACATTCTATCGAAAATTCACTTATAGTACGACATTTCGTTGAATTTTTTTTCAATCCCTTTAAATATCATATTTTTATTCAATAGGTCTAGAAATGTTCCGAGCATGAACATATCATAAAAATGGTTATTCATTTGAAAAAAATCAGTTTTTCCAAAAGTGACATAATACACAAATATTTTAAACTGTATCACAAATTATTAGTTTAACTTCTAAATTCTTTTATTAATTGGTCTAAATTGCGTGTGTACACTTGTTGATCACAGTTTCTCCAAATGCCTAGACTTTAATCTCTCTTGGGGAGATCCTAATTCATTATAACTTGTAAGTTTGCTTTTAAAAGTCTATGGTTTTCTCTGGAAACTACAGGTTACACCAGCTTCCAAAACTGACTGAATCAATATAAGTTAAAATATCGTGACTGGGGTGATATAAAACGGTATTTATGAACTCTTTTACAGTTCTTATTGATCTCTCTAAAAGTTGATTTTATCATTCCAGTGATTTAAACGATTCGAAAAATTGCTAATTGGGTGTAATTTTTGAATTAGTTAATTTTTTGAAAAATTTTCAGTGTACTCTAGTTACTACATACACATTAGATACTTATAACTGAAATGTCGCTGGATATTTCTGATTAAGTATTTTGGCATCTCTAAGCTTGAGAAAACTTGGAAAGTTTTGTACCTATTGCACTTTGAAAACAATTTTGGACATATCTCCAGGTGAGGCTTAAGGTCCATGGGCCTCTTTTGATTTTCTGAAATAAATATTATGTTGTCTCGGTTTTCTGAACATATGCAAAAAAGGTCTGTTATTTCAACTTTTTTATCTGAAAAACCCCGATTTTCATCAGGCAATAGTAAGACCAAATTTGTGGTGAATACTCTTGGTTAGTCATCAAATATCCGAGATAGCCACAGATACTTAAATAACATCAAATAAACAACAATTACATTTTATTTTTAATCAATAAAAGCTAACTAGAAATAATTGCTACTTTTGTATTTTTAATCATCGTTCAACTGGATACTAGTAGCTAACTTTTCTTCTACAAGTAACCAGCTTCAGCTATATGTGGTCAGTTACTACTACTGCTTTTAACTATCACTGCTTTCGTCAATATACCAGAATAAAAATGAAATATTAACTCGTTTAAACGACTAAGTATCTTGTCTAAACGATATAATTATCTTGTTTAAACGAGATAGTTATCTTGTTTAAACGAGTTAGTATCTCGTTTAAACGAGATAGTAATTTTTTCTAGTGTATAAAATGGCACTTACAAGCTTTCGTAGCTTCGGCAATACTGACCGACATGTTATAATCCGGTAGATAAATAAGTGGCGGCCGCCAGATAATTAAATGGCGGCCGCCAGATAATTAAGTGGCGGCCGCCAGATAAATAAGTGGCGGCCGCCAGATAAAATATTTTCACTCTCGAGAAAAATATTTTCGCAGGTGATATTAAGTGGCGGCCGCCAGATAAATAAATGGCGGCCGCCAGATAAAATATTTTCACTCTCTAGAAAAATATTTTCGCAGGTGAGCCTAATACGCTTCCGTAGGTTTTAGAGCCATATAGTGACATAAGTCACAAGAGTCTATCCTAAATTGTTCTAATGCGCATTTATTTTAGTGTTGATTAAGATGAAATAAATTTTCATATGACAACAAGGTCTTCGAATTCGAATATATTTTAAGCGTAACTCCAAAACCGTGTCTTCTTCTTTTTTTACTGCACATGACAGTAATGGATACCTAAAAGGATTCCTCAAAACTTAAAAAAAAGTTATCGACTTGTTTTCTTTTTTGGACATTTGTTACGTTGTACAACTAGCCACATCATATGCTGAAAACTACACACAATTCAGAGATTTCTGTAACGTCACTTTTGATTTGTTGCGTTCGGAATTATGATGCGGAACACCAATTGAATAAAAAATGTATTAAAACCTCCGTAACTTAATCTAGTTTCACATGACAGATGTTGAAGTCGTAAATTGGTTGAAACTACATGTAAGAATTCAATCTGACACCATTTTGTTAAGTTGGTTGGTTAGCTGTAATGTTGTTTAACGACACAGCAGCATTTTTCAGCTATCCACGATAAGAGCAAGGTTATTAATCTCTAAACTCAAATTAATCTTAGAACCTCTGAATCTTAAATAAAGGCCTTGGTAACAATGTTGGTGTGTAGTTATGCTTTAGCTTCAACACTAAAAGTTCATAAGATCAATGATAACTTAATCAAAGTTTTAAGGTCAACAAACTTCACTACACCTACCCTAATGCAATGTGTCACATATGGGGTCTAAGCTTTTTAGTATTATTTACTTACTTACTAAGCCTTCTTCGTGCCATGTGTCACACAAGGTAGCTTTTTATTATGCTAGTTTTAAAAAGCTTTAGTTGATATACGCGGCCTATTGCCCAGTTTAGGCGCCAATCATAATTTAAGAGTTGTTGGTTTGGGCTCCAGCCTAGCGATATGGTATGTCTTTCAAGACATGCCACATTGCCCCTATACACTTAGCTACCAATTTGATGCATTGATAGTATTTCCATACATAAAGTTTTTAACTTTTGAGGTCATGCAAATTTAAAGGGTGAATAACAAACTTTTACAAATCGCAAATGCTCATCATTTGCTGCCGTTGAATATATGAATATTTTTGTGACAGTCAAGATAAGATTGATATATCTCGATATATCAATCATCTAAAGGTATAAATTTAAAATGCACTTATGGCAATGACGGGGGGGGGAAGGGGAGGGGGATCGGGCCTCCAAATAATGCTTGAAGAAGGGGCCCCAGTTGAAAAGTATGTGCTTACAAACCGTAGCACATAGAATTGAATTCATTTAGTCAGTTCTTAATAAGATATAATTCACATTTCTCAATTTATCATCATCTATAGGTAAAGTTAGTGAAATTTATACCTTTAAAATGTACTTATAGAAAAGATTAGAGTTGTCCTCTAAATGTTGCTTGAAGAAAGAGCCCCATGGCCAGTCGCAAAGTTGCACAAAGCATGTGCTTGCAAATCATAGCACACAGAATCGAAGTCCATTGTGAAACTTTGCATGCCTAAAAGTTGGAAGGTTTTCTTCTGGCACTCCTATTTCCTCCATCATCTTGAAAATTATCTGCATTAATACAAGTAAAAGAATCTTGACTGGAGCATAAAAAACTATTTCTCCCTGCCACTCTTATTGTAAAAGAGGTTCGCTCCAGATAATTCCATTTCCATCTTAGAATTGGCCATTTTGATAAAAGCGCTATTTCTCTAGAAGAAGTCAGTGCTTCCCTCCAGGCACTGCTATTTTTATCTACCATCTAAGAATTAACAACAGCTATATAAGTAAAAGTATCTTAGCTGGAGTGTAAAACACTATTTCTCCCTTCCATGTTTACTATGAGAAGTCAGCGGTTCTCTCCTGGTATTGCCATTTCCTTCACCATCTTGAAAATGAATCACATTGATAAAAGAAAAAGAATCTTGGCTGAAGTGTAAAACACTACTTCTCCACTCCAATTCTACTATAAGAAGCCAGTGAGTAAAGTGGAGTTTTACTACATGGATGCAGTCAGCTAGGAAACTATGAAGAAAACCAGAGTGCCCTGCAAAAGGTACCGGGTAATCTATTTTCTCTGGGGATACCAGTTATAGATTATTTTTTGATGTGGCAAAGGACAATGGCTTCCAGTTATCAAAGACAAGTACCTTTCATGAAAACAAATAAATTCATTACCATAAAAAATAAAAAATCTGCTTTGACTCATCTGAGTATATATTCAAAAACGCACTATATCTATAACCTAACAAGCAGTTATAATCATAATTATATACCTTTAAGGCTAACAAAAGTATCACTATTATACAATTACCTATGATAAAATCAACAAGATCACAATTGCAATTAGTACTCTAAAACTTGAAATTTAAACAAACATAAAGTTAAACAAATGATTCTATTGATGCATCACAGTAATACACTTCTAGACAATAATTTTTTTGAAAAAAAAAAAATTCCATAATTAGGCTCTTACTTCTAATGAAATAATAATCTTATAATTTAGACAAATTTCTATGGAAATGGAAATCTATAAACTAATTTTTTTTTTCTTTAAAATAATTTGAAACAAAAGTTTTTTAAAATTTTTTATTGAAAATTTCATTAATTGTTAATTTATTATTTGAACTATTATCAGTATCATTTTTTAAATTTTATTATTATTATTATTATTTTTTTTTTTTTGAAAAAAGTGTATGTTGGTACAGGAATTTGCATATGCTTCATACTGTAATTTGGAAGTACTGAGCTAGTTGCAGTGTTGTATATAGCAGATTTATTTTACCAGATTTACTGCCCAACTTTCTGGTCCAGATCTTTAAGCCTTGTGGTAAAACACTTACCTATCTTCCCTGAAGGCTAGGTTCTATCCTCATTAAAGGTAGTTTGTGAAGAAGTGTTTTTTTTCAGTTGCCTTCTCCCCTGATACCTTGGCACTTAATAAACCCATGAAGTGGTTGTTTGAGATTTCAAAGCGGGGAGAGTGGAGTGGAGTGGAGTGATGGTGTTTTACGCCCCAGTCAAGATTCTTTCACTTATTTCGAGGCAGTCAGTTCTGGGTTGGTGAAGGAAACCGGAGTGCACGGAGAAAACCACCGACCTTGGCAAGCGAACTGACAAACTTTCTCACACTAGGATCCGTCCCGAGTGGGATTCAAACCTAGGCGGCGAGAGGCACTGTGATCCGTAAGCGTGCGCTTTAGACCACTCAACCACCGAGGCCCCTTCAAAGTGGGGATCTCAAGATGAAAAGGGAGGAATGTAGTGAGACCAAAGTAGTCATGGTGTTGAACAGATACATACAGTTGATTAATTTAATAGGGTGATTTTTTAGCAGATTTTATGGTATAAATCTTAAAGTTTTGTTGGTAGAATGCAAGCTTAGTATTTTATACCTTCTATTACAGTAAGGAACAAATCTCCTACATAATGATAGCAAGTATTATCATATGATGCAAAAATAAGTCCCATTGTTATCCTATAACTAGCAATCAGTATATATTTATATTATTATAAAATAAAGTGTCTGTAAAATTACAACAGCATGGAAACTATTCATTATATTATTTATAAAACTTAAAAAAAAGGATTTTAAACAACATAGTACTTCTACATCTGTTTAATAGCAGTAAAACCTGCTACAGCAAACATCTCTTTATAAATCCAACCTGTCCATTAGAACCAATTTTTTTACGATCTCATTACTTAATATTACAAATACACTCTATATAAAGACAACTTGTGTAAGAAGTCCAAATTTCTTAGATCCTTTAGAGGTGGTCCTTATATACAGGTTTTTCTGTATTGAAACAAGAAGCATCATACTGCTTTTCTGTATTTCACAGATCTATCTCATCTGCAACATAAAGACTTTGGATTTAGTGTTATAAGAGATAGTCTTGTGCAGGAAATCAATTTTAAAACTTAAAAAATATCTTGGATAAGTTTATTGTAATTTGATTGACCTGCAAAATAGAGGTCAAAGTCTACAAAATGGTGTTCACCAGCCATTAGAATCTCACTAGTGTTACATCTGATCATCAATGTAAAATTATTACAAAAATGTCTCATATTTCAGAAATAACATCATTTTTAAAGGAAATGTCAATTATACCTTTTTCAACCAATGAAAATGATAGATCTACACCTTTTCTCATGTCAAAGTAGTTGACCAATGTAGCGCATCACTGATCATTAATTTGAATTTTTTCTTTTGTTAAACATGATTTTTAAAAAAATATCAATATTGTTAAATTGCACATGTACAGTAATTCTAGTTGTTGCACTCTGACTTTGGTTAGGACATAAACAGGCAAAGCCTTATCATGCTGTCCAATCAAACTCGAGTTCTTCTTGGATAAAATATTGTTTAAATTACAATAGACAGTTCTGCACTAATGTAATGAATTTTTATGTTGATAACTGGCAAATCCCATAAAAACCTCCCTAAAACCTGGTGCATTCCAAACAAAAGAATATAAAATCTCAAAAGTATAAACAAATAAAATAGAAATGACATTAAATGCTATCAAAAAAAAGAAAACAAAAACACATACAATATACACATGAGTACAAAAATAACATGACTTGCAGCTAAAAAAAACGTCAACATTTATAAACTCATAACAAGTATTAATTGCAGTTCAAAGATAAAAAAACAACATCTCTCCGAAATATATAAAAAGTTGACAATGCAATGATGTATAGTGTGTTCAAAATTACCCTATTTTATTCTACCATGAAAACAGTAAAATCTTGTTGTTATGCTCAACATTAACTATTTTACCTGTCTTAAAACCACACAATTTTTAATTCCAACATTCAAAATTAATATTTTTTAAACATCCCTCAATTTTAATATCATAAAACCCCTTGATTATATAAAAATTTGAAACTGTGGCAAAAAATTTACGTTTTAGAGTACCGGTATACTGAAGCAAACTATCAACATATGAAAAGTATTTTCATGACTTAGTATCTATACAGTAAAATAAAGTTACTGGGTGTGTTAGTTATGGCACTCAAAATATGGTACAGTTTGTAGATTCATGCAAAAATTAAGTTTATGCAAATACATTTAAATCTGGATTTACAGTATACAGATACATGTAAATCTGGATTTACAATAAACATACATGTAAATCTGGATTTACAGTATAGATACATGTAAATCTGGATCAACAGTGTACAAATAATGTAAATGTTGAATTACAGTATACAGATACATGTACATGTAAATCTGAATTAAAAGTATACAGATCACATAAATCTGGATCAACAGTGAACAGATCACATAAATCTGGATTTATCACATAAAATCTGGATTTACAGTACTCAGATCAAAACAGAATACTTATTAAGAATAGGAGACTAATCTGTAAAGATGATTTTTATGGCACTCAGGTTTACTCATGGATATTTGTTTAAATTTTGTACTTTTATAAATCTTTACTTAATAAAGAGGGGTTTTATATAAAAAATTTCTGTAAATATACTGGTACCCAGAAAACATCAACGAGAGTGTTTGTTAAAAAAAATCAGTACACAAATAGATACATGTACTGTTCATAAATTTGTCTTACATAGGTATACATTATATCTAACTCAAAAAGAGATCACAACTACAAAAAGCTGATGAGGTAAAACTTATTTATTATATAATCTTCTAAATCATCCTTACAATAATGTAACAGAACTTATAACACATACATGTAATATTATATCACGACCTTGGTAACCAGCACAAGCTTTTTCTTGTTGACATTCCCCCGTTTGCTTGCTATGACATCAACTATTGAATGTTTCATTGACACACTTTAAACAATGATTTTATTATTTATAAGTTTATTTTAATATCATAAAGGAAGTTATATAAATTGGATAAAAATATTGTTTTTGTTTTTAGACATAGCTTGTAAACACTTTAAGATGACTTGATACAGTAAACAATGCAATTAAAAAAAGCTAAAAAGTTATGATCAAATGTAAATAGTTTTATAACTGCACTGAATGTAAGTTTATTAATTACTGCATCAATGGATATGCTAATTAATGCTTTAGGACTTCATCAATTGTAAGCTAAGTGATATCTTAAAAATGCCTTAATGGCAGCTTATCAATGTCTCAAATCTGTATCAAGTATAAGCTAAGTAATAGCTTACAAATGCCTCAAGGGTAGCTTATAAATATCTTACAAATTTATCAAGTGTAAGGTAAAACAGCTTACAGATACCTCAAGGGTAAACTTAGTAATGTCTTAAACTACATCAAAAGTAAGCTAAGTTACTGCTTACACCTGCCTCAAGGATAAGCAAAGTTATGCTTTTCAAATGTATAAAGTAAGCTTTGACAGCCATAATAATCACTGACTTTAACCTCAGACAAATACAGCTGTCCCTAAAGAAGCTAAAATTAACAGATGAATTGAAGAGTTAAAAGACAGAAAAAATAAATAAATGAATAAACATTTAAAGCCATAATATCATTTTATTTATCTAAAGTTTTTTCTTAAACAGTGAATTATCACCAGTGAATAATGAACTAATGAACTGAAGAAAAGAAAAACAAAACAAAAAAAATAAATAAATTAAAAAGGATTTACTGGTAATATCATTTAATTAATTTCAAGTTTCCTTCTTACAGTTAATTATCACCAGTCGGGATTCTTTCACTTATATAGAGACATAGTCCCGGGATGGTAAAAGGAAACAAAAGGTCATTGGGGCCCTTTCAGAAACTCCAATTACTAACCAATTACATCACTTGTGAAAAAATATTTTTGTAAGCATGCAAAAAAACAAAACGTTTTTTTTTTTTTTTTCAAAAAATCTATGTACTAGTATAAATATACACTAATATTTATTGTGACAAGCAATATAAATACTGTAATTGATGCAAAGTATCCCCCTTTAACAAATGCATATAATATTTATATAATCTCTCTCATACTACAAATGTAATACACTGTATCAGCTTCATGGTGAAGGCATGCATTTTAATCTATCATAGGCTGCTTTTTCAAGACTCTGTCTATGTTTTGGATGAGCTACTTTTATAAGTTCATATGCTCGCTGTCGTAAGTTTTTACCAAACAGGTATGCAATGCCATGTTCTGTCACAATATAATGAACATGTGCTCTTGTTGTAACTACACCAGCCCCTGAAAATAAAATGAAGTAATAAATACACTAGTTTCAAAGAAAATAATAATAAAATACTGTACATGGATAAAACCTTGTTCAAAGCCATCCCTTAATCATGTGACAACAGCATATTGGGCTCTGTGTAGACCAAAACTTACCTCAGATGACCTAGTGAAACAGGACTGTAAGTCTCTAAGAATCAGTTATACTAACCCACTGGATTGTTCGAGCAAGAGGCGGGGGACTTTGTTCTTGACTGGACAGCCAGGCCTCACCCTTAAAAAGGAAAAATCAAAGGCCTGGACAATCTAAACAGTATAATATGATGAGGCTGATGTAATAAGACTATCCAGAAAAGGAGAGCAAACTATAAAGGAATCCTGATCTTCAATTATTGCACCCATCATACTTTTTTGGGGCACAATAATTTGTTTTCTTTCTATACTTTCAAAAATCTTTTTATTATTTTTTTCTCACCAACCTAACTCATGTAAGAGACTTATGACTAACCTGGTGATAAAGATGGCACAATCCTTGATACATATTCATCTCCTACTTTAGCTAATGAGGTACAAGCTATAATTGGTTTTCCTTCACCATCAAGACCACAAGCTGCTCCTCTAATAAAGTCAATCTGTCCTCCGAAACCTTTAATTGTACAGTAAATACAACTTTAAACATAAACATGTAATTAGACATTCACAGATGGATTACATGTACAAGTTGAAAGTACAAAATGTACTTCCATTTTTCTCCAGACATCACCAGCTATCATTGTAGGTGCTTAATGGTACTGTTAATGAGTATAGTGAGATATTATAACAATAATATATATATATATATATATATATATATATATAACCATAATACGATTGAAACAACAGAGTTTTAAGATCCTTTCAGAAGGAATATGATTATAGGTACTTTCATTTTTAAAATGTTGATTGCTTTGTGGAATATCAGTCACTACCTATATGAAACTGCGAATCAAACCCCTGATAATATATATATATATATATATATATATATATATATATATATATATATATATATATATATATATATATAGAGAGAGAGAGAGAGAGAGAGAGAGAGAGAGAGAGAGAGAGAGAGAGAGAGAGAGATGATTGTACTTTTGATTTTTAAGTCTATGAAACAAATTTAAAAAATCATCACATTAAAAAAAAAAGGGAAAAAACTGTTGATTTTACATAGAGACCACAGAAATGGGAAACCATTTTTGTCTTCAATTTTTCATTTTTTTTAAATAATAAATATTTTGAACGGAAATGAAAACTTATTGATTACTTCAAATTTCCTGTTGATTGCTTTGTGGAATATCAGTCACAACCTATATGAAACTGCTAATCTAACCCCTGATTATATATATATATATGGAGAGAGAGAGAGAGAGAGAGAGAGAGAGAGAGAGAGAGAGAGAGAGAGAGAGAGGATCGTACTTTTCATTCAAAATAAAGGGAAAAAACTGTTGATTTTACATAGAGACCACAGAAATGGGAAACCATTTTTGTCTTCAATTTTTCATTTTTTTTTAAATAATAAATATTTTGAATGAAAATGAAAACTAATTGATGACTTCAAATTTCCTATATGATATTGGAGACAACAAAGAAAGAATTATGAAAAATCTGTTTTGTCTACTATATAATTGAAACCACACTTACCAGAGTACATGTATGTTCCTATAGAGTCAGAACACACCTGTCCAGTTAAATCAATTTCCAAACATGTGTTGATGGCCGTTACTCGAGGATTTTGACAAATGATGGAAATATTATTGGTGAAAGAACAATCACACATTGCTGAAACATGGAAGAAAAAAACGGATGAAACAAGTACAACATTTCAGTCTTCTTCATATGTGGTTTTCATTTCTGTACTCTTTAAAATGACTTTGCAATCAATAAATAAACTTTTGCAATAGGGAAACTCTATAAAGAAAACTTGCCCTTAAGAAGAATTGAATAATATAATATTTACTGCCTAAGAACTTTTTTCAATAAAGCCTCTTTTTTCTAAAGTTGGCCTATCTTGAGAGTTTGGGCTTTATAATATGGGACAAAGCTCTTTTATATGAATTCATCATTTAATGGCATAAAATATATTTAATGTCATGGTTCAAATTCATGATGATCTAAAATCAATTTTTACTGATATTTTATTTATTATTATTATTTTTTTTTTTTATTTATTTATTTTTTTGACAAATTGATTAAATTTAAAAGAAATATCAGATGTCAGCTGAAATTAAACATTAGTCAAGTCTCTCTACGAAAGGCACAGCTTCATTCATTTTGATAGGCAGATTTGAGTATAATCAATTAATGGTGTTTTACGCCCCAGTCAAGATTCTTTCACTCATATCATGGCAGTCAGAGGTGGAGGGTGCCCAGAGAAAATCACAGACCTTCATTTAGCAAACTGACAAACTTTCTTAGACTACGATCTGCCAAGTGGGATTTAAACCTAGGTTAAGAACTACACTAATTTCATTTATATTGAGAAGTCACCAGCTATAGGTGAAGTGGCAGATATTTTGACCTTTGCAGTGCACTAAGGGCAATGTGCAGGAAGGGTTCTTTAGTATTCCACATCTTCCATGACAAAGGACATCAGTTTTTAAGGTCTCCTCCAAAGGATCCTTTGACTTACATTTCTAAATACAGAGTGCTTCACAAAAAGATCAGTCACTACCAATTTTCAAGTCTTAGTCGCTGGTGTTCGAACCTCGACCTCCCACATATGGAGTAGAGATTAGAATAATCTATTTTGTTCTTACCTACAAATGCATTATCATGTATAAAATCATATACTCTCTTGGTACCCATACAGAAACTGCTGACAATTTTTCCAGTTTGTATGGTTTTCTTAGCATTTGTAATGGCCCCGCGTTCAACGAGATCTACAACCATATCACTAAATGTCTCGGTATGTATTCCCAAATCTTTATGATTATACAATTTATGTAGCACAGTGTTGGGCAAAGTACCAATTCCTGAAATGAAATATTTCACAAAATATATTTTTAAAAAATTATTTATTTGCATATAGAGTAAAAACACAATTTTGGCAAAGTGCCAATTCCTAAAAATAAATACATGTATTTCACAAAAAAATTTAACTGTTTAATTTGCATACACATTAAAAACACAATTTAAAAAGAAATTGAATTCCTAGGATTGGAAAGGCATTTAAAATATCAAATCCTCTGTAATTCTTGAATTTTCCATGGTTCTATGGGAAATCTCACCCACATTCTCCCCCCCCCCCCCCCCCCCCCCCCCCTCTCTCTCTGATTGACTTTTGTATGGCCACAAGTTCTAGTCCACTGCATTCTTAACACTGGTCACTATACTGTAACATTTGAATTTGGATTTAAGGTGTGGATTTGTGATAGGCATATTTAATAATACGAAACTAAGATAAATATTGTACATTGTTATTGCAACAGGTGTTTTCATTCAAAGAGAAATCATCCAAACTTTTCTGACCTCATTTTCTCAAAAAATCACAAGAACAAAAAAGTATGGAATTCACTTGACATGTAACATTTTAATTGAATCTGTTTATAAAAGCCATCTGTTCATAACAGACTAGTTTTGCATGTTAATTTAAAGCCGAATTTTACAGATAAAAGTTTGACATACCAGTTTGTATGGTAGCTCCATCTTCAACAAGATTGTCTGCAATTAAACTAGCTATTTTCTGCAACTCTGGCGTGATTTTAGTGGCTGGTAACTCATGTAGTGGTTCATCTGCATCTACCAGAACATCAACATGAGAAGAGTGAAGAAGTCCATCTCCAAATGTTCTTGGCATCTGTTTATTAACTAAACCTGAATATTAAATACAAAATGTGATTGTGATGAGCACCATTGTCTCAAGCAAGAAGAATCATTGGACCATACAAAAAAGGTCAAGTTTTAGATGGCTAATTTAAAGGCACAAATGCAGTAAAAGACATATATCAGGTTGTTAAACTTTCATCTTGAATACCTAATTTTAGTTTATCAGAGAACCCAATTTCGTCAGGTGCCATAATGACATGAATGCCCCAACCTACTGACAATTACTTGAAATTTACAATTTGCAAAGGAATAACTCTCAAATTAGTGGGTCTGTTAACAATATAAATTCAAAATCAAACTGTATCTCATAACAAAGATATATACTAAAAATCATTTTAATATCTTGATCAATATGAGAAAAAAGTGCAGAAAACTAGTTATGAAATAATAACAGTTCCAACAAAGTATCGAGTAAACAAGTCCAACAAACCAATAATATATCTGGCATTCTGTACTGCAGCTCTGGTACAATCCACACCTGGACCTAACGAACAAAATCCATGTTGATCAGGAGGACTAAGTGATATTAAGGCTACATCAACTTTAAATATGTTTCTTCTGAATAGCAGTGGAATTTCACTTAAAAATATGGGAATACAATCTGCACGTCCTTCTGCGACAGCTTTCCTGGAATGAGGCCCAATAAATAAGGCATTTGACCGAAATATACCTGTAATTCGAAAACAAAAAAAAAACCAAGTACATATAATCCTCTTTAGTCCCAAAAAGTGAAATGCATCAAAATAAATTGAAACATGTACAGAAATGTACATTAATATTTGTCTCTAAATATTATACTAAAGAATAAGTATAATGACAGTTACCGATTTTTGTTTAAGTGAAGTAAAGAGGGCAAATTTGATTGATTTTTATATTTTAAGCAATTTTGGGGTATTTCTAGCAATATTTTGGCTCTGAAAATATAGAGGTTGTATTAAAGAATCTATATACATGTACATTCATTATTTGTGTGTTCTGTCATAATCAGTCAAACATACAACTTATGAATTTTATTCTTATTAGCTTTCATAATTTGCAAGGGTCATTGGAGTGGATTTATGGTGTTTTATGACCCAGGCAAGATTCTTTTACTTCTATAGAAACAGTCAGTTCTGGAATGGTTGAGGTAACCAGAATGTCTGGAGAAAACCACTGACCTTTACCAAGCAAACTGACAAACTTTCTCACACTAGGATCTGCCCAAACAGGATTCAACCCCAGGTGGTGAGAGGTACTTGCTACACTGTTACCCGTAGGCACGCTCATTAGACCATTTGGCAATCAAGGTCCCTGTTTTCCAAGGGAAAGTCTGTGTCTGTAATTTGACCTATTTAATGTAACATCTTATTTGTGACATCACATGTCATCAAATATTAAAATCATATGTGTGATTTACACAGAGGGAGACCTGATTCAAATTCAAAAACTCAAACTGATTAATTATTCAGTATTTTTGGGGCCAAATAAGGCTTTAATTATTAATAATATAAACTACAACTGCTACTTACAATTTATCATGAAAATATTGCATGACATTCATGTTTCTATCCACCTTGTTTAAAATATATGAACCTATAACCCTTTTAAAATTTATTGCAGCTACATAATGCCAAAGGTTTTCAAATATGACCTCATTTGTTTTTATAAATTAAGTCTACCAGCAAACAGATTTTTAAAAAAAAAAAAAAAAGTTTTCATGCACTTATAAATTACACGTTTGTAGCTATATTTAGTTTTTTAAAAAACTATTAGAACAAACGTGAATTTTGACAAAGTTTATAAATCTGACACAAATCTAGTTTAAGTTCAAATTTGAAAAAAAATCCTTTCATTAAACCTTTAGTTTTATGGGTTTTTTTAATTACAATAGAAACAAATATGATTTTAAAAATTAGGTCTTTTTCTATCTATGATTTGGGAAATTTTTTATAATTTCCAGATTTTTTTTAAACAAACATCACCTTATTTTTAACGACAAAACTGAGCTAAAGTATAATTTATACTTATATACATGTACTCATTATCTGCTTTGTTTAATATATACTGTGAAATAACAAATATAGAGGATATTTAACAGTGAAGTATGAATATGAAATTTATTTTGTCGAGTGGAGTGAGAAAATTAATATTTTCACGAGACGGCTCATATTCATACTTCACTGTTAAATGTTCTATTTATCTTATATCACTGTTTGAATTGTTTTTATATCTAACATGTTGGGTTAATTAAAACAATGGATTGCGCCGTTGACGTACAGATGTGACCGTTGTTGACGATAATAAACAACATTGACAAGGTACACTGTTATTCACTCGTGTAATGGGTGACACAATTCGGAATCCCTGCGGCACCTAAGTGTGACGAGAAACAATCCAGGCCACCTGTTCGCAATAATAAAAAGGGGAGTAACTCTAATTAAAAAATCCTCTGAATTGCATGTGAAGGAATTTGGAGTGAAATACATATATTTTCACTGTTGAAAATATATGTATTTCACTGTTGTGAAAATATGTGTTTTATCAGTCAAATATTTTCTATTATTTCATTATTGATATAAAAAAAATTAATATTTCTTTCTAGGGAAAAAAGCTTTAGGTAAAGAAATTCCAAATTTCCAAGGACTTTTGTACACTTAATTTCAAGTCAGGACACTGTCCATTTATTCAAAAAGTCAGAAAAAGACTTCAATATTTACAACAGTTACACCCCTTATTGCATTTAACTGGCTAGCCTAGTACTTGTATTTTGGACTAGCCTGTATTTTTAACACTAGATGATGTTACTTAGAATTTGAATTTGTACCTTCATATTCTGGCTTGCAATACTCGGATTCACCCTCTACAGGTGCCTGCATTACTTCTACATCCTTTAAACCTGCCTCTTTTCCATGTTTTGTCATTGCAAAAATGAGTTTCCGTGGTGATGCTGCTCCTCCATGGACATATACTCTTTGCCCTACAACATGAATCATATAGCAAAAACTATTCAAATATGCCTTTATGATTATATTCTTGACTGGAACGTTAAACACCATTAATCAACTCAACTCCTTTATGAACACCAATGATTGATTGATTGATTAATTGGTTTTACATCAAAGTCAAGAATACATGTATTTCACCATATCAAGATGTCATTAGCTATAAGTTGAAGTGAGAAAATTGTGACTTTTGCAGTTTGCTCAGGGCAATAAGCATGGAGGTTTCTTTAGGGTACCATGACACAGGGCATTGGTATTTAAAGTCTCCTCCAAAAAGCTCAATGACTTTCATTTCTAAAAGACAAATGCTTGACAAAATTCAAGATCACCATAACAGCTATATCAATGATATAGAAAAAAGTGCTTGATGCAAGAATTGTAGAAGGTAGCTTGGGTGTTCGATAATTGGCCGGGTCTAATCAAGAAGAGAAAATAGGTAGCAAGTGTTTTTCACCAAACAATAACTGAACAACATCCCAGAGTCACATAAGCCACATAAGGATCTGCCCATGAATCTAGGTAGTAAAAGCCAATATTTTCTGTAAGCATGTACTTTTGAATCAGCCAACAGTTAAGGTTCCTGATGGAGAGTGCAGTGGAGTAATTATAATGGCAGTTTCTAAATCAGTCAAGATTTTTATGCTTTTATAAAGGCAGTAGTTCTGGAAAGGTGCTATAAATTGTAACTTATAGAAAACCACAAACTTTTGACAAGCAGATTGACAACTCTCTTCAACACTAGATTTGCTTCCAGTTGAATCAAACTCAAGAGGTAAAAAGGGGTGTAAGTGTGCACCCCATCCACTAGGCCATCCAGCCATTCTGGTTAGAACTTAACCTAGAAGATGAGGTGGCCAGTTCTCAGGAAAAATTTAGTGTTCAACTTAGAAGGGGTCACTGTGCCATTGAACTTGGCATAAATGATTTTTATCCCATAAATATTACTGTATGAAGGCCAAACTTACCCATCTATTTGGTACAATTTTGTGTAAAATAAGTTCTGTCCCTTCCTTTGTTTTTTTCTTTCTTTTCTCTCTCTCTCTCTCTCTCTCTCTCTCTCTCTCTCTCTCTTTTTTTTTTTTTTAATATTTCTTCAACTAACTATTGATCTTTTCAAATGAATTGCATTAATGTTGGAGTCAGTGTGTTTGTGTTAGTAAATTATGCAATTTTCGGTGATTTTCAATTTCGATTAGACTCAAGTTAGTAAAAAATATCTACCTTAAATCAAATTAATTTTCTATGAAAATGCAGTATAATTCACTGTCACATGCTAACATCACTGACTCCAACAGTAAGTGACATTATTATCATTTATGTTGACCTGATTTTCAATGTTTTTTTTATACCACACCAACTACATTACTGTAATGTACAATGAACATCCACTATACATCTACCAGTATGTATAGACAGTCCCATTGCTGAAAACAATGTGTAAATTTCAAAGAAAGGTTAAAAACAGACTGCACATCACTCCAAAATGAGGTTCTCCTACTGAAAGAGGGATTTACATAGCAAGAAGAAATTGATAAAAATAGAATCTCAAAATGTTTACGAAGCAAAACAAATAATTTTCATTTTTTGGTAAATGATAATTTCTTAAAAGTAACAAAATATATCATTAAATATAGTAGAACATTGTTCTATAAAATTCGTGCAATTCCTAATATAAACCTTACCCGACTGGATAGCTTTCACAGCCTCCTCAGCCGTTTTCCAATCTGGTTGTCTGTCTGGGAGTGGATGGATCGGTTCAGGGGAATATAGATACAAAGTTCTGTGTGCATTTTTAAAAACCGATCTTGTCCCAAACTGCTGCAAAAATTTGCCAACTCGGAAGGACGACATTGTTTGTGTTTGTTGTGTTCCTTCTAGTTCAAGGTCGAGTTGTTCCCCTTGACCCAAAATTCATTCAGCTGCATCGGTAAGCAGTAAGATGCAACCTCACGTTAGAGGTCACATGGTACTTTCAGAAGCTTGTTATTAGGGCCGGACAGAACAGGCATTTGGTCAGATACTTATGATTTATTTTATTTTGCCTCATCTCTTAAGTATTTTCCGGATAAAAAAATTAATAAAAATACATAATCTCAAGGTGCCCGTTTGAGGGACATCTGATTTAGTGTAGTACATATGATAATTTAGTAGATGTTAACTCCAGAGTATGGTTAAGTTGTAATAAAAACCAAACTGAAATTCATTTCTTGTTATCTTGCGAACAATATAATCAGAATAGGGATATGTTATTTAAAGAAATTACTATCACAATCCTTTCTTTATGAATATGTCAGATATATCAAAAAATTAAATATTTATTAAATAATAAAGATAAAAAGATATTAAGAGAAATAATAAACTTCATAACTTGTAGTCTTGACATCAGAAACAACAAGTGAACTGCAATAAAAATACATTGTATTTGTAACATGTAATCAAAACTCTTTGGATGTTGCACATTGATTTATTATAACTTAATACTTAAATATATTATTTGAGACTTACCCAAAACATATGGCAATTTTATGTATGTTTGTTAGTTTTTTTTTTTTTTTTTTTTTTTTTTTTTTTTTTTTTTTTTTTTTTTTTTTTTGTTAATCAGTTAGTATTGTCTTAACCAATAATGTAAATTGTGTTTGAGCAATAAATTATTATTTTTATTATAAATTATTAAATTATTATTATTTTATAACTTCTCAGTATCATAGTTATCTGTTTCATTTATCGAAAAAGCAACAATATAAACATCTTAAAATATTTGTAGATAACTTGATATTCCTCCGGGTTTTGCAATCAATAATAATAATAATAATAATAATAATAATAATGAAAATAATAATAATAATAACAGTAAACAGAATTAAATAAATTAAAATAATAATAAATAAATAATAAATAAATAAATAAATAAATAAATAAAATAATTGGAAAAAACGTATGAAAAGGATGGCTCTTGCGGAAATACTTGGTTATAACACATGGGCGGATCCAAGACTTTAATAAAGGGGTGAGAATTTTATCATAAGATGTTGCGAGCGTCAAAGACTAAACCCCAGCGGTAAAGGTTCTTGGTGCCGCTAAAGGTCCTCAGCAGGTCTAAGACAGAGCCCTGTTTCGTGGTCGAGTGGTGAAGCCTCCTGCGAAAAATGATTTTATTTTCTTGGTACATTTTGGCCACATTTCCTCTCTTTCTATCTCTTTTGAATTTTCAAGGGGGGATTGCAACCCCAGCACACCATTTGAATCCACCAATGATCGATAAAAGAACCTGATCATATGCATCGCCACCTGTTGAAAAGTTGACATAGGTTTAAAACGCTAAACGACATCACAACAGAAGTGAAAATATTAAAATACGAACTTCTGGGAAGTGGCGTTCATAGAATTGTGTCTGATTATCCAAAACGTGTAGTATGCAGTAACTATAGGTAAAGTACCCAGAAATGTCACAACTAAAAAAAAGTTACACACAACGCGGCAGCAAAATGTGTAATTATGTCATGTGATTTACACATCATTTTTGAGCGAAGTGGTTGAACTCGGAGATTAACAAACAAGCTAACTTGAAATAACATCCTTTTGGCAATAGTGGCGACATTTAAAACGTTTTTAATGTCACTGTCAATAGCAAGCAAATTATTTTCTTAAACCAAATGGTTAATAAATGCAGTTGATTTATAACTGGGAAAAGACGTTGATGATTAGGCAGTGAACGCAACAAAGATGCATAAATAGTAAGCGAGAATAATATACACTAGGATGACAGTTATGTCAATTTACAGACTTTAAGAAAGCCTTTGATAGTGTATATAGAGATAAAATATAACATATAATATATATTAAGTCACTACAGAAACTACAGAATACTAAAGTTGCTACAAGATGGTCGTTGTTGTTGTTGTTGTCAGATAAAACAGGTCACTACACTACGTGTTCGAACTCCGGTCGGTTCATACATAAAACTTTAAAAGTTTGAGATACTGCTACCTCGCTTGGCGCTTGGCATTAGAACAGAGTGTCGACCCGGTGACATGATAATGCTACCTGGGGAGTGGTATGCTTGTCTGTGGCATACTGACAGGGAGAGCTAGCACCTAAACAAAAAGTCGCCCTGAGTGCGCTCAGTATAGTACAAGGCAGTCTATAATATATACTTGCACATCACAAGCATACATGAACTTGTTTCGAGATACATAATCTTGCTGTCGCCGCGAATAGCTGAAAAATTGCTGATGCGACGTAATACAACATTACAACCAACCAACGATGGACTTCTCGTATACTGCTATGGTGGAATTGCTCAAGTTCAGTATTCAACATTGTAAACGCTCGTCTTCCATTATCTTTTGTATTGTGTCTGGTGTCCAACCAATTTTGAAATTGAAATTTTGAATTTTTACAAAAAGAAATATTAATAATTCTGCGCATGACACAAACTTAATGCGTCATAAATATCTGTTTCTACTTGGACGTTGTTTCTTATTGCGTTCGTTTTTACCTATAGTGTCCTTAGATTAGTTAAACTTTGTAAACTTTTTTTGTCTACCTTAGTTTCACAATTATTCCTGAACTAATGTTTTTATTCACATGTTTTTTTCAAATTCTTAATCTCAATAATTTTGTTAGATTTTGCCAAGATATTCATAAAATTAAAGCATCATTTGGAGATCTCTTTGTGTTTGAGAAATGTATACTCTAGTTTTGATGATAAGTTCTATTTTTACGCCTATGAAAAATGGTCAGATTTAAAATAATTAGTTTTTTTTTTAATCGTCTGAATTTTATCTGTATTAATCCTTGTTCAGTGAAAATAATTTTAATATATTTAATTTATTAGCGTCTAGATTTTGTTTTACTTTCAACGACTGTTTTTGTTTCCATAATAATTCTTTTTCATGCATTTTATATTGCATAAAAATGAATGCAGGGATTTTAGCTAATTAAAAAATTCTTCGGGAGCCGATGATTCCGACCCCCTAGAATGTTTAAACTTTCGTCTCTCACCATATACGCCCACTTACTAAAATCGGCCTTGATCCATCTCTGCTTGTGATATTTATTTTAATGACATACATATTTGTCTATTATATATAAGTATGAAGTCGCTCGACCCACTTAAACTTTCTTTTAACAAGGATTGCAATCGATTTTAATCCTTTTCTATAGCCATATTCTGAAACAAAACAATGTTCAAAATCGATGACGAAAGGTTTTTCGGTCTAGTAATATTTATAGATTTTACAAATGTTTTTTTTTTTTTTTTTTTTTTTTTTTGATAAATTGACTTTCACTTATAACGGTTTTGAACATTGATGGATTCAAGGGGGTGGTTTGCGGGGGTTGCCACCCCCCTTTTGAAATTTTCAGAAGAAAAAGAGAGAGAAATGTGGCCAAAAGGTCTGAAAAACATTAAAACATTCTTCGCCGGGGCTTCTCCACCTGGGCCCTAAACGACTCTGTTCTGGACCAACTGAAGCCTTTGGACCCCAAGACCCATCACCACTGGGGACTTGAGCTTTCAGCGCTCGCAATATCTCATGATAAAAATCTCACACACCCTCTTTTATGAAATTCTGAATTCAACCCTGGTGTTTTTATATGAACTTAAGAAAAAAGAAAAAGAAATATTTGGGTGAAGTATACTCGGAAGTCACAATCATTCACTCTATCGAGTGTACACTCAACTCAAATATTCACATTTCAATATAACATTAAATATTCAATTTTAACTGTGTTCAGTCTTAAAAATTGACATTTAAATATTCCCTAATTTGAGTTGAGAGAACCGTGATTCAGCTGAGTGAATTATTGTGAAACCGGGGCCTGAACTAGAACCTTACATCTTTTTTCCAAAATGGAAACCTCATAATGGGTCCTGGTGTGAGCCAATGGGACGAAGCTCCCGATGAAAAATAATTTTTTTTATTCTAACTGGGGACATTTTTGTAACACCCCCTTTCGCAAAGAGGGCTGCAACTGCCGCAAACTCCCTTCAATCCGACAATGTCCACAGTCCCATCTGTTTTGTATAACTTCGGCATAAAAGGATTATGTCTAAGATCACTGAAAAATTCACAATCAATTAAAAATGTTGTTAAGTTTCTATTTCCTTTTTATCACAGTATTTACATAGTCTTTCGTGTGAAGGAATATTTGGCCTGGCGTATCTACCGGTTTCCATTTCAAGTGGCAGACAACCACATCTGAAGTTTGCAAGTACTCTTAGCTGGTCTTTATATTTTACATTCTTGACGAAGAAACTAACGTCATTTGTACATTTAAATATACGAAAAGTTTTAAGTTTTTTACCATGTCCCAGATTTCTATAATATTCATTCGCTTTGAAAAGTGTTAAATATGTTATACATACATGCAATATCAATTTAAGTGGTTGAAGACGATGGAACTCTGTGAAAAATATGTTCCCTGTACCGACTGTTTCTATGGTAGCATAAAGTGAATAACATATAAAAAGTTAATGCATTACTATTAAACATCATATAATACACTAGGCATAATGGACCAAAATTTTTTATACAAAATTCTGTGAGAGCCAGATGAGTCATTTAAGATAAATCTTGTTATGTACAAAATTGATTGGACTTTGTTTTGAGATGTCAGTTAGCAATTATGATTGACTACAATTCATGTATTTCTCAATGAAAAAATCTCTATGATTCACTTTTATTTTCAGATACTCCTTTTTCTTTATTATATCATTGCATTTTTCATGTTGGTTCCCGAGTGTTTATATATTTCTTGAAACTACAACATCATCCCTACCCACCCAAAAAAATAAATAAATAAATAAAAAGCCCAAACTTGTTTCATTTTATGTATTTATTTTTATTTTATTTACCATTATATCTTTTATGATTTTATTAATTTATTAATTTTATTTTATTTTAATTTATGTATTTATTTATTTATTTAATTATTTTAATTTTATAATAATAATAATAATAATAATAATAATAATAATAATAATAATTATTATTTCTTTTCTTTTTATTATTGTTATCATTATTATTATTATTTTGTTTATTTATTTATTTATCTATTTATTTATTGCATAATAAAGAACAAGTTCATTAGGAAAATTCAAGTTTTCCATGAAGGTAATTTTATATTCCTCTTCTTACAGAGATATTAGCATTGGTATCTTGTATTCGTTTTGTTAATTAACAGCTAATATGCAATATAAACAAGCTCTGTTATACCAGTAAGTTACTGGGTATATACATGTATAAATATAAATATTGACAAAATTTTATATACCTTTTACCAGCTATGATATACTCAATTTAATACAGTGTACAATGAATAAAAAAAATCATTTTATGCAAAGTTTCATAAGAATCTGGTGTAGATGTTTAAGCAATGTTCTGTACGTTTCGACCACTGACAGTGAAACAAATAATGTGTTGAACAGTTTGTTGTTAAGTAACTAAGAATGATTAACAATTCATTGCTTAGTATAATTTATTTCTCCATTACTATGTAAAGAACGACCACTTTTATTTTCAACTTTGTAAATTTATACAAATTATTAATAAGAGAATCTACTTTCCAGGTTAACATTTATATATAGTTTATACCACTGTGCTATGTATTATTTGTATTATGTGTATTGTATTGTTCTCTTGATTGTTCAATGTGAGAATAAAGTATTATTATATTATTTTCAAGTACTCAATTCAAATTGTAACAATTTAAAGAGACCTAAGCCTCCCAAGTGAAAAAACTTTGTCCAACTGTATATTTCTTATCTAAATCAATAATTAGACATAAAAGTTAAATAAAGGGTTAAGTTTTAATTGTTTCTTAATTCATAAAATTATCTAGCCCGCAAACTTTCTGAAATTGATTTTAAGAAATTGTCTTATATTTCAATATCGTTGAAAAAATGGCTTATATTCGATTGGGGTAGGGTTTTCTATCATATATATATATTGTACACGTTGGTTATTTTATTCTACTATAAATTTGTAAAATGGGAAAAATGGGAGTTCAAGACGCACGTTTAATGTGTAAGAGGATAATTACAATAGGATTTCATAAAAGGTTTGTTCATAGAATTATAATCACAATAATCAGAGAAAGATCTTTACTTCTTTTTTTAATGATTGACAAAATATCGAAAAAAAATTGTCCTGCATTGTTTTTTTTAAAAAAGAAAAATATAAAATACAAAAGTGACTCCTTTTGACGTGGTTTATTTATTATTATTGCAAAACTTACATGCATGTATTAAAATGCAACTAGTATGAAATCTAGTGAAAAATAAACTTGGTATTCAATTAAAAATGTAATGTGTGGGTAACTCAGGCCTATTTCTTCATGTCTTTAGAATGGGGTCAGCATAATAAACATTACTTGATGCATTTTATTTAAAAGGATCAATATTCAATTATCCACTCCTTATCAATACATCCCATATATTTTGACAATCTTTAAACCAATGAACCGGTCAAGTTTTAAGTAAAGAAGAAATAATAAATGCAACAGAAAGATTTGGATATATATTCAAAACTTATCCAAGATTTTTTAATAAAAATTGGCCAAAATTAGCTTGCAGCTAGTATTTTTTGGACAAATTATTATTTGGGTCTAATGGCAAAAGAACCTTTTCTAGATTGAACACTATCAATGTTAAATGGTGTTAAGACATTTATAGAAACATATTAGAATTGGTCAATTGACCACTACAGTAGCTCAGTTGGTAGAGTGCTCGCTTCGAATGTGTCGAAGGTCAAGGGTTCGAATCCAGGCTGGGTCTGACCAGGACTTGAAAATTGGTAGCGACTGTTCCTTCGCCAAGCACTCGGCATTTAGAAATGAAAGTCACGGGGTCTTTCGGATGTCACTTGTCTGAAAAAAACCGATGTTTCATGTCACGGCAGGTGTGGTTTGTTAAAGAATCCTCCCTGCACATCCCTAAGCGCACTGCAAAGGTAAAAATTTCTGGCACTTTACCTATAGCTGGTGACAATGATAAAAGTAAAATATTCTTGACTAGGCGTAAGACATAAAACCATTCAATTAATCAGTCAATCAATCAATACCTGGTTAATTGCATTTATTTGACCCATTGTTTAATTATGCTTTCGGTTACAAAACAGAATCAACTACCATCTATACGACTTCTTCTATAAGAATGTCTCGTGGCACGCAGGAAAAGTTGTTTTTAACAAATGTTAACAAAAAAAGGTTCTGATAGTTTGTCCAAATTGCTACTTTTCACTATGAAATGCAAAGGTCTACTTGAAATTGCATGAAAGGATAAAATGTAGATTAAAATTTTTCCCAAACCAACTACAGGGGCCTCTCATCTCCTAGGAATAAATCATCTCAAGCAAATCCTAGAATGAAGAGAATGTTTGGCAGTTTGTTTGCCAAAATGCAGTGGTTTCCTTGATGCACTCTTGGTTTTTCCACCGTTACTGATCGTCTCGAAATAACTGAAAGGAACAATCACGCACTCCACTCGAATCTGCTACAAAAATATTCCTGATGATATGAACAAGTTTATATTCGTAAGAATTTTCTCTGTAAGTTAAAAAAGTAAACAGTAGCAAAACATTTGTAATGTTCGACATTCACAAGTTAATTCACGTCGAGCCTGATGAATTAATAAGAAATATGTGTGGACAAACCAACGTTGTCATGTGTTACTTTTAAATTTTTCTGAAATAATACAATTCAAAAGTAGCACTTGACAATTGCTACTTTTGAATTGTATTATTTCATCAAAATTCAAAAGTAGCACTTGACAACGTTAAACTAAATAGACAGTTTTGACAAAACATACTTTTTGGTGAGGGCTGAAGAAAATAAGAACAGCTCATTTTTCAAATAATTCTTTTAAAAGCCTCTTGGAAGCTTCACTGCCGTTTGTTATTCATAAAGTTCTAGATCGTTGTGGTAACAGAGATTATCAAATGTACTACCTCCAAGTTTTATCCAAATAATAACTATGCAACTTTTTGTTGTTAATTTACATTAACTTTTCTTATTTAGTTTACAGATTTCACTTGGATTTATGATAGGAGTAACTGTGGCATTCTTGTTTGGATATTTTTTGTTGCAACAAAATAAAAAAATATCTATAAATCTTCGAAAACTGAGATGGACAGCTGTGATAAATCAAGACCAGCTTTATTACAAACCAGAAACTGAGACATTCAAAGAAATAAAAACACAGAGAGGGAAAAAACTCATTCTAGGACAACAAGAAGGGGAATGTTCAAATATCAAGAACGAAAATGCTGTTCAACACATAGCTTACCTAAAAGTTCACAAAACCGGAAGCACTACCTTACAGAACATATTCCTCCGCTTTGGAGATATCAGAAATTTGACCTTTGTTATTCCTTGGAATTCAAAAGCCGTTTATCCGAACATCATTAGCTTAACTGAATCTGTAAACAACAGAAATATATTACAACCACCTTTAGGAAAGTCATTTGACATTTTATGCTGTCACGTGATTTATTCAAAACGGGCCTTTAGTTCCGTCATGCCAAAAGACACCTCTTATATTGGCATATTGCGAGATCCATGGCGACAGTTTATCTCAACAGTTGAGTACTTTAGTCCAAGTGAGGTTTTAGGGAAAAATCATACACGTCCTTTAACGGGTTTCTTACTTCAGACAAAAAAGTATTTGGTAAAAAATCCTAAATATTCCCTAGTCAATAATAGAATGGCTTTTGAGTTCAATTTTCCACCGTCCCTTTTTTACATTAAAAATGATGAAATCTTAAACCAATATTTGAACAAGTTAGACAAAGAATTTAAGCTGATTGTTATCACCGAATACTTTGACGAGTCATTAGTTTTACTTCGTCGATATCTTAACTGGAGTCTAAAGGATATATTATACATTCCATTTAACATTCGAAGGAAACAAAAATATCGATACCAATATTACGATCAACAACTTCATCGAAAATTTGCTTCTCTAGACTATGCTTTATATGATCATTTTGTAAAACGTTTGCAAGAGCGAATAAAGCAAGAAGATTATTTCGTTGAAGAGTTGCAACGATTCAAATATGCTAGGTCAAAAACAGAAGAGTTTTGTATTAGACATAAGAAAAATAATGCAGACGTGTTAGAAATTGTTGATGGATGCAGTGAAAATTTTACAATGACAAAGTTCGATTGTCTTCTCTTACAAATGTCTGAAATTCAGTTTATCAAACAAATAAGAAAGAAACAGTACCCATATTTATCAAAAATGTTTGATAGTGTTCCACAGTTATAGTCATATAAATGAGAAAATTTTTATTATGAAAAAAGTATTGCTTTTTATATTAATCTACATTTGCAGTGGTTATGTTTCGAGACCTATGACGTTCATATCAGCCATTATGACATGGCTTGCATATGGTTTTTAATATAAGTTGGGCGTCATTTCTGTGTGTTTTATTGCATAAATAAATGTTTCAGGATTGAAAAGGCAAAAAACCTGTTGCATTTTGTCAAAAACGGTTTTATTTACTTGTCTCTATTAGTGTAAAGGTTTATTATTATTTATAATAATAATTATTATTTTTTATGTTAAATTAGTTATTGTCAAATATATAAATTTATTTCATTTTTCTTGCGTCTGTTGCATACAATACTTGTCTTAAGTTCTTTCATTTACAGTTATGATTCACACGTGGCGTGGTAGCTATGTAGACAGAAAGATCTTACCTTTTCCGAAGCACAGGTCTCACGTCTCTGATAGAAGTTCGCGTGTTTAATTTAATCTGCCAGTTTCCACTTTGATTTTAACGTCTACCTACACGATGAATAAAAATAAATCAAACATACCAGTCCTTGAATCCAATTCAATCTTATCGTATTCTGATGGGCGCAACTCATTAAATTTTCATTATTTTTAAACATATACATACGGTTTTGTCATAACATAAATTCAAACGTATTTTTAATTGTTTTACACAATAGTTTATTGTAACACTTTTCAGTGACTATTGCAAATTAAAATTCCTATAAAGTAATTAGGATTTTTTGTGTTAGAAATAGTAATTTACAGTTAAATAGTAAATACATGTCGTTTAATTAATTTCTTTCCTTTCTAACTTTTTTTTAAAAAATTTTATTGTGGATGTTCCAGCATGAAAGGTGAACCTTAACAAAGCGAGAATATATCTCTCGGGAAAAGCAATTAGACAAATTTTTTTTTCGATTGGGGTTATATCCCTTTAAAAATTCGTATTGGTTTTTTTCCTGTTCAACCGCAACGCCAAACGACTAAATGACAGAAATGATAACTTCCCCTCTAGATCTACCACTGCGGTAGCTCATTTTGTAGAGTGTTTGCTCCGTAAGTGGGAGGTCGTGGGTTCGAACCCCGAACGGGTCGGACCCAAGACTTGAAAGTGGGTAGTGACTGTTCTTTCGCTAAGCACTCGGTGTTATGAATTGAAAGTCAAGACGATGTCTCGATATAAGTGAAATATTCATGACTGGGACGTTAAATACCATTACTCAACTCAACTCCCACTTGATCTATTCTAAAAACGACAAAGAGTCCAATTCTGCATAGACTTTATTTCTGATCATATTACACAATTCATTCCGGTCTTTGCCCTTGGTGTCTGAAATAAAAATAAGGATTAAATTGTCACTAACAATCTTATATATTTCATTATCCCAGATATATGTTTTTAATTTATAATTTTACAAAACCTTTACTAAAATATTGAAACATTGAATTTTAAAGATAATTTGACCTTAAACGCAATGACAATACACTCCAGAACTGAAATACCTGTCCAATATAAGAACAATTATCACCCAAAAAATTCACTGAAGACAATTATGTCATCTATATATGTTCGAGTTTATTTATTACCCGATTCCCGAAAATATCTTCATCATTATTCATACAAGTGAAACTAAACAAAATCACCCGTAACTCTTTCATTACCAATTTATCCGTCAAGCAGTTCCTTTTATACTTATCATTAAGAAGACTCAATTTACTTAACCACACACACACACACACACACACACACACACACACACACACACACACACCGAATATATATATATATATATATATATATATATATATATATATATATATATATATATATATATATATATATATATATATATATATATATTACTTTTAGCTATTTTTTCGCAGTAATTTAATGTTGGACACGTTTTTGATAGTTTTTATAAACTAGATTTAAATAAGGTACAGTATTTTTTTTAGAAAACTTGGTAAAAAAAAACACCTACTTTAATGACATTCTCCATTGCGGCATTCACAACCACCACTGCATGAATGGGTACAATGACGTGGTCTACAGTGGCAACTGTCATGTCCGCAGTAAGCTTCTTCGCAGTGATGACAGTGACATAGATGCTCCATTCCACGAATTGTGCAGTATGTGTTTGCCATACCAACAGCTTGATAAAAAATAACAACGATGTAGCAAAAAGCAGGGAAAGTGATAATAATAAAAAAATATTATGAAACATTACACCAATGATAGCAATAAAAAGTTAAACACAACAAGTTAGAAACAACAGAAAAAAGTAAATAAATCATTACATCAAACATGATAATTACCGCTACATAATGTTGTTTGAAAGTAGTATCAGCAAAACACATTTGTTAAGTGTAAACAGAATAATGATAAAAAATAATAATACACGGGAACACTTTTAGGAAAAGCATTATCTAGAAAAATGCAATAAACACGAGATGAGAAAAAAACATTAAAACAGTTGCAAAAATATTAAAGGCAATATAGTTATCAAAATAAATAGTTACAATAGCAGCAAGTCTTACATTGGCAAGCGGCCAAGTTGGCTGAGTGGTCTAAAAGCCCGCTTACAGATCACAACACCTCTAACCTCCTAGGCTCGAATCCCACTCGGGCAGACCATTGTGCGAGAAAGTTTGTAATTTTGGTCGTCGACGGTTTTCTCCAGGCACTCCGGTTTCCTCCAAAATCCCCAAACTGACCGCCTCGAAATACATGAAAAAATCTTGACTTGAGCTTAAACCCCCTTTAATCTCCCAATTAAAATCTACTTTAATCTTATATTATCAATCAGCAACGGAGAGAAATAACAACATCTGATTCAGCTTTATCATTAACCATAGCAACATTAACGAAACACAGACGGAATAACAGTATAAAGTGACTTTAGTATCAATGTCGGTTAAACCAAAACGACAACAGTGTCACAAATGATAACATATGTTTTTAAATGCAATTTTAACTAGAATTGTCTATAAATCTCCAGCTTAAAAAAGACCCACCAACAATGTAGAAGATTACTACTCTGACAAGTGTGAAAAATAAATAAAATTTTATAAATTCGAAAATCACATTTCCTGTTCAAAAACGGATAATTTTCATATTATTGACAAAGAAAGTGGTTACGAATCAAGTTGTCTTCACGCAAGTGAAGATTTTATTTTCGAATTAGTTAAGTTAATTTTAGTGTAGAAAAAAAAACCTAAATGAGTTGTTCCATAAATGATTTAGTACGTTTCCTGAAGGGTAACCACCTCCTGTTCAGCTACCTACACCCACCACATGTCAATGAAAACTGAGAGTAAAAGGAACTATAGAATATGAAATATATCCGGAACAGTTTTGGATATAAGTGGCACATAAAAATAATCAAACTTTTGCCACATTGGTTCTAAATCATTAACTAATTACGCTAGGGCCAGGTGTCAGTCTATATTCAAATATGAACTTGGTCACTGTAAAATAAACAAAATAATTTTATATTCCAATTGTGATCTTCAAATTAAAATTTAAACAATAAAATTTAAATTATAATCTTTTAACATACCCACAAAAGCACTTAAGAAAAGCAGAACAATTGCGAGCTTCATCTTGTCGATTCAAACCGAAAGATCTTTATTTTTGTCCTAGATTCTCTGTTTTAAGGAAGTGTAAGGTCAAGAATATAAGACAAAATGTGTACGATTATACAAAATATTTAAGGATCCTAGAAGGATATTTATTGTGGCATTGTTACATATTCCAGTCCAGCCCTGATAATTCAAATATTTATAATGGTGTAAATTATATAAAGATCCAAGATGGTAATTTTTTAAGTACAGAAACCATATGATCTCTAGTTGCCCTGGTAATCACATTATTAATGATCGCGTGAAATGTCAGGAAATAGCACAACTTCTTTTAACGTTACATCCGAACCTCAAATTATAAGATTTGAAGGCGTTGATAAGAAAATCATTTAAAGACCTTGCTCACCTAATTCACTTTCATGTATGGTGCATGTACATAAACATGTGTGCATTTATAGTTGGTTAATTAGTTTGTTGTAAAATTTATCTTATCGGAAATTTTTCAGCTATTCGCAACGTGAAATTGGTTTATCTCTAAGAGTTTGTCTAAGATTAAGTATATCGTGTATGCATGTGCGATTGTGTTTTACGCTCTGCTTTATACTAACGCGCACTGTAGCGACTTTAGCGTGCAATTTCACAGCGTTAGTACATCAAAGACACTTTCCCGGTCACATTATTTTGACAGGTTAAACAAGTTGATATTCTGTCCTATTGAATACCAGGAAAAGAAGCAATGTCTCATATTTTGAAGTTTTATAGATATTCCAGCTTGCGTTAAAAACTCCCGCATTCGAGACAGACACTCTACCTCTGAGGAACTCTAGTGGTTGTGTTTGTATTGTAGCAATCTGTATCAAAATACACCCAGGCAACCTGTTTAACGCACAGGTATCAATGGTTTACAAGAATATAATAGAGTGTGATATGTGTTACGTATTAGTGTTTGACTGCAAAAGCAAAATCCTTTTATTTATATTTCGGCAATCAGTTCTTTATTAGAGGGGGAACCAGAATGCTCTGAGAAAACCAGACCTCTGGCAACTGAAGACAACTCACACAATATTTTTTTCAGATTCAGAGCTATGCATCTAGGAGCTCTGTGATCGGTAAGCTAGGCGCTTTAGACCACTCGGTTCCCGAGATACCAAGTTTCAAAGGAGGACAAAGGCAGCATGATACTTTCTGCTGAATTGAAACCCATCAGTTCAAATTATTTAACAAAAATATTCTTTAAATGAAATATTTCAATATTTACACACACATGCATTTCATTGAAAACCTCTGAAAAACGTTAAGTTAAAAACCGCAGAACTAGCGACTATCTAATCTGTAAAAAAAAACTTTATTTTATTTTACTTCTTCATCTGATTAAAATTCTAAACATTTTTGTCCTTTTCTAACCTTTTCAACCATAATAGAAATGTTGAATTTTTTTTTGCTTTAATTAAATCAAATTAAGTAAATGAAACAAACGTACAACAACATATATCGTCACCGGACTATAAGTCTTCTGCGCAAAATATTCTGAGGTTCTTTTTTATTGCTCTTAAGAAAGTTTGGCAATGGAAAATTGAAAGAAGTATAAAATGTGTGTTGTACTCTTAAACAATAACAAGTTGCTTATAGTCAAGTTGGTGCTTTTGAAATAACTATTAAAGTCTTCTCGGGCGACAGAAATAAGATTTTGATAGTCAAAGGGGCAATCATGCCTCGAGCATTTTTTGCAGGGGCTTACAACCAAAATTACACAAATATCTTTTTAAGATTATTTATACTATGTTAAGAGTTGTCGGTCTTTAACCAGAACGTAGGTTGAAGGATAGAGTAACAGATCTAGAACGACTGACGACTTTAATCAAGCTTAGAACAACTGGACCCTGTTGTATTGTGGGATTTGCTTATGTTGCTTTTAAAAATCGCTGCTTCATTACAACTTAATTTTTACTTGTCTTTACACACACTCTCTCTCTCTCTCTCTCTCTCTCTCTCTCTCTCTCTCTCTCTCTCTCTCTCTCTCTCTCTCTCTCTGTGCATCGGCTGTTGCCAAATACATGTTTTTCTATTATGATATCGGTAATAGATATGTTTATAATGAGGAATCATTAGTCTTTCAGATAAGTTGGACGGTAAAGATCCTATAAACGTTTGTCAACCATGGCAACTGTGTTATTAAAATGGACTTGGTGTCTGTCACCACATAGGCTAGAATCCTACAACGACTAAGTTTTTTTAGGTGTAACGGAATTGAATTGGCAAAAAATGAATTAAAATTTGCGAGTTCGCGTGTACTCGCGTAGGAACGATGAAAACAGTGTGTGTGTGTGTGTGTGTGTGTGTGTGTGTGTGTGTGTGTGTGTGTGTGTGAGAGAGAGAGAGAGAGAGAGAGAGAGAGAGAGAGAGAGAGAGAGAGAGAGAGAGTTAACAGTTTAATGAACGAAAAACTCATTACATGACCCGACGGTTTTATAATAAGCTGGGACTTTTAAAACTACTTTTAGGATTAAATACAGTTCTTTATTGTTTTCTTACACGCCTAAACTCTTAATCTCCAGTCATAAAGAATTCACCGGATTTGATTTTTTTAAATAATAAAGCTAACCCATCTGCGAAGTTATTTGAACTAAGTGGATATTTTTAAAATGATAGTATGTGTTGTACATAAATGCAGCATTTAATGTTAAGGAAGAAGTATACAGAATGAATGTGGATATTATTTTATTATTTCAAAATCAGAATGAAAATAACAACACAATTTTTCTGTATTAATTGGTAACACATATTCAACATTTCAACTGACAATTCGGACAAAAAGGTATTTATTTATTTATTTATTTATTTATTAGTTTGTTTGTTTGATTATTTTTTGACTCATTGTTTATTGGTTAATGCATTTACTATTTATATAAGCATTTACAGACTCAACCATTTTCGACTAATTGAGGAGAAAATTACGTTACTCAAACGTAGCATTGGATTTTTTCTTTTCCATTTATTTTCTCTTCACAAAATTTTTGTGAGTAAAACTTCACTTGCTTTAAACCAAACTTTTTAACAAAAATATCACATTTTCCCTTGGATTTAAACACTAATAGCAAGATTAACCTATTTTCCTAAACATATTCGAATACAGAAGGGTAAAGCAACTGAAAGTAGAGGTTTTCCGATTGGATGAGACTTCAGGTCACTGCAAGATTAACCTCTAATCCTATCGTCTGGTATCGATTCATTTAGTGTTTTTATCAATGTAATATGAAATGAATTCGGTTTTTGGAATTTTGTAAAATGTATTTTGTAATTGGATAGTGTTTTTATTTATTTATTTATTTATTTATTTTATTTTATTTTATTTTATTTTATTTTATTTTATTTTATTTTATTTTATTTTATTTTTTTTAAATAGAATAATATGGCTTGCGATAAATATGAAATGTACATCTTAAACACATATACGCTTTGATGAAACATCCAGTCTGTGCGTATAAATGCGGTCTTTGAAAACTTTGGTTCGGAACCTGGTTGAGGAGACACTTATCGTACTTTTTTACTTTTATAACTAAGTATATACAAATATATCCGTATTATAACAAATACAATATTTTACTTTCAGCGTTATGACTTTATATTGTTATTTGATTACGAAATAAATCTGATATAAACAGAATGATAGCCCCTATTTCAAGACAGCCGACAGCAGGTTTGTATAAAGATAAAAACGGAAAAGAGATAAATGCTTATATTCAATTTTAAATGTTTGTTTCACCTAATGCCTGGTCTTTTAGAAACCATTTTTACATCAATCTGCCTCAAAAAAGTATACCAGTCTTAATCCATATTACGTATGAAAGTTACTTTGAAAGTGCTGATGTTACTTTCTTTTGCAAGACTGTTGTGGAATTTAAAACAACAACAATAACAACAAAAACAACGTCAAGCATGAAACGTAGTATGAATATATAAACTAATAATTTACCAGGCGCAAGTGGTCATTTTAATATTTGAATGTATTTACGAGTCCGGTTTTAAAAAGGCAAATATCAAATATGTTCACAAGGTTTTAAAACATTTTCCAGATTTGGACGATGTATTTAAAGGAAGACCAAAATCTGTATTTGGATGTCCGCAAGGACTTGAAATATTAACTATGGAAAATGCATTTATCATTGAACAACGTTCAGAGTTTCTTGATAGTAAGTAAAAAATAAGTACATTAAATTTCGATCAGTGAATTTTTTAAAAACAATTAATCTATCTGCATATTTGAAATTAATTAATCGTTTGCAAAGTTTGAATGGTTTTGTTTAATATCCTCTTCAGATGAAGTGTATGCATATTCGTTGCAGAGTATAGTTATAAGAAGTCGGCATTTTTATCGTTACATATCTTCACACCCTTCATATCTACCATGTTAGTCACACTATTTTGACCACTGCCGAAGCTCAGTTGGCAGGGTGCTCGCTCCGTAAGTGGGAGGTCATGGGTTCGAACCCCGACCGGGTCTGACCAAAGACTTGAAAGTGGTTAGTGACTGTACTTTTGCCAAGCATTCGGCATTACGAAATGAAAGTCACGGTTCTTTCGGATGAGAACTTAAAATAAACTAGGTACCGTGCCACGGTAGGCATGACACGATAAAGACCCCTGGAGTATAATGCCATCAGCGCTAGGCACAGGGAAAATTTCATCATTTTGCACTTTTGACTGGAACGTTCAACTCCATTACTCAAATCAACTCACACTACTCACACTATTTTGACATTTTAAGAAAAAAAACTGCTGTGAAAATGTTTTGTTTCAACTTTCTTTTAATTTTATGAATTTATGTATTGTTATGGTACAATGCATCGGCTGTGCTCTAGATAGCTTCAAACAGGAATGTCCAAAATTGATGTGACAGTCTTTAGAATACATCACAGGTTTTCAGAAATGTGGAAATGTATGATACCTCCCTTTAACTTTTTATATCTTATCTTTGAACGCACATTATAAAAATTCAAAAAGTAGCACGTGACAATAATGACACTATATAAATTATACAAAATACCATAGTTCATTGGAAATGCTCATTAATTTTCATGACGAACCATTTCAACGGAAAATGCTAAATAACACGATTTTTCGTTCTTTTTACGATGTTTTATTCTGAAATCAGCATGTATGCAAAAACTCAGCAATTTTGGTAATACAGTAAAACCTGTATGGAAAAACAACAGACGAACCCCAAGAAATGCGGAAGTTGTCTTTATTTAAAGTTTCTTGTTTGTTTAATTGCAAATTAAATAGACCTTGCAATTATGGTGTTAATAACTAGTAATCCTTAAGAACAAGTAATCTTTATATAAATCATTGTAATGGCATTTTTCACTGCGTTTTAATATATAAATTTATACATTCTGTACTCTGTTTTTAAGGCCATGTTTTTATAATATAGTAAACTGTTTTACATGTTTTTGTTTTAGTTTTAACTCCGTTTAAAGTAAGAAATAAGTATACGGTAATGAACTGGGATGAAGAGAACATGTTTACATTGGCAGAAGGTAGATATTGACATAAAATCGACTTTTATAAAGTTATTTTTTATAGTTAGGTCTTTGGAAGATGTCTCTTGGGAAATATTTTATCCTTAACAAAATGCAAAACTAAATCTATCTCTACAACAAGATAACTAAACTTGTTTTAATCTTTTCTCCTTCAATTCCTCTTAATAAGCTTTATGTTTAATTTTAGTTGGAGTAAAATAATGGTGTTTTACGCCTCAATCTTTCTCTATCATTCATTTTGAAATGATCGGTTCAGGAATGGTATTCGAGAAAGAGAAGGCGTTGTGAAATACAATGTAAGCTATGAAAATTTGACAAAGGAGACCCATAGTTGCAATAAATGGCGTTAAAAATCAAATGTCTCGGTTTGTAAAATGTATTTTGTAATGGAAGAGTGTTTTTAATCATTTATTCATTTAAAAAATTGAATAGAGTAATATGCCATGCACTTAGAATGTCTTCAAACACAACACATGTTTGCCGCGTGTCTGCTCAAATTTCAGTGGTCTGAATACGTGTTTATCGTGTGCTATATCATTTCTTATTTGACTTATTTATTATGACAGGTTTTTTTTTCAAATAACAACTTTCTCTATCTAATTATAGAAACCACACCAATGGACCTTTTACAGAGAGCATGTTGTCAGCCATGCAGAGGTTTCGCAATGCATGTGTACGATTTCCAAAAGGAGGTATTTTTAAATTAATATAATCATTCTCTAAGACTCAAGGATTTTTCCGTCTACCTTTTTCCTATTTGTAGGGACCTAAGTGGCCGAATGTTCAAAAGCATACTTATTTTAGCGCCTTTCATACCTAGTTTCAAATCAAACACGGACTTATTATTGGGCTGATAAAGCTTGTCAGTTTGTGTGCCGATGGTTGGTGGTTTTTCACCACCTAAGAATTGACCCCTTCGATAAAAGCGAATGAAACTTTACTGGGGCATGTTAATTTTTTACCTCACACTACTGAATTCTTTTTTCCACCTTCTTTCAGGTAACAAATTTAACTCTCCTATACCTGACCAAAATTCGTCACCCATTTATCTTTTGTCAGTTATGTGACATTTACTTGATATATGATAGTTACACCTTGCATACGTCAATATCAGATTGTCAATATCTATCTATTTACAATTATAAGAAGTTTAATTAATCATTTTAATGACACAATAATAAAAAAAATTATTCCGGGTAAACCAAAAACAGGTTATGTTTTTGGTAAATTTCAAATGTCTTAATGCTGTAGTTTTGCTTTTCTATTTTAAGATGTAGTTCTGGCACGTTTTATATCCCTTCGAAACCTTTTGGCCTATTTCTTGGCATAAATGAGGTGGTTTACCGAGAAGGGTTTTAAAAGTGTACTCGTTCATGCTTTATGTCAAGACCACTGTGTTTGTGACAGTGATTTATTAAAAAAAAATCTTGAAAATTAAAAAAAGAACTGGATAAAGTTTGGTATCATTTTTTTATCTGACTGGCCCTTGTAGATTGAAAAAATCGTTACCCACAGCCACAATTGTTATATACCAATTAGACTTTTGTAAACATTACCAACTTTTAACGTTTACTGAGATGAAAATGAAAATGTCGTCAAAGTTTTGTTTTTTTATCCGCATTTATTAGCAAGTGAAGATTCGTTAAAATTCTGATAAAAATCTTTGAGGAAGGATTACTACAGTAGCTTAGTTTGTAGATTGCCGGCTTCGTTTCTGGGCGGTCGAGGATCAGAACCCCGGTCGGGTCTGACCAAGACTTAAAAGATGGTAGTGACTATCCTTTCGCCAAGCACTCGGCATTTAAAAATGAAAGTCATGAGGTCCTTCGGATGAGACCTTTAAAACCAATACCCCGTGTCATGGAAGGCGTGGCACGTTATAGAACATTCCCTGCACATTGCCCTAATCGCACTGCAAAATTTCTGTTACTTCACCTATAGCTAATGACGTCTCGACATAAGCCATTAAATCAATAAATGAAATTAATCTTTGTTGAAGAAGAATCACTAAACAATGGGATTGACTAATCGTGTATGTTTGGATATTCTTCAATTTACAAGTATAATGCTTTAAGTAGCCCTATGTCAGGTTCTGTAATAATGTAACCCATATGAAGTTTGTTTCACAGGAAGTTGGTAGAATAACCAGGGGATTCAAATCCTGTTCCGGATGTTCAGTTTGTGCAGACCGTGAAGGTTGTGCTTTGGAACTAACCATAGAGGCGCCAGTTGGAGAAGTTATAGCTCATATAATACAACAGTAAGTCTTTTTTTGTATTCTATAGATTTGTCGATTTGTTGTATTTTAAATTAAAAGTTTGAAAAAATGTTTTTTACTGAGTTTTACTTTCCTTACGAAGAGTAACGCGTTTTTCGTGCACTTAATTCCACATTATAAATTATATCGTGTTATTACTTGAAAGAAATATTACAATGTGTATTCGATTATTTATTCATTAAAATATATATATATATATATATATATATATATATATATATATATATATATATATATATATATATATATATATATATATATATATATATTGTATATTGCAAAAAATATTGCATATCAATTTCATATTTGTATCTTGCTACAAGTTGTTTCACGTAATCAATTGTATCCCGTAAAGACTCTTGCTAATATATAACACGAAGAATTATTTCACGTATTGAATTATGCAATAAATCAATAAATCAATGTGAAATGTATCGGGTATTATATCTTGAGATAAATATCACAATATTAATTGTGAGATATTACCGAACAGCTCTAGGACGATATTTATCTTCTTTTTTTTTTAAATGTAGGAAATCGACATGTGTTCCGTACCTGAATGTATATGATGCTGACTGGGACCACAGATTTATTGTTGGTGGTCCGTCATGTTCATGTCAAGATCCTTGCTGCATGGAAGACGTAGAGTATCCGGTATGTAACTGTTTTATTCTAAGTGCATCGATTTTGACAAAACTGGTTGTGTCCTTTCGAATCGGGGGATTTATATCCTGTGTTCACAATATGTGTCTGTTTTTCTTGATTTTTTATTAAAGTAAAAACTTTTTATAATGCCACTCGATAAGTCTGCCACCTCACCGGTTGCTACAGTATTTTTCGCCCCTATTTATTACTAAGCCCCTCTATAACAACAAGAGTGCTCGCTCCGTAAGTGGAAGGTCGTGGGTTCGAACCCTGACCGGTCTGACCCAAGACTTGAAAGAGGGTAGTGACTGTTCTATCGCCAAAGCACTCGGCATTACGAAATGAAAGTCAAGGTTCTTTCGGATGGGAACTTAAAATAATCGAGGTCCCGTGTCATGGACAGGCATGGCACGATAAAGAACCTTGCTGTATAATGCCTTCAGCGCAACGCACAGGCAAAATTTCTGCACTTTCGCCTATAGCTGGCGACATCTCGATATAACTGAAATATTCTTGACTGGAACGTTAAACACCATTACTCAACTCAACTCTATAACAACAAATTTTGACAGAACAAATAGTGGCGATCAAATCGAGGTTTTAATTTATCATTATTATTATTATTATTATTATTATTATTATTATTTCGTTTGTTGATTTGAGTCCTTCGAATGAGACCTTAAAAACCGAGGCCCCGTGTCACGGCAGGCGTGGCACGCTAAAGAACCCTCCCATCACATTGTCCTTAGCGCGTTGCAAAGATAAAAATTTCTGACACTTCACCTATAGCTGGTGACGTCTCGCAATAAGTGAAACATTCTTGACTGGGACATAAAGCCCCATTAAATCGGATCGAATCTTTAGTTGTTTTATTGCATGTTCTATCGGTATTCCTTAACAAATATTCAGGTTCATATTGTTTTTGTTCCATTTGTACAACAATGCTTGTGTTATTTGATAACGATATTCTTTCCTTGGATCCGCCTTTGCCAAATCGCAACTAAAATAGATATAAGGTGATATATAACAAACAATTGTAACATATATCATGATTTCATTCACTTAAAATTAGATTAGCTTCACATTGTTTATAGGCATTTAGCTCAAACAGGACATCGTGTCCTTCTTCTTCTTTTCCATATCGTGATATCATTTGCATTCGTTAAAAGAATGAGACTTGAATATTAATTTAAAAGTTCTCACTTCTAACTGTATCTTTCAGTTCAATTCTCCAGAGGGATTATTTACTGGAATAAAGATAGCAAAAGTTTGGAGCGGTGCAGGAAGGGAATACTGTTCAAACACAGACAAATTTTGTGTTTATTGTATGTAATATACTTTAAAATTGCAGTTTAGATCAGTTTGTTTCGTAAAATTTGCAAAAGTGTAATATAAAAATCTGACTTAAAAAATAATAAAAATAATAATAACATTATGAATTTAGACAATACAATGAATTAGATGTACTAGCATACTACTTCATGACCCTTAACGTAAATACATCTTTTCTAAATGTAATTGAAAAATTTTGCGTCCCATATTTTTGAAATCATTATAAAAGGAGAATGCGCGTTCATATCTAATAGAAATGATAGTTTTGCACACATTGTAAGTGAAGATTTTTTAATCAAAAAACAAATTAAAAATATAGTAAATATAACATTCATGCCATTCAAATGAAATCATAAAGTAATGAAACACTGAACAATGCAAATGTAGGCGTTATCTCTTTGACTTGCGAAGTGCTCAAATTTTTGCCAAAAACCCAGTGTTTACAGTCCCGCTTAAGCAAAAAAAAAAAAAAAAAAAAAAAAAAAAAAAAAAAAAAAAAAAAAAAAAAAAAAAAAAATTCTAAACTCTCCTTATTCCTTGCAGTTTTTGGTTATTGTTTTCTGATCTTGTTTATTTTGGCTCGTGTCTGTTTATGTTCTTTATTCAAGTACTTTTCACTTTATTTTATTGTAAAGTATCAGGTTGTGTTAATTTTTTGGTTCGCATTTTTGTTTCGTGAACGTGGTTGCATTGGTTGTTACAAAGTATATCAAATTTGTTTAACTCTGGTCATTTGTAATATTTTATTGTGTATAGAGATTCCGAGAAACTGGTTGGTCATCTTTGTATGACTAGCAATGGTTTACCTTTTTCATTGATAACAAGTCGAGATGACTCACGGCTTATAGAGTCAGCAATTCTTCTTATCATTTTCACGCATTTAAAATGCGATCGTGTAAAAAATGCAATAACAAGATCCAAATAACGACCAACAATCAAACCTCTTATTTTACAACATAACTAGCTTGATGGTAGATACTGTTTCGGATCTTGATGCAGTAGAATAAGTTTGTCTCGTCATGTGACCAGAGAGTATTTTTGTTTTTCGGTTTCAAAGAACAATCAATTTCACCTTTTTCGTAACTCACAGAACTGCTAGTTTTTAGATTTTAAATTGCGGAAGAGGTTTTACCTGAGATTTATGTACCCAAAAATAATACTTATCCAATATCCTTTTTTTTCTTAGATCCTGCTGATCTTGATGTTTATATGAAGTTTACTACGCTTGGGGTTGCCATAATGTTGGTAAGTTAGAATTATTTATAGTTGATTGTCTGGTGTTTTGTGTCACATCAACCATACAAAATAATAAAAAAATAAAACAATTAACTTCTTGTGTTGGACGCTAAGCATAAGTTTCTGGTAAGCTTTGCTTTCGAACAAACGTTTTAAAGGTTTCAAATTTTGCATATCAATCATTAAACATGGCAAAGTAAGTAAATATAAACAATGGACTGGGATCGTCGTTAAATCCTTTGAAATATATAAAAATAACGGATATTTTAACAACTTGCCCATATGACAATTGTTTTTCAACCTTCAGTTTAAAAAACTATATAAATATATATATCTTTCCTCATCAGGAAACAAAGGCATGAAAGCGCTAGTGGAAATGAAAAAAAATTATTTTTATTCTGTTATTTTTAATTTGAAGATTAAATGTATATTTATGTGCTTAAATTATATATATATATATATATATATATATATATATATATATATATATATATATATATATATATATATGAGACATAATATTATTTATTATAACTCCGGTAATAGTCTGGTTTCCTCCATCATTTTGAACAGACCGCCATCTATATGAATAGAACAAATTTACATGATTGTATTTTAGTGTGGTATGCGTTTTGAATGTTATAAGATGTATATTAATTTAATTGTTTTTATTTTTTTCAGGATTTTATGTTTTTTGAGAGTGTTTGTGGCCACAGTTAGTACGATGTAAATACACATGTTAAAATTTAAATCCAGTTTAAAATAAATTTTGGTAATAATTTTAATTAAAATCACGACATTGTATATCAATCTTAGTTTGGGTGGATTTATAATAATTTTACATGTTTATTCTCAACTCACACTTTTTTCGTAATCTTAAGATTATATACTTGATATATTTGACTTTCCATATTTACATGTTTTCTTTTGCACCTAACGGGTGTTTCTAGGTACAGGACGTGTTTACCTCTCTTCCTTGAAAGAACTGTACGTTATAATTGAATTATTAGCTAGTTACTTCTTGACTTATCCTTGAACCGATTTCTTTATTTTTCAAACTGTAACACTCCAGGACATAATTTTTTTTAGGAAAATCTTAATTTAAAAAATTGACCTGCATTGAGAAAAAACAAAGAAAAATCAGTGAAAAACTATCAAATATGCTCCAGAACTTGGAAAGCTCCAGGATGATAACTTTAACCACTGAAAATATAATGATGCATCAGTAACTATAACGTACAGGAACAAATTTACAAGCAAATTTACCAAAATTAAAAAATATGACCTTTTAGAATTGATATACTCTACACAGCTGGGAAGTAAATTCAAGGAAAAAGTGATTTTACCAATTACAACTTAGCTTGACAAGTTCAGTTATTTTGTAGTTCAATTAGCAAGAAGAAAAAGTAAATGAAAACCCAATGGTAACAAAAGTTAAAATAATTTGTAAGATTTGCAGGAAAAATCGATTTTGATTGATTTCTTGCGGTTTTACGTCTCAGTCAAGAATATTTCACTTATAACAAGACGTCACAGATGCTGAGACCCGGCTTAGGTTCTAACCCCTGGTCTCACATGCGAAGCGAGCACTCTACAAACTGAGCTACCGTAGTGGTTGTCGACATCAAACGGTTTTATTGAAGATTTATCTACAAAGGTTGACAGAAGTTCGTACCGTACCTATATATCTAGTCCATTAAACATATCAAAATCTAACATAAGTCCATATAAGGTCTTAAATTGTACATAAACGACAATGATTTTCTAAATCAAAGGAGTATAACTTTTATCTACTTAGTGATTCATGTGAAATAAATTGCAAAAAAAAACAAAAAAAAAAAAAAAAAAAAAAACCAGGAAACTTATTAGTTCAAATACGTATAACAAAGGGTTTTAATGTTTCTAATGAGTTAACTATTGGAACTGAGTTCAATTGTTTTACGTTGATAAACCTCCTATAACACATACATTAATAATACGTAATTGATGATAATCATTTATTGAAAAGCAGGCATTTTAAACATTCGATATATGAACAATAAAGTTTAAACATCAAACAATTCTAAAATTTAAGATATGATATATATGATAATCATTGGTTCAGACATGTAATATATGATAATTTCTGTTTCTTTAACTATTGTTTAAATAAACATACAGCTTGCATTTTAAAACAAATAACATACGCTTGATCATTAATCACAAAGTAGCTAGTATTATAATATTTAAACAAAATAAAAAATTATCGAAAACTAAATGTGGCATTTTTAAAAATCAAGATATGACAAACAATTGATGTTAAACCATCTCACAGAAAAGGATTAGGGTTTGAAAATTTTAATATATGAAATACAACGATGTTTAACCATTTTACCAAAACACAACTAGCATTTAAAATATTTCATATATTATAGACCATGGATTTTTAACTATTAAACAGAAAATACAGCTAGCATATGAAATACTTATCAGATGATTTGCAATAAATATAATGTCATTTAAAGACACACACACACCGCAGCTAAAATTTAAGGTATGCTTAACAGTTGGTGCTAAACAATTTAACGAAATACAGAGAGCATTTTGCACCGTAAACCCATTACATACTGCGAGCATATGGAATACTTATCAGATGATTTGCAGTAAATATTATGTCATTTAAAGACAAACTCACACACACACACACAGAGCTAAAATTTAAGATATGCTATACAGTTGGTGCTAAACAATTTAACGAAATACCGAGAGCATTTTGCAACGTAAACCCATTACATACAGCGAGTGTTAAAGTATTAAACAGAAGAAAACTGAACATTTGCATCCATTAACATTACGATATACATGTACCATAAGGAGTAAACAGAAAATCAATGAACAGTTTATTTTACCATTTTACACAAAATATTTTAAAGGTTTATCAGTTCTATTTTTTTGGAACTTTAGATTCATTATTTTTCAACTGTTTGGCTATGTTTTTTATCTATTAAACTTTTCGGCCCCTAATGTCACTGATGAGGAATGATTTTCCGAAATGTGCACATATGGTACATCAAAATTCAGCAGGCATTTGTTAAATATTTACTACCCCTGAGCGGGTACCGCTGCTGGTGGAGTAAAACTACCCGAGGGTATCCATAACTCAGTAGACAGTACTTTGTGCTGTCAGAAAATATACCATTTACCAAAATTTTCAGCCATCCTAATTTTTGAAATTTATTTAAAACTAAGGACTGTTCCCTCATGCAAGGCATTCCTTAGGTGGATTTGGATTCATATATTTTTGGAACTTTGGATTCATTATTTTTCGACTGTTTGGCTATGTTTTTATCTATTAAACTTTTCGGCCCCTAGTGTCACTGATGAGGAATGATTTTCCGAAATATGCACTTATAGCACATTAAAATTCAGCAGCTATTTGTTACATATTTATTACATTAACATGAATCAAATAGTTTTTTGTATATTAAATGAATAATGTTGTAAGCATTTAGACAATTTGGCAAATCAAATATTAGCATCTTAATAATCATGATATACATTGAACATTGTATCAATTAACATACAAAAAAGGGAAAAATTGGTTTAGCGAGGTGTTATAACTGTTGACAAAGGTTCTCCTAATTACACTTATTAGTAAATAATAGTTGTTGTGTTTAACTGATGCAAAACGAAAGCTTAAGAAGATTAAAGAGAAATGAAGATGTTTTCAATCCTATCAAGATTTTTTAAATGTTAAAAAGTATTCAGCTCGGAAATGGTTGGGTTAGTAGAGTACCAGAAGTAAACAATCGTCAGTTAAGAACACTCCATTAAACTTGCAGATTCGATTTTCAATTTTCAATTCTTTGGTTATAACGTATTTAATCTGAATGTAAAATATTAACGACTAATTTTGCATGCGTCATCTTGACAACGCTATCAAACGGAAGAGCCTTTTTTAAATCAAGAATTGCAATTACGATTAGGATGAGGGCCTAATAACTTGCAAATAAAGCAAGACGTATTATGACGATTACCAGTTATGTAATTGCTTTTTAAACGGTATAAATCAGAGATCATGATGCTAAATGTATTCAAACGTAAAAAATAATAGTGAAATAAAATATTTTATCCAACAAAAGTTTACTCTATTGTTCTTAATTCAGACTTTTAAATATTCCAATATTTCTGTTAAAACACTTACTAATCTTCTTGAGTTAAAATCATTATATAAATCATATCTGCTAATGATCTTATACGAAATACTACAGTAAGCTTATAAATATTTAAAAAATAAAAATCATTCATTAATGTTACAATACAAAATGAATCGTTTAGCGTTCAACTTTAAATTTAATTATCAAGATGAGCAAAACTGGCTTATGTAACAAATACAAAGAACGAAATTTTGGGTATTCAAGTGGCGCAGTGGTTAGCGCTCCCGCCTATCACCAATGCGACCGGGGTTCGATTCCCAGCGTCGTATGTGATAAGGTATGAGGTCACCTGCTTGAACTCGTGGGTTTTTCTCCGGGTTCTCCGGTTTTCCTCCCACAATAAGACCTCACGCGCGCTACAATTCGGGCCAACGAGCTAGATTAATATAAGTTGCACAACTTGTTTCTAAATCGTTGTAAAAGAAATAAAGTTTAATTAAAAATATATATATATTCCGACAAATCGACAAAGAATAGTTTTAATCAAATCAATTTTTCAGAAGGCGTTTAACCTTCTCGACGGATCTGCAATTTAAATCAGGATTTTTAAGTGATTATGCTAGAACAGAGACTCAACAGTAAAGACAGCAGGAACAGTACTGCTGTCTTTTAACGTTATAATTTTGTATTTTACTTCTCTGCAGATGAGGAAAAATATGCTTAACAAAATTCCATGAGAACCTGTTAAGAACATAAATAGGATGCGAAGTATATTGTGGTCTGTTGCCTCTGTAATAATTCCTATCATCCATGATAAACCCGAAAATATACAAAATCTCAGAAATACCAACCGATAGGAATAAACTCCGATTGTAACTGGATGAATTTCAATGTTTTGTTCAAATGTAAAGATTTTGCACCCAGCATAAAGCAAAAGAGATACATTAAATAAGATTGAAAGAAATATTGGGCAAAGAAATATTACAACGTTAAGTGGGAAAACAGACAGGAAACATATATCAGATGTATATCCTATATGAAAGCTGTCGGTCAGATCTAAAATTGCAGATGGTATGACAATCATTAGTGGGGTACAATAACCTATAACGTAATTATAAACAGGAAACTGACTTGACAGCTGCGAATTTGGATCCTGGTTTTGTTTAAGCATTGTTTTTAAAAGTGTGATGGTATTTGTGGTCATCCACGTGAAACAACATAACCAAAAATAATGAGATAAAATTCCAATGATAAGGCAAACCATGTGATTATCCTTGAAGCCAAAACAAAGCATTAAAAACAGGTGTGAAAAAGACATAGTAACCATGAGTTTTTCACAAACTTTTCCAGTAACATTATTAAACAGCTTAAAGTATTTGTGAATTATCAATGTAGCAAGTAGAAAAATTGTTGAAATCCCATTGGAAACAAAAGATAAAAAAAATTGAATGTTTCGCAAGTAAACATTTTCAATGTCAGTTTCTTTAAAGAATCGCTTCCAAACGGTCTCTCCTATGGAATATGAAATACTTAAGACTTTAAAACTATTAATTTTGTCTTGAACACTACTTCCGTTTTGAACAGAGGATGCAATAACTTCTAAGAAATTGGGTATTCTTTTGACTTCTGGGTTAACTTCTCGCAGTTCTTCTCCAAGTTTGTTTTCATATTGTTGTGATTTTGCTATATTCGTTATATGGCTAAAACAATTTTTAAAAGTTTTATCTGGTGTGCTATTCTCCATAGCTTGGTCATATTTGAAAGTTGTAATACTAAATCTCTCGAGTTCTGTTTTGTCTTTTTCGATGTAAATCCAATTCATACGATTTAAATCTTGATAAAAAAGTGATAATTCCTGTAATGGTATAGTTCGTTCAATTGAAAAATAATAAACAATGTTTATAATATAACAATTAGAGGAATTGGTGCAAGGGAATGTTCTGTTCGTATCGTAAACTTGATTGTAAGAGCATAGTGCATCAAAACTATTGTAAAGCTTACGTTTAAGATTCTTTTGCCATGGCATGAAACGTTTTATAAGTACATTAGCTAAGCCCATCGCTCTAAAAATTACGTCGTTAACATAAGTAGCATTGGTTAACATTTTCAACGTTATTTCTACCTCACTGTTTCCAATCACGGCGTCAAAACCGCAAGTTTCCTGCAAAAGACAAAAATACTGCCTCTAATTGCTTTTCGTTATTTTTTCGCTTTATGTATTTCTGAACATTATTCTTTAATATATTTTTAATATTTATATCATTTACTTGTTAAATATTTTTAAATTGGGGATCTTAAAATTACTATAATTACACCACTGGACATTATTTTCTCATTATTCTCAGAAAATTTGGAGCTTTTGATGGTCCGATTTTGGATTCTTGTATGCTTGCCTGACCTCATCCCATCTGTCTTGAGTTTAAAACAGGATCAAACAACCATGTCTTTGTTTCATACATTTATGGATTGTTTCATTTGCATTTTTATGCATTAAATGTTTTTGAATACTTTTTTCAGCAACAGATTCTTTTTTGTAAAGGAGGAGTAGAAGTCCAAAGAGCCTAAGCGTTTCCTTTAAGACACTTTAAATATTTTAACCGCAATGTTTAAACATTTTTTTCTTTAAAGCTACCTTTTTCCAAAAGTTTCAGAAATTAGTTTTTAAGGTTGCTATATTTAATTTTTGGTAAAGTATGATAAGTTACACAGGTAAAAGATTTTTCTCAGAGTTTCTCTTTCCTACTGTTCCCCCGTTCATGGGCCCGACAACCCAGGTTTCTCCAAATTTAACACTTGTAGAGGGAATCTTTAAATACTTTTTAAGAATCTACTGACAGTTCAAATATGGGCTCCTGAAGATTTCTACAAATAAAATCATGATGAATGCATTTAAAATTTCAAATGTATAAGCATTGTACAGTTATTAGATATTATGAATTGATTAAGTTTTATTGAACCCTTAGAAGTTTTCAAATCTTGGTCCTCACAATCAAGTTGTGTACAAATAAAATAACCATAATAATATAAAAGTATTTTACTTTTTACACTGAAGAAAATATACCCTGTTTAAGTCTCGATATTAAAAAGGAAGTATTATTTATTTATTTATTTTTTTTTATTTTGATAAGGATTATCGTATCATAACAAATACAATTATAAATAAACACACAACCTTTCCTTTTCTGACATATTACCACCTGCTGACAAAAAGGAACACCGACAAAACATAACAGATTAATAGCAGATTTATTAGTAAAAGTAGAAAGATTAAATAGAAAAATCATGATTAAAGTCTCCTAAGATTTATAGCCAACAAGACAAAAAACTATTTTAGATTTTTAAGGTCTCAGTCTATATGTGTATGATTGTGCAATTTAACATTTTATTTTGAGTAAATTCTGAAAGTATGAATACATTTTTTACTACTACTAATAATAATTTTTACTACTAATAATAATTCCAACACCTCCTACTTAATTTGCAACAAAGTGTTCTATACTAACAAAACTAAAAATTGCATTTTTTACATATTTTTCATAATTTCAGTTTTTTTACTTAGTTTATCGGCACATCGGAATTCAACTGGTACTTGTATTATATATTTAATAAACAAAAATATGCATGTTTTTTAAATTTTGGTAAGCTATAAAATTCTTTCATTTATAAATTTTACCTCCTCATTTTCAACGCATTGTTTACCATCGCTTTTTCTCGGAACATTAAAGTTAAATATTGCTAACATACTATGAGGAGATCTGTTTAACTCGTTGACAGGCAATACACAGGACCAAATATTGCTTTGGTGTATACATAACGGATTTCTTGCTAAAGGGAGTTGGGAATCTGCCTCTGTTCGATAAAACACTGGATTCTGGTAACGTAGACAATAAGACATATTCGTTGCATCTTCTGAAGTAGCAAGCGTGATATTCCAGCATACCCTTGGTCTTGGTAATGTCTTAGGAGGCAAAACGTTAAATTCGCATGCTTTTCTTTTAAAAAGCTCCATTATGTCTTTTGAGTAGTTTACATTTAGTAAATCGTATAAGGTAACTTCACAAGTAAAATCATATTCTAGATTCCATCTTAAGAAATTAGTTACGCCATGACAAATTGCGCAATGTTCGTTCTTATAAACTAAACCATCATATCCTGTGACAGGTACATCGTCTTCTTTTATTTCTTTTTTATCGCATTTATGTCTCGTTTCGTTTGTTGTCCCATTTTGTGGACACAAAGAAACAAAAATATATCCTCTGTGGATGCGTCCCATTAAATCTGAAATTATGTTAAGTATACATGATGTGTAGTTCATATTTACGGCTGGTGTAGCTTTCTCTTTCTCCATCAGTCCGACCGTAACTTGGCTGTCATGGCAACAATCATTGTAAATTCCACAGTTAGAGTCGCAATAACAAACTGGTATATCCCGATTGATATTATTGATACACGACCCCTCTTTTAAACATGCTCTAACCTCTCGACGATTTCGTGAAACATTTTCCTGACTGTATTTTAGTGTCGGTGGTACTGTATGTTCTGATGATGTATATTTTGCTTGAAAAGCATGGAATTTTAGATTGTCATCGATAGTTTTTGCAGCTACTATTCTTGTCGTACCATATTTATGGTAATTAGAAGCATGATAACTTCTATGTTTTAATTTAGAAACCAAAACTGACAAAGTATCTGTTATTTGCGGTCCTTGTTTTTCATTTTCGTCTTTGCCAAAGTTTTTGTCAATGTTATCCCTCGCATTTTTGTCTTTTTCCTGATAACCATTTGCTGAAAAATACTTCCGATACGATTTTAAATAAATGTGATTGGATCTGTTTAAAACAGATCGGTTTGGATTTTTATTTGAAACTCTTGGTTTTCCATAGTAAAGAGATATAACAAATAACATTAAAATTAGGCACAATATTTTCATGTTATCCGTATTAGGTTCTACTTCAAAAATACATCTGATATCCTAGTGTGATGTCCGTTCAAATTGTGATAAATTGTATTTCTGGTAACTTAGATGTCTAACTAAAATAGTTATCATTAACATCTATATAAATGAATTTAAGAATCGGCATTTACAGCGATTGGATAAATCCAATTACATTTTTTTACTAAAAGCAGCAAATCAACGAGTAGAGTCATACTCATGATAATATAGCTTTACGTATATGGCAACATATGACAAAAATCAATCGTAATAATTTCACTGAAATTCGCGAAAAAAAAAAACGTTAGATTAAATGTGAATTTTGCGCCCTATTCAAGAATATGTCATGTAAAGTTCTCAGCTTATGTGGTTGTAATGGTTAATATGTTCACTTTGCACTAAAAGACAGCAGTGAGGAACACGTTTTGTGCAGTTGCTAGAGTATGACAACGGAGCATGGATTGAAAGTCTCATCTGGAGTTTAGTTGGGTAATTTCTTGCTGTTTTACAGCAATTTTCCAACCATTTTAAGACAATTTTTTCTTATTTTTCTTATTCCTGACACAAATTCATGTAGTATGCAAGTTCTGCCAGTAATTCTTATCTATTTTGCTCTAGCTTGTAAGCACCTTGTAAGTGCTAGTTTATTCGCCTCATTGTTGCAGATAAATATCATAGACAATTTAGCTCATTTTACTGGTACTTTTCCGACCAGCTTATACCTATTGCAAGGGAAAAGTTCACTTTTGGTCGATTGTTTTGGAGTACCCCCTTTTTAAATCACTTTTTTCAAACTTCTTAACAATGACAGTTTTTATTCTGTATGCCCTGCAGGCCAATAAATGAATGCATAGTACCATAAAATGTATAATCAACAAGTTTTCTCTGCTGAAACTAGGCACTGAATCATCGAATTAATCCTGACCCAGTTACATTTTTAAAGCACCTTGACTCATTTCAGGATTCATGAAGAAAACAACATGCAAAAATGATGAAAAGCTTTTAACAATATAAGCAAAATAAGATAATTGTTTAGTATTTAAGTCATAAATATAAATACCTGCTTATAAGATAAAATGCAGATTTTTTTTTAAAGCTGTCAACATTAATTCATTTTGACATCATAAGAAACACCATACAATGAGTGATACACTGTTTTCCTCTAATTAAATAGAATATATTCACAATCCTGATGGAAATCTGCAAAACATACCAAATAAAATTTGGAGAGTTGATATTGATCAAATTTAAATATTTAAGAACAAGACCAATGGTACATCTAATATATATTACAAAACACACAAACACAAATCTTAAACACAGTATCACAAACAAGTGTCATAAAAAGACATCGTTATTAACCAGTCATAGACTTATTATGGGATAGTGGTATACATAAAACATGAATCTGTGTACTTGGACTTTCGCGTGTGACCTTAACGTAAACATCGCGCCGAAAGCCGGAAGTTAGCAGATCGTTGTTTAGTTTAATTTTTTACTTCCTGACCGTTTTTAAACTATATTTATGTTAAGCTTCATGATTTTTATATTTTAATTACATTCTTCTATTTTTGTTATAGTTATAAACGTGAAGGTAATGTTTGTTTGCACATTTTTTAAATATTAGCACCGACATTATCATCTCCAGTTTCTCAACTTATGATTTATCTTCATATCAACATTTGACCCCAATATATCAATATGGCAGAGCTTTGCAAACAACGGTAAATCAAATTATTTCCCAGGGATTACCCATAGTAAACAAGACCAGGTAATTTTTAAAAATCAACCTTTTCTTCGGGTCACTCCAATAATTACCACAAACACTTATTTTGTACAACTATAAACATACGATTTATTCGGCAAGAATACATACGAAAAAGATCTGTCAACTAGCGATCATCAGAAAAATACTAGTATCTGTCCTGAAATATAGGAAACTGTCGCGTTCTCTTTTGATCCCAGTATTCATTTTTCACTAAATCAATTGTAATCAATGGATTGCTACGATTTGCTATGAAGTTTTATTCACCGAATCTATGGAATATAAATATCACCCTAAATTGGATTACCTGCCCTTCTTAACTTCGATCAACAGACTAGAGACAGCTGAACTCTGTAACGGACAAGAAATCTTGTCAAGCGTCCATGCGTTTGACAGCAAGATTAAAAATAGAAATCAAGAAAAAGGTTCGAGTTAAAATGAAACAAGAAGGGAAAATACTCGTCCATAAAGATATGTCCATTTATAATGAATATAGAATAAGAGTCTCTGATCCTAAGTTTAATTAGGAATGATTTTCCGAAATGTGCACATATGGCAGGTATTTGTATTATATATTTAAGTGAAATATAAATTTAAAAAAATTTAATTTAGATTTGAAGACTACCTTCCAATGATAAAATATAAGACCTGTTGTTGTGATATCTTGAAAAAATCTTGTATATGTCATAATGATACAGTGTTTTTTTCAATTTAAATTCTTACAAAATGAACATATGTCTTTTTAACGCGATTATTTTTGTTATCACCTTTTTGACATTAGTATGTTATGGTCAATAATTCGATGTCGTATGAACAAGGTTTTATTTTAAAAAATTCTTCGATAAATTTTAAAAATGTCATTCTTTACAGGACTTTTTTCTTGACCAATGTAATTTTTTTAAAACCGTTTTGATTAATTGTGAACTAATTAGATACCTTGTAAAAAGCTCATCAAAAACAAAGAATTTTCAAAAAGTGATTGTTTTCGTGTGAAACCGAGCTAAACTAAAAATTATAAATATTTAAAAAAATAAGGATTCAATTGCACTAGGTTCCAAAAAGAGGTCTTTATTTAGGTGTACAAATAGGTATTTATCTTAATTTTGGAGTTAACCTATATAACAAGTAGATATGGATCATAATAATAAAACTTATTTATGTTACTTATACTGTAAAATTTTCTAAACAAGCTGAATGTGATTCGATTATGAAAAATAGTGTCATTGTTTTTACTTTAGTAATACCTATATTCAGGTATTAAAACTTCTTAAATTACTAACGATAGCAGAGTTAACGAAATTCAGAACTTTTATTAAAAAATTTCATAACCCACAGTTTTTGTAATTTAATACAATTTGAGTGTTTTTACTTTTTAATATTGGACGGTCTTCAAATACAATGGAGTTAAACTGTCACTCTGTATTTTCACTTTAAAATAATGTTTTGTATTTATCATTGAAGTTTAGTTAAGATTTCATATTAATAAATTGCTTAATTTTGTCTAATTTAAATATATCTCTCCCAAATAGAATTGAATGGATTTTAGGGTTAATAAAATGGACAAGTTTTTCCTTTTCGTCAATGCTTGTTTATAAGGGTTGAAAATTTGAAATGCAAGAAGTCTGAGCTTAACTGTGATCCAAATTCTAAATTTCAAAACATTTTAAAACGCACACTTTTGTTGTCTACCATAAAATACTTAACAATTATTATGCTTGTTATTGCTTTTTATACTAGTACATATCTATTTATTTTTGTGATATATTTCATTATAAATTTGTATAAATTGAAGAATTTTTATGCAAAAACGGAATCATAAAATTCTCTGAAATAATTACGTTTATTTTTATACGAATTTGAAATTATCTTCCTTGTGTAATCGCTTAATACACAATTTCCAAAACATTTCTTTATTACAGAACAAATATTGTTATAGACATTTCCTGTTCTCAGAATCGTGTTTGAACAATTACCTTTTACAATTAGGTTTTCATTTACATTATTTTATAATCCTTTAATGTCATGTAAAAAGCAAACGTGTAGCAATAGGCATTAATTGACAGGATTAATTAATTAAACAAAAAATTCATTTCTACACGAAATTAATATTTGTTGTAAACAAGTCCTAAACCACTTTCTAGATAAAATAACAAAAAGATATAAAATCGCTAAGTTAACAAGAGCAGACATTTCCGTCTGTTTACAATACAAAATATGTCGACATTTCCGTAAACATGTTTTTATCTTGAGATTTTTAAGAAATAAAGTATTCAAAACTTTTCATATGACACAATCAATTGTTGCTTGTAGCTGTTTTTTTCATTATTCAATCTTTTACAATTTTTTGGTTTAAAAAGCGCTTCAGAAAGTCACAAAAGCCTGCTATTCTTTTATTCTTAGTGTATTTTTGTGACATATTTACTACCCCTGAAAGGATACGGTTGCTAGCGAGATATCGGTATAACTCCCCGAAGATATCTTTAACTCAGTAGTCAGTAATTTGTGCCATTTATCAACATTTCCAGTCGTCTTAATTTTTGGAACATGTTTAAAACTAAAGTTTGTTTCTTCCTGCAAAGCATTTCTTAGCTAGATTTGGATTTACAGAATTTGGAACTTTGGATTCATTCATTTTCAATATAATGAAGAATGACTTTCCGAAATATGCACATATGGCACATCTAAATTAACTAGTATTTTGTTAGATATCTATATTGAATAACTCATCAATTAAAAATGCCCAAATCTAAAAACTGACAAGAAATTTTTAGTGTTCATTAAAACAGATTGTTTATAATAAAAAAGATGATTTCAATGAGACAAAAAAATTAACACCACTCAATTTACGATTGTTTATATGGAAGGAGTTTTTTTTTTGGCTAATGATCAAATACTAGTAATTAAAGTGATAAATTGTACTTGATAAAATTATACCAAAAATAATTGTAACGTGTTTATGGCCATTGGACACCATCTCAATCTTCAAGAAGGATAAGTGCTTAAAGTCATGAATGAATAAATATCTCTTTGTTCAAGATCTAATAGATTGTTTAATAAACTCAATTATAAGTAAACATTGATGTGCAAATCAGAAATTAAAGGCTGCGAAATTCTCTTGCCTATTTCCATTTCTTTCGGAAACAGCATGCAGCATTGATTCATTCTGTGATAATTGTGACAACTGTCACTAATGAGGAATGAATTTTTAAAATTTGCACATTTGGAACAAAAAAAAAATTAAACAGGTATTTTTTTTTTTAGATATTCGTTTAATGTCGCTCCTCTTGGCGTTAAGTATACTTCGCAGTAACGTCATTAATTCGACAGTCGGTAAACATGAAGACTTATTCCTTCTTAGATAGGTCGGTATCATCACTATTTCTATAGAACTAATGCTTAGAATAAAAAATTTATTCTTGAAGAATGTTCTCAACTTAAGACTCATTACTGAATTTGTTTCATAGAGGGGATGGTATCTTTATGACTACATCTGTGAATATCTTTTCATGAAATCTTCTCTAATTTTTGTTCTTTAAAGACTCAATCTTAATTTTTCAGATTTTTTTTCAAATTCAAACAGAAATAAAACTAAGTTTTATACAACATACATGTATTTTAAAATGAGACAACTGATAAATAAAAAAAAATTTCTTCAGCTTAGGTTTTATAGGCTGGCTTATTGGTGCCGTTTTGGCGATTCGATGTTATAATGATAATTGCGTAGAACAAAATTTCGAAGAAATTTTAATGCCACGCGAAAAAGACGAAATTTTAAGATACGGAAAAACACCGAGCAAAAAGAAAGAATAATACGATACAAAATTAGACTTCAAACGCAAAATAACGAAATAAATTTTTTTTACCTATAAAATATGTCTTTGATCCTTGTTAATTTTCGTTATTTGTCCTATTGTTTCTTTCGCTGCTCCATTAGAGAGTATTTGTAAATCTTGGTTTACAGAAAATGGCATTATCCACACGATGGTTTCTTTTCCAATATTATTAAAAGCGTTTAAATATTCATAGAAAGCATACAAGACTTCAAAATCCATATAACAAAAATATTCCAAGTGCAACAACAGTCTTTTTCAATTTTAAAATGGATATTTTTTATACATCATTAGCGCTATAACCAATGGACCAAATTTCTGTATGTCTCTTTAGCTTTTACATGTTTCTGTTGTTTCGTGTTTAGGTTGCATTTGCAGTTAAAAATTCTTTTTCTCCGTTTTTATTTCAAATGAATTTTCGAGGCCACTGTGACTAAATGGCTTTAATAACCGTCACTTTAACTTTTAAGTACTTTATTTAACTCCTACCCCGCAAAAAATTTGTCAGTTTGATTGCTAAAGGTGGGCTGTTTTTCGTCGGAAACACCGGTTTTCTGCACCATTCCATAACTGACCAATGAAACACAAACATACCAGTCCTTGTTCAAATCAAGTAAAAACTTTGAAAGCTGGCAAATTTAGTGATACATATGAACTGCCATCAAGGAAGTGAGGCCGGTGCTGCGGAAAGGTAAGCACCACCTGTCTAGCTAGCTACACCCGTCACGTGCAATTCAACGTTGAGAATGAAAGGAACAAGGAACTATGGTAAGTCAAATATATCCAGTGATTAGTTTGAATTCAGTGACTACATACTTGTCAACAATATTGTGATGACGGCCACAAAACTATTTAATAAATAGACTTTTTCTGAATACGTCTGAAGGCCATCTTTGACGACTTTCAAAATTTGTGTTAGAATTACTGATAATGATTTAGTAGTAAATTTAGAAGAACCTGCTGTAAATCTTTCCATGCATGTATTTTTGTAAAGTTTTTGGAATCAAATGCAAGTAAGGCAGATCAAGTTCTTCCTGTTTTAAATTGATACCAAAAAACTCATAAACTCCACTATGATTGGAAAGAACTTCATCTTTGTTAAAATTAGTTTTGGTTTAAATAGGATTCTCCGATATACTATCTAGACCGAACTCTTTAATAAGACATTCAACATAGAATTTCTAAGATTGCAGAAATCACATGGTCCCTGAGCACTAAAGAAGGTTTAGTACCATAGACCCTGTAATTTTGGCAATATAAGTGAAATAATTTTAACTGTTGCCCAAAATACCACTATTACTAGTACTACTACTACTTCTGAAATTTATCCTTTCACAAAAGAAAGGAGACAATATTAACATATTGGGAAAACATTGTCCTGGGCCATAATGTATTATGGAAAACAAGCTGACAAGCATACAACCTCCACAAGGAGTTTATAAGCTTGCAACCTTATATCTTAAGTGTGGACACTCTTTTGTGTAAGCTCACTGACTCATAATTGCATATAATGAGCCACAATAATGATTATATAAGGAAATATTACAATGCAAAATGCCTAAATGTTTGCCAAAAATCCAGTATTAAGAGCCTCAATTAAGTAAAAAAATCTTGACTACGGCGCAAAACACTTTTTCTTAACTCCCCTTCTTATCTTATTTCTTTGTGATTTTCTGATGTTTTTTTATTTTGGCTTACGCTTGTGCATGTTTTTCAAATACATTTTACTTTTTTTATTATAGGATATCAGTTTGTTTTGAGCTTTTTGCGAGAGAACGTAAAGGTGGTTGCATTGGCTGTTACAAAGTATATGACATTTTGTATAGAGATTCCAAAAAAGGCTGGATCACCTGTCTATTACTAGTGGTGGTTTAGCTTTTTAAATGAAAACAAACAGAGATAACTCACGGCAATACTTCTAACCTTATCACTCATTTTAAATGCAATAACAAGATCTAAGTAACGACCAACATTTAAACCTTTTACTTTACGACATACCAAGTTCGATGCTTACCACTGTTTTGGAACTGTCTTGTCATGTGACTAGAGAGAACTTTTGATTTACGGTTTAAGCATACCCGGTGAGATAAGTAACACAGCGTCACATCTCATGTTTTGATGAAACCGACAAAAATGCTTGTTTTTAGATTTTAAATTGCAGAAAAGGTTCTAGCTGAAATTTATGTACCCATTTATAATAATTATTTGATATCATTTTGTTCTTAGACTCTTCTGATCTTGATATTTCTATAAAGTTTACCAGTAATTACTACGCTTGGGATTGCCAAATTGTTGGTAAGTTGACCGAGATATTTTTGGTTTATTATTTAATGTAATGTCGCATCAACTATATAAATGATACAATATTAAAAAAAACACATAAAACATTTTCTGTTAGAAGCTAATCATAGTTTCTGGTAAGTTTGGTTTCAAAGAAACGTTTTAACGGTTCAAAATTAATGCAAAACAATTAAAAATACTAAATTTGATAAAAAAAAATACTGGATGTTATATCATAACAATCTGTCCATGTATCAATTGATCAACAACTGTCAGTATATGTTGAAAGAATTAAGAAAACTCTCTTAATTATCGATTTTTTCTATAATTGTTTCATTACACGCAAACAATAATGTAATAATGTTTCATATCCGCGTTAACATCGTTTCAATCATATCAAAATATGGAATAAACTAGATTAACCGTAGAAGGAAACCAGACTAACCAGAGAAAACAACCGACTGACAAGCTTCATAAGATTAATACCTTGCCACAGTGGGAGTCGAAATAAAGAGTCAAGATGCATCTTGGACGGTTAATTTATGTTTCAGGGATATTAATGGCAGAAACTTGTCAGTCGGTTATTTCCGCGATATGTGAAAAAAAAAATTTACACGGATATAGAATATCAATACATGATTGTTTATTATTGTGGTATGCTTGTTAAATGTCATAAGATGCAAATAGTATTTAATTCTTTTTAATCTTTATATTTTCAGGATTTTTTGTTTTTCAAGAGGGTTTGTGGCGAAAACTGGCGCGTTTAGACAAATACGGCAAAAATTTTTATACAGTTTCATACAATTTTTTTTTATCTTTTCTATTATAATAACGACACTGTACATTAACCTTAGACAATTTGTGTGCTTTTTAAATACGCATTTTGCATGTTTATTAGCATGTTCACACATTTGCTCGTAATAATAAAAATTTTTGACAATTTTGATGCTTTCTTTCAGTAAAATATGTTTATTCCAAAGTGTGTTTTTGTGCTCTCTTGGATATTTGATGATTTGTTAAACCATTTTTTTTCTACAAGAGTGCAAGGTCCTAAAAATGTGGCGGGTCACCTAGAACAGAAACCGAATTAACAACATTAATTAAACTTATTTGCAAAGAATAATCTTAGAGGTTTTTGATTTTGCGCAATCCTGTTTTAATAATCTTTTAAATAGATTTAAAAAAGATATTAAATAAATAAATAAATAAATAAATAAAATAAAACAGACATTTAATTTTGAAAGGATGTGAAATTGATCTAACAGCAATTTTTGTTATTTCGTTGAATGTTTTTTCACGTTATATCATTAATTTTTCAGTTATTCTTATGTGGATTCGCACACGTCAAGGAAAGTAATCTGTTTTCATGGAAAAACACAAGAGATGTACTTTTAAGGAGAAGCGCGCTTGTTTTTAAGGAAAACCATAAAGTATCTGTAATAGGGTTTAAGTAGATTCAAAACGGTATCTATAATCACGATGTACTTGTGTTGATACCAAATCAATATCTTACAATTTATCATATGACATAATTCGAACTCGTAGTTGATCATTCTTTGATTATTTTACGATAAAAGATTCAGTGAAGGAAAATACGCATCGATTGACACCTATACCAATAATTACGGTAGTTCTTAATCCATTTGTTTTTAGACACGTTCCTTCGATAAAGGCGCGTACCAGTAATCAACAGGATGTATTTTAATTTGTTTAGTTGATTTACAGTGTATACAGTTATTTTATAATTAAGTAATAAACAATAATACAACTTTAAATGGTTTGGGATTAATAAAATAATTTTATTTGGAAAACGTTCTTTTTCACAATTAAAGATTTCACCCAAAAATTAGATTTATAATAGCAAACGGGACATTTTTAGAATATTTTAGAGTAATAATTTTTTTTCTTAGATTTCCAAAGTAATTTATAATAATAATAATAATAATAATAATAATAATAATACCCTTTAAATTTATCAGATTTATCTGTTTCTGTTTAGAATAAATACAACTATACGGAAAATTCATCGACTATAAAATTGTCTGCTACTTACTCCAAATAAAGACGAACCATCTGACATAATTCGTTTCTTTCTTCTCTATGAGTTGCTTTAATATCATTATTATTTTACAGTGTTAGATATTTCCTCTAATAATGTCATGACATAACACATAGGTAACTCAAAATTAAACGTTTCACTTTGCCATAAAGGGAGGGTTAAAATGTGGATTTCAAACTGCTATAACTTTTATATTTTGTTGCATTTGATATTGTTATATTTAAATGGCATAAAAACAAGTATGATATAACAAATGTTTGGTTACAGGCACCCTTTAACTTAATCATGTGATATTTAATGAACGATTTGAAATTACAAAAACTTATCACATTCAGCTGAGAGCATGCCTGTAAGTCATTAGCTACCTGTTAAAAAAAGTAATAGTTTAAAATCCATTGCTAAGCAATATATTTCGGTAGTTTCCTTATTAATGTAGTAGCTGTCACATGTCTGATATTAATTGTAAGGTCATTTACTTACTTATTTATCTTTTACAATGAAGCTCCAACTTAACTCATTTTTATTAATTTGATTCAAATCTCGTCACTTTTTGTATATTGAAATTGAAACAATGTACAGGGAAAAGGAACTATTTTCAACAAAAAACTATACGTATATCATGAATTCTCTATAGTGTTAAAATATATATTATTGACTCAATTTTCAAGAATTTAAATGTCTTTTTTTATTCTAGTGATTAAAATTCCTTACTAAGAAATATCAAATAACAGTTTTCTAAATAAATTTATAAAAAATAAAAGGAAGTTATTGATTTAAAAATAAAGTGTCATTCAAAAACATTTCCTATTCATGTGAATTGGACTTTCATTTATCATGGAAATGCCATTTAAATTAGTTTCGTTGTTAAAAATTGAACAAAAGAAAAACAAACGACAATTATTTTGGCATATACACTGAAATTTTTAATTGTCTTTAGTTGTTGCCTGAAATAAAATGTATGACCTAACATGAATGTAATTGTCTTTCTTTTTTATCAAAGCAAAAACGTTCATATGTACATATATTGCTTAAAAATTGTAATAGTTCATAATGTTTAATTAGTCTTTATTAACAAAAAATAGTTATTATCCAAAGTAACAGTTCAAATTTCATATACATATTGCTCATAAATTGTAATTTTCTCCTTTACTGTTAACGTTAAATGCCTGGGAGTGAAAATTCAAATTGCATATTTTATTACCAAATGTCAAATTTATCAAATGTTTTTCTCTTCTTCCTTATGTGTCAGATTTCATACTGCAAAATGATTTGTCGAGAATAAAACTTTTTTAAAGACTTTAAACTCTTGCCTTCATTTTCATACTCTATCAAAACTAAAAGTTTTTTATGTGAGTACATCCTTTTTGAAAATTTAGATATAGTATACATTAAAATGATATGAAATGTATTTTTGACCACATGTCAAGATTCTTGACATTTCAATCTAACTGGAAAAAAGAACCCACATTTAGCTTATCGAACAAATAAACTTTCATATACTTTCTTCTTGAGTGGGATGGGATTCGCTGGTACTGCTGGTTTGATCTACCAAAGATCTTATTTTTGAACATTGAAAACGTGATTATTTATCGAAAACAATCAACGTCAACAAACACGGCATAAGAACCAATGCGTTAACTTATGCTTATCCAAGCCAAACTGCTGTTTTTTAAGTTATTTTTCTATCTGAGGCTTTTTTCCAAATGGCCTGTTTTTCTGTTACTTGCAAAATTTCTTGTCGTTCTTGCATGAACACGTGTTCTTTCTGATGCCGTCATTGTTTACATTGTTTTTCGGCCCCTATTGTCACTTATGAGGAATGATTTTCCGAAATGTGCACATCTTGCACATCAAAATTTAGCAGGTATTTGTTATACATTTACACACACGTAGATCTTCCGCGCATGCTTATAGCCGATAACTAACATTTCATCGAGTTACCCTGAACATTTAGAATCTATATATATATATAGGGCTAATAAGAGTAAAAAATTTAAATTTTCTCTTCTTTATTCTTTTTTTAATGATTGGTTAATTTAATGCAGCTCTTATGATAGAAATAAATGCCAAAAAATACAGAAACAATTATCGATATATAATGCTAAAACAGTTTGTATTTTATCTATCTTAAATAAAATTTACAATGATTATTGGCAATTCAGCACAAAGTGTAGCAAACATCTTAGCATGTACATACAATAATGATATAGCTAATGGTTTATATCATACTGAATTCAATGTGCTAAAACATAGCAAACATTTTTAATCGTGTACTTACATACACTTTGTTATAGTTTTTAACATACTGAATTTATACATAGTGCCATTAATATATATAAAAAATAACAAATCAAATTTTTCAAATATTGTTCAAAACTTTTTTATAAAAAAATCATTTTTAACATTAATGTTTGCTATTTTTCTGTATCTTTTTATGTGTAAAAAAGCCTTTAAATAAATTTTTATGAAAATAGTTCATTTAAAAAAATCCTTGTCATGCGATAACAAGGCAAGTTTAATTCTAAAAATTGTATATTTTATTTCTTTACATATCATTTGAAATCATTTTCTATGGTTAATGATATATACCCTTCCTGTCTCCAAAATCTGTAAACTTCTGGTAAAAAGTTATGAGGATGACTCTGAAATAGATAACATTGAAAGTTTTAAGGGGTTACAACTTTAATGAAAAAAATCAATAAGAATCAGGTTATTTATACGCCCATCTCATTTCACTGTGGAAATTTACCAACAAAATTGGTAAAGTTCTGATAAAAAGTTGATATCTATGTATTTAATTCTACTTTCAAAGTTCTTATCTTAACTGTGTCACCCAACATTTGAAGCACCTGTATTTTAATCATTAAAAATCCGTTAAACTTTTTAACATTAAAGGATGGGACTGTGATCATCAACAAATTAACATTGCAAATAAACATAAGAAATACAAATTTTTAATAATGAATTACCCCCAAATGGTAAAGAAGCCCCGAAAAATGGTCAACATTCATAATTTTTTTTTTGGCTTATGTTTTTTATCTATCAACCTTATTCTAAAATTTAAGATATTCCATATATAAAACTCTTTGCGATAAGACTGTCATATTTAATCATCTTTGGGTTTAGACATGTTATATATGATCATCTTTGGGTTTAGACAGGTTATATATGACCGTCTTTGGGTTTAGACATGTCATATATGATCATCTTTGGATTAAGATATGTCATATATGACCATCTTTGAGTTTAGACATGTCATATGATCATATATGGGTTAAGACATGTCATATATGATCATATATGGGTTTAGACTTGTCATATTTGATAATCTGTTTTTTTAACTGTTGAACAAAAACAAAGATATAGCTTCCATTTTGAAACATCCAACATATGTTTGATCATTAAACGAACAGTTACTAATATGGAAAATATACATCAATTGTTTAAGAATTTAACAAAAACTACAGCTAGCATTTTACAAAAATTCTAGACTATTGATGTTAAACAATCTTACAGAAAACGACTAATATTTGAAACCTTTAAAATATAAAAACAATGAAGTTTAACGATTTTCCCAAAACACAACTAGCCTTTGAATATATTATATATTATAAACGATGGGCTTTTAACCATTTATCAAAAATTCAAGACAATTGATGTTACACAATCTTACAGAAAACGACTAATATTTGAAACCTTTAAAATATAAAAACAATGAAGTTTAACGATTTTCCCAAAACACAACTAGCCTTTGAAAATATTATATGTTATAGACGATGGGCTTTTAACCATTTATCAAAAATTCAAGACAATTGATGTTACACAATCTTACAGAAAACGACTAATATTTGAAACCTCTAAAATATAAAAACAATAAAGTTTAACCATTTTTAAATTACCAAAACACGACTAGCATTTGAAATATTTCATATATTATAAACGAAGAGACTTTAACCATTTATAAAAAAATTCAGCTGGTATATGGAATACTTATTACTGAGAACATTGTGTCATTTAACAAAAACACAGCTAGAATTTGACCTATCTAATATACGGTTAACAAATAGAGCTCAACAATAAAATAAAATACAGAGAGCATTTTGCACCATTAAGCCCATTATACACAGCGAGTTTTAAAGAATAAACACAATAAAAAAAGGTGAGCATTTGCATCCATAACAATACGATATACATATACAGTAAAACCTGTTTTAAGAGGCCACTAATGGGACAGGACAAAAGTGACCGCTTAAGACAGGTGACCTTTAAATCCAGGTTGTTTTCCAGAAGGTATCTTTGAAGGAAATACGACATAATTTAATCATATATATATATATATATATATATGACATATGAAGTGAAATGTTTGACAGCATAATACATAATAAAGTAAAGATCTCATGCAAAATAATCAGTGATTGTTGTCTGTTTTATGGATTTTAATAACATTTTTGAGAGAGAGAGAGAGAGAGAGAGAGAGAGAGAGAGAGAGAGAGAGAGAGAGAGAGAGAGAGAGATCAGGTGAAAATTAAGTGATTAATCAGACGAAGCCATATATATGTTTATCATAATGGCAATTAACAAGCGTATACAGTCTATTGTTATTTATATTAGAGGTTTTAGATAAAAAGGATTACCCGTCACTGTCCGTCTTAATGTAAGGTGATATCACTAAATGAAAACAATTTTACTTTAATGAAATCTTTAACTTTTAGAAGCTATAAAATAGTTTCATTTGAATCGAAAAGACTTAAATAATTAATGAACCGGTTATTTTGATACATTTTGCTGAAGCATCTTTAAATCACTGCCTGCATAAATCATTAATATTTTCATTATCGCTTACATGCCTTCACCGTTTTTTTTTTTTTTTTTTTTTTTTTTTTTTTTGTCTTGACTTATATGACTTTCGAAATCCTTAATAAATCCGAATTATCTCTGTACAATATTCAAAACTTGCATTCGTCCGACATAAAATTCGTCCGCTTATGTGCGGGATGAAAATCCGGATTCGCTTTTTTTTCTTTAAGTGTTTAAATGCTTAATGTTCATCAAATAAGACAAAGAAAAAGTGAATACTTCTCAAATAATTTTATTGTTTATACTTATAAATCGATTCGACAAGTGCGATACGGCTGAGCAATCAGCTTAACATAGTATCATAAACAACATTACCAAGTCATGTGACAATTATCATGTGATACCATCAAAACAAAATGACCGTCTAATTCAGGTTTTTCCTTGTTGCCGGTCACAAAATTAGTGGCCGCTGACCGCGTTTCGCAGGTGACCGTTTATTTCAGGTGAAATATATAGTAAAATCCATTGGGCGGGATTCAACCTGACCGCTATCGGCAGGTGACCGTTAATTCCAGGTGACCGCTAAGGCAGTTTTTACTGTACAATAAAAAGTGAGTGAGTGAGTGACATTTTGTTTAAAGCCGCATCAGCATTATTGCAGCTATTCGCGGCTAAGTAATTAGCTATGTGACATAGAAAATCATTAAACAGTTTTACCATTTAACACAACATATTCAAAAGGTTTTTCAGCTCTTTAACACAAAAACTTAAGTAAGAATTTAAACCGTTTAATCACATTAACTATGAATAAAACAGTTTCTTCTATATTGAATAAATAATGTTGTAAGTATTATTACTATCTGACAGATTATATCATAGTTACATCATAATAATCATGATATACATTGAACATCATATCCATCAACATAAACAATCCAAAAATGGGTTATATTTGTTCGTCATGTTCCTGTTGATTATTTTCTAGTATTATGCCGTGTTCTTCGTTGTATAAGCCGTTGCAAATCCGATGACTTCAGTTTCGAATTTCTTCTATTTTGGTCGTACAGTATAATATTTAATTAGCATTTTAATTAGTGTTTCAAAAGATTAAATACATTAATAAATAAACTTAGTGATCAATCGCGCAAAATTAATAGATGAAAATGTGAATCTGTGTGAGTAAAATCTACTCTTGGTCGTAAATGCCAACAACCTTTAATAACTACATCTTATAAGGTCAGTCAAGACTAAAATTACAAAAAGGTATTTTTTAATTATCAGTAGATTATGCGCACAATATCAATATATAGTAATACTGAAAAGTTCTGTACAACTGATTAGTGATTTGTCAGGAATAATTAGATCAAATGCAAAGAGAAAGAATAAATTTTAATTTACAAAACTTCTTAAAACAACGATCACATACACAAGTTAAAAACCAATATGTTAAAACAATGACTCAATTGACAAAGATACTAATTTTTAGTAATAAATATACTGTTCAGTTCTTAACTGTTGATATTAAACACAGTTTGAACCTTTCTCTGATATTTAATGAATTGATAGAAAATGGACATAAAGTCTGAAACAACAAAAATTATGACCATGCACAGCTGTGACGACATTAAAAATAAAACGTTACATTATATTTTCGCAGAATAAATCTGCATAATATTCCGTATAAAGAATTTTACTTTATTTCATTTTTGGTTATAGAATACAATTTTGTTTGCTATCTAAAAATATCTTTTATTTCCATATGTTTCTGATCGTTTCATTATCAATATTTAGAAAAAATAACATCATTTATTTATCTAACAATACAGAATAAATAGTTTAGCGTTCTAGGTTAAATTAAATTAAGTAAATGAATAAAATTGACCTATCTTAAACCGCAAAATAATATAAAAAAAAACAAAACAAAACAAAAACGCAATTTTATTGAAAATTTTTTGTTAGCTTCAAACGAGAGTTTTTTTATATTCCGACAAAAAAGTAAGAAGAAAACAATCCGCTGTTTAGAAAATGTTTAACTTTATCGAATGATCTGCAATTCAAACCCCGATTTCTTCCTGATTGTGCTAGAAAAGAGACTCAACTGTGGAGACAGCAGGACCGGTACTGTTGTGTTTAAATGTTATAATTTTGTATTTTACTTGTTTGGAGATAAGAAGAAATGAGCTTAACAAAATTCCATGAGAACCTGTTAAGAACATAAAGAGGATACGAGGTATAACGTGGTCTGTTACCTCTGCAATAATTCCTATTATCCAGGACAAACCCGTAAATATACAAAATCTCAAATATACCAGCCAATAAGAATGGCCTACGATTGCAACTGGATGGATTTCAATGCTTTGTTGAAATGTATAGATTTTGAACCCGGCATAAAGCAAAAGAGATGTATTAAATAAGATTGAAAAAGATATTGGACCAAAAAATACCATAATGTTAACTGGGAAAAAAGACGGGAAACATATTTCAGTTGCATATCCTATTTGACAGGTGTCGGTCATATCTAAAATTGCAGATGGTATGACAATCATTAGGGGAAAACAATAACCCATAATGTAGTTATAAACAGGAAATTGACTTACCAGTGGCGAATTTGGATTTTGGTTTCGTTTAAGCATTGTTTTTAAAAGTGTGATTGAATACGTGGTCATCCAAGTAAAACAACATAACCAAAAATAATGAGATAAAATTCCATTGATTAGACAAACCATGTGATTATCCTTGAAGCCAAAACAAAACATTAACAACAGGTGTGAAAAAGACATTGTAACCATGAGTTGTTCACAAACTTTTCCAGCAACATTATTAAACAGTTTAAAATATTTGTGAATTATCAATGTAGCAAGTAGAAAAATTGTTGAAATCCCATTGGAAACAAAAAATAAAAAAATTTGAGTGTTTTGCAAGTAAACATTTTCAATGTCAGTTTCTTTAAAGAATCGCTTCCAAACGGTTTCTCCTAATGAATATGAAATACTTAAGACTTTGAAACTATTAATTTTGTCGTAAACAGTACTTCTGTTCTGTAAAGAGGATGCAGTTACTTCTAAGAAATTGGGTATTCTTTTGACTTTTGGTCTAACTTCTTGTAGTTCTTCTCCAAGTTTGTTTTCATATTGTTGTGATTTTGCTATGTACATTATTTTGTCAACACAATTTTCAAAAGTTTTTTCTGGTGTGCTATGCTCCATAGCTTGGTCATACTTGAAAGTTGTGATACTGAATCTCTCGTGTTCCGTTTTGCCTTTTTCGATGTAAATCCAATTCATACGATTAAGGTCTTGATAAAAAAGTGATAACTCTTGTAATGGTATAGTTTGTTCGATTGAAAAGAAATAAACAATGTTTATAATATAACAATTAGAGGATTCGGTGCAAGGGAACGTTTTGTTAGCATCGTAAATTTGATTGTAATAGCATAGTCCATCAAAACTATTGTAAAGCTTAAGTTTCGTTTGCCATGGCATGAAACGCTTTATAAGTACATTAGCCAAGCCCATCGCTCTAAAAGCTATGTCATTAATGTAAGTTGCATTGGTTAAAAGTTTCAAATATATTTGTAGATCACTGTTTTCAATCACAGCATCAAACCCACAAGTTTCCTGTAAAAGACAAAATTCTGCTTTAAGTATTTCTCAACATTCTTTTTTTAATATTTTTTGATATTTGTAAAACTTACTTGCTGAATATTTTAAGTTGGGAATCTCAATAGCACTATAACTACACCACTTTCTCATTATCTATTCTGAAAAATTGGAGTCCAAATATGGTTTCTGGTATGTTTGCTGGACTTCGTTCCTTTTGTCTTCAGTTTAAAACAAGATCAAACAGCCATGTCTTTGTTTCATACATGTTTGGATTGTTTGGTTTGCTTTTTGCTGCATTTGCTGTTTCGAAGTAAATCTTTTTCAGCAACAGATGTTTTCATTGTAAAGGAAGAATAGAAGCCCAATGGGCCTTTTCGGTTTCTTGGAGAATATTGAACTTTTTTAACCGATAATTTCATACACATTTTTCCTTGAAAGCTACATTTTTCAGAAATGAGTTTTTAAGGATGATGTATTTAAATTTTTGAAATCTATAATAAGTTACACAGGTAAACGATTATTTTCAAAGTTTTTTTTCATACTGTTCCTTCCCGTCTTGGGCCGATAACCTAGGTTTCTTCTTATTTTACACTATCCCAAGAATACTTTATCTTTATTATTCAAAGTCTAGCTTTGATATGCTTGTAGAGGGAATTTTCAAATACTTTAAAAGGATCCATTTGGGCATTTTAAACTTTCTACAAATGAAATCATTATGAAAGTATTATAATGTGCAGTCATCATTTATTATTAATTAAATAATAAATTTTACAGGTATTTGTGTCATATATATTTATATTGACCCCTTAAAAGTTTTCGAATTTCGGTGCTCACAATCACGATGTGTGCAAATAAAATGCAACCATGATGTAAATGAAAAAAATTAATATAGTACATGCTGTTTGAAAAATTATTTTTTCATAATTTATGAGATCTTACACGGAAAATACATCTTTATGATTTAAATCCACTTTTAAACTGAATTGTAACCATTTAAAAAAAGTTGTTCCTGTCATTGTTTTAATTTTAACATGTTTCATTTAATACGGGTAACGAATGAACTTTTTGTGGTACACTAAATGGGTATCAATCCTATATAATACATCTATTTGAAAACAAGCATTTATCTGTCATATTACTTTGATCAGTGTTTATAAAAATAAAAAAAAAACAAGTAACATTATACTTTAATGATTATAATTATAATTACATCTTGAAACCTTTAAGATATCATAAGCTCACCTGAGCTATTATTATTACCAATATGCCTGGATGAAAGTCCTTCTAATTTGAACAAAAAAGGAGTTATGTCCCCTTTGAACACAATAAAAAGGAAAATAGTGTGAAACTTAAAAATCTGGAAGATACATCTTAGTTATTTTATTTATAATATTCTTAGGTCACCTAATTTTAAATTTGCACAAATAGTAAAAATGCAACTTAAAACAGGGATATGGCAAGGCTCTTAGTGGGGACATCGCTAAAAACCATATATTTGTCAATATATCTAAAAATACAATTAAGTTTTTTATAGGCATGTATATTAGAATAATGAAAGTATTGATATAAAAATCATTTTAATGTATGATTCAATGTCAAACGTTTAAAGTGGAAGGTTATAGCTGCATAAGACGACTAAGATTGTTAATTATTTTGAAAATTAATACTTTTTTATAGGCATGTATATTAGAATATTGTAGGAATAAACGCGATAAAGTACTAGGTCGAGAAAAAGAGATACGTCATACCGGTATGTTTCAATTTGGAATTTATCATTGATGCAGTTGAATTAATTTTCGAGATCAACTCATTTTTCTTTGACGGTAAAGATTATATTCAAACAAAGAGTATCGCGATGAGAACAAAAATGGCTCTCAACTTTGCTACTCTGGTTATGGAATACTTGGAGGACAAACATTTAAAATGTATACGGACCAGAATTTGCGGAATACATACAGAAAACATGGATAATATTCCTGGATGATTGTTATTTGGACTAAATCAGAAAAACTTCTCCAAGAATTCGACAATATTCCTAATAACATACATCCGGCAATCAAATTTACACAAAATATGAATTCTTTTTACCTGCCATTTCTTGATATTATGTTCATTAAGAATTGATGTGAAATTACAACCGATATCTACTACAAAGAAACAAACACGAACCAATACCTAAACTTCAACTCCTGTCACTTTGCTGACAATTAAAGGAAATACCGTACTGTTTGGCACGTATTTAAACTTTGCACTGTTGTTATCGATCCAAATACTAGGGAAAAAGGCTGCAACTATTAGAAACTTTTCTAATAAATTAAAAGTATCCTTCAAATTTGGTTAAAATAGGGATTGATCGAGCAAAGCAAATTCCAGTTCAGTCTTTACGTTAAACAACAGAACGACAGGAAAATACGAATATAATACCCTTCGAGTTTACGCATAATCCGCGCCATACTAATATTTTTCAATATAGCACGTTGTAATTTACCAGTTGTTCAAGAGAGTGGAAAACTTAAAGAACAATTTTCTGAAAACACTCTGATAAAATGCAAACGTCAACGCGCAAACCTGAAATGACTTTTTATTAAACTAAGATTTGTTTCTCAAAAGCAAGAAGTGTGTTTTACGGTAAACAAGTGCAACGACAGCAAGTGCAAGAAATGTAGCTATTCATTTTCGGGACACAATATTCGAGATTGAAATGAAACGAAATTTTTACTAATGCGAATGTGACTTAGCAAAGTAAAAAAAAAATCTCATTTCCTGTATCAAATGTTTTACAAGTAAAAAAATCTATATTGGCCAAATTGGTTATCTATTGTCTGAATGCGTTCGAGTTCACTGACAGCGAATTCGGGAACCAAGCCTTCGGCAAATTCGTTTAAGTAAACATTTATATATGCATAGCAATGGAAACTTAGGTATTCCCATTTTACAAAACAAATAATTCAGACATTAGCACACGTCTACCTAAATAGAAGATTTTATTACAAAATTTAAGCCATTCTTTAATGAACACTGTTAATTATTTCTTATCCTTTGAACCTTTAACATTTTACGCCACAGTTAGTTAATTGTCTTAGTTCTGATATAACAACATAATTCACCTGAAAATTGTGAAAACATGAAAGCGCTAGTAAATATATATTAATATATTTGCTACAAAGATTTTCATTATTTTTGGAATAAATATATGTGTGTGTGTGTGTGTGTATGTGTGTGTGTGTGTGTGTGTGTGTGTGTGTCCTTTGCGGTCTGAAAATTCAAATGTGACGCCTGACAAGGAAGACACCTTTTCAAAGGAAGAATAAGGACTAAGTCAGAGCTTGTATGTGATCAACTTGAAATTGGCTGCGAAATAGTATGAATCGACATATGATGAACAAACTTAGTTGAAGTTTAGGAATTTAAACACTGCAGTCAGCAATTTTCTTTAATAATTTTGAGTAAATAATAAATAGTAGAAAGAAATTTATTATTGATGAAGGTTTAATTAAAACACATCAATTTTATTTTGCAGCAAATTGTACTATAACAACAAAACAAAAAATTTCATTTTTGGCATTTGTCATCATTTAAAGTTTTTAACTTTAAATAATTTAATAAACATAAATCGGCATTTTTTAAAATTGTGATAAGCTATAAAATTCATATATATATCTATATAAATAAATAATATATGTGTGTGTGTGTGTGTGTGTGTGTGTGTGTGTGTGTGTGTAATTTACCTCTTGATTTTCAACGCATTGTTTACCATCACTGTTTCTCGGAACATTAAAGTTGAACAATGCTGACATACCATAAGGAGATTTGTTTGACTCGTTGACAGGCAATGCACAGGACAAAATATCGTCTTGGTGTATACATAGCGAATTTCGTCCTAAATGAACTTCGGAATTTGGCTCTGTTTCATAAAACACTGGATTCTGGTATCGTAGACAATGAGATATATTCTTTGCATCTTCTGAACGAGCAAACGTTGTGTTCCAGCATACTCTTGGTCTTGGTAATGTCTTAGGAGGCAAAACGTCAAATCGGCATGCTTTTCTTTTCAAAAGCTCCATTACTTCTTTTGAGTAGTTTACATTTAGTAAATCGTATAAGGTAACTTCACAAGTAAAATCATATTCTAGATTCCATCTTAAGAAATTAGTTACGCCATGACAAATTGCGCAATACTTGTTCTTGTAAACTAAACCATCATATCCTGTGACGGGTACATCGTCTTCTTTTATTTCTTTTTTATCGCATTTATGTCTCGTTTCGTTTGTTGTCCCATTTTGTGGACACCAAGAAACAAAAAAATATCCTCGAAAAATGTGTCCCATTAAATCTGGATTTATATTAAGTATACATGATGTGTAATTTAATTTTAAGGCATTCTCTTTCTTCATCAGTCCGATCTTGACTTGGCTGTCATGACAACAATCATTGTAAATTTTGCAGTTAGAGTCGCAATAACAAACTGGAATATTCTGGTGCATATTATTTATACACGAGCCCTCTTTTAAACATGCTCTAACATTTCGACGTTTTCGCGAAACCTTTCCCTGACTGTATTTCATTGTTAGTGGTATTGTATGTTCTGATGATTTATTTTTTGCTTGATAAGCATGAAAGTTTACATTGTCATCAAAAGCTGTTGCAGTTAAAAATTTTAGCGTACTATAATTGCGGAAATTTGTAGCATGATAATTTCTATGTACTATTTTAGAAACCAAAACTGACAAAGTCTTTGCTCTTTGTGGTCGTTGTTTTTTATTTTTGTGTTTGCCAATATTTTTGTCCGTGTTTTCCCTTGCATTCTTGTCTTTTTCTTGGTAAACCTTGACAGAATAATACTCCCGATACGATTTTAAAGCAATTCGATTGAACCTGTTTAAAACAGATCGGTTTGGATTATTATTTGAAACACTTGGCTTCCCATAGTAAAGAGATATAAAAAATAGCATTAAAATAAGGCACAATAATTTCATGTTAATCGTAATAGGTTCTCCGTCAAAAGTACAGCTAATATCCTAGTATGTTGTCTGTCCTAAAGGTGTAAATTGTATTTGTGGTCAATTAGATATCTAACTCAAATAATTATCATCAACATATTTAAGAATCGCAATGTACAGCGATTGGATAATCATTACATATTTTACTTTTAAAAAACAGCAAATCAAAGAGTAGAGTCTTACTTAAAATGATATAACTTTACGTATATAGCAACATACGATAAAAATCAATTGTAATAATTTTCACATTAATGAATTTCTTTAAGGAATATATTAGCGCCATTCTTACATGCTTGTGACAAATTATCAGTTAAAAAAAGGAAAAAGCATCGCGTTACAATAAATAAGGAGGAGAAATACTCGTCAATAAAGATATGCACGTATATCATAATTAGTAATCTCCAATCCTCAGTTTCAATAACTATTTTATAAAGGATCTTATTTCTATTGTATGCTATTAAGTCAGATTTGATGACTACCTTTCAATGATGAAAAAATAACACCTGTTTTTGTAATATCTTGTAAAAATCTTGATTATTTCTTAATAATATGGAACTATTCTTCCGTTCTTTAATTCTTACAAACTGAATGTATTTCTACTAAACGTGATCATTTTTTTCCCTTTTAATTAGTATGTTATGGTCGCTAATTCTATGACTTAAGAATAAAATTTTATTTTAAAAATTCACATATTTTAAAAATAAATATTGTTATTCCTTTCATACTTCGGTGTGTGTGTGTGTGTGTGTGTGTGTGTGTGTGTGTGATAAACTACTCAAGTAAACTCTTACGTTCCTTCACATGATTTTTATATTCTTGATATATTCATGATCATCCAATGAATATATGATATCTATATATAACATTTATTGAACATAATCAAGCACGGAGATATACATTCCTTTTTAAAATTGAAAACAACATACAAAAAACTTTCATTTTTCATTTTCTCAAGCGCTTTCATGCCTTTGTCGCAATCATTAGAAGTAATAAATGATAATAATCAACATAGTAAAAAAGTAACGTACCTATGACATCATCAATTAAAAGGGAGATAATTTCTATATAAAACAAGAGAAGGAATTATTTCAAGTGATTCTATTCAGTTTTGGTGAAACTATTTTTCTAATTTTCGACTCTTTTACCCATCTTTTTGTTGTACTCATATCATTTATTTTGTGAAAAGGGAATGCATTAAAGCGCCCATTTCCGCAAGTGTCTAAATGTTCACTAAGAGGGATTTTTCTAACTGATGGGTCGCAGATATGTTGTCTGTGTATTCTCATTCTTTCGGAAAAGCTTTTTTCAATCTGGCCGATATATCCCTCATCGCAAAAAGAACATGATAAACAGTAAATTATGTTTTTTCATTTGTAAGTAATGTTAGTGTTTATAAATATTTTCATTCCATTTTTAATATAATCTGATTGCTTCTGTAATGCAAGCACAAGTTCCATATCTGGTATTGTCGCATATTTTTCACTGATAGTTTAGATACTGTTTCGTTTGATTCAAATTTTGCTCTGGTTAGTTTTTTTTAATTTTCAGTTGACGTTTCCTTGAAATTAATTCGTTTTCGGAAAAAAGATCTGTTTATGTTTTCAGACTCATGAAGAATTGGTAAATTTATTTTTTGCGAGGAAAATTATATTTGGATTTTTGGGATTGTTTATTGTTACGAAAGGAATTTTTTTTCATTTGCTCTTTGTTCTGGAACTCGTAGTTATAAAAATATTTTTAGCAATGACAATTCCTCTCTTAATTAGTTGTTTTTGGTAATGTTGCTTTCCCAAAAATTGAGCCAGTTCTGCTAATCGTTTATTTCGGGCATTTCTATCATCAACAATCGTGCAAACTCTTCTTGTTCATCAATATTAAATATTGCGTTTTGCATGTGTTGGGTAGGGTAAATGAAAATCCAAATATTTGTGGGTGTCAGTACTTTTATAATATATATCGGTTTGGATATTGGTTTTTCTATTAATCATTATTATATCAAGAAATGGAATGTTTTGGTCGTTGCTTTCCATAGTAAATTTATTGATGGGTAAAGATTGTTTATAAGTTCTTCAAAAGATAGTTAGATTTTCTTTAGAGTCTTGCCAAACTATGAAGCAATCATCAAGAAACCTTTTCCATAAGTGATGAATGAATTTCTAATAATTATTTATTAAAATATTAACAAATTTGTTTAACTCCCTCTTTGTCAAAGGCTTTAATGTATAAACTCAGGGTTGACTTTGGGTTGAAAATTACTGTCGCCAAAGAAATCGCCGAATGTAAAATTTTTAATTAATCTATTTAAAAAATCGTGTGTACTAGAATAGATATTAATGATTTTTTTTAAAATACAGTTTTTAAATCAACCCGAAAAAGATTTATCTCGTGATGGATCAATAGTATCCATTTCTAGTAATCGAAAATTGATTAATATTCACTTTTATCCTCTCATATCCCACCGTTGCAACAATCCGTTTCTGATAGATATTGACCTAAATATTGTCAAGACTTATGAATCTTCATAATTTTATATATTGATATATTTAAAACCATTAAAAAGAGTTTGAGAATTTATAAAAGCCAAATGTAGACTTCTGAATATAGGTACTGGGTTAGTCTCTTTATTAACGTGTTGTTCATTTTCATTGAATCATTTTTACTATATACATTAATTCAGATCACCCATTTTTATCTGGTGCTCCTATATTTGAAAGCAGGAACAAAGAAGAAAGAAAAATATTGTGTTAAAGTTTTCTCTCTTGGTAATGTATTGGACAAGATTTTTGGAATGAAATTACACCCACCCACCTTCGAGATATAAAATTTTGATCATTTGATCATAATATGAACATCTACACAGCTGCAGATAGCAGATTGTTGGTACCAAATTTAATCGAAACCCATCATAACGTTTCCGAGTTCTGCTCCGGACAAAAAAATTTAAATAATAATTATTATGGTCTTTCTTATAATTTAGCAATGAAGTCAGTGGTCAAGATTTATTCCAATGAAAAATGTTTTAATAAGAGCTTTTTGGTCTACAAAATTATTATTTTTTATTTTTTAATTACATGTATTTATAAATTTAAAAATCACGCCATTGTTATTTTGGCTTTGTAATTTTATATGTTCATTAATTATTCAATATTTTACGTTTTCTTTCATTAAAATTCATAAAGACGCTTTATTTTCAGAACCCCTAATACAAAGAATATTAGGTTTCATCAGATTATTCTTCTTATGGTCTCTACTTTTTCCGGAAATTCCGGAAAGAGCAGTAGTACGTATACTTCTTTTCAAGTCAAAGGAATTGTTTAAGTTAGCTTTTTATAATTTATTTGAACTATAAAAACAAACTTTAATAAAACAAAAATAAGCACGAATATCTTTCTTTAGATAAGAGTGCAAAAAGGTAATGCCTCATAAATTATAAAAACATGTTTCTATCGATGTTAACGTATCTGACTTACACAAATACAAATAAAATACTGCTACTAAATACAATACAAAATTTAAAATAATGCTGTTCCCGGTTCTTATAAAATTGATGTAAAATTGATTCGGTATTAGCACACGTAATAGATTAAACATAAATTGTAATTAGAAGTGTTATATACGTTGTGCTTTGGTTTACTGCACAAATGGCATTATAGCGTCATGTTGAAAAAAAAACTCAAAAAGTATTAAATTTTTCTCGCAACAATCACCTTCAAAATTACCAGTTTATAATATTATAAACCTATAAAGTAAATTTTGTTGTCATGGACTGACTGAGTTAATAACCAGAAAGGTATACCGAAATCCCCATTACCCAAAATGTTTATTTAAGCCTACGCTTTTTTAAATATCGTAATAAGGTAATATATAAAAATGTACTTATTCTTAAAGGGGGTTACAAAAACATGGTAACAAATACTCTAACCAAAAAGTAAAATACTTTTAAATGATCAATTGTCCAAAAATCTAGTTCACATTTGTAATATCTTTAACATATGTTTAATACTTCATTTGAATTGTGCGTGTCCAAAGTTGTGTTTACCTGATAAATCGTGTTTTCGAAATCCTTTGTTCAACAATATTTTGTTAAACTTAGAGTTTTGATTAACAATGAAGCTGCTAACAACTGAGAAGTGAATGGTTTGATCGACACGTTCAAGTTAAATATGACGAATTGTTTTTCTATGTGGTCACAAGTAGCTACAGCACTGAAAATATATCATATTTAAATTAAAGTGGTGTATTTTAATTGAAAAGTTTCTAAACCCCTTTTTAATTCTATATTCTTCTTTCTTTTTCTTATAATAATAATACGTTTACACAACAGATTGGAGATATCAAGTATTTTATTCATCGGTTGTTAGAAAAATGTTTATCAAGTTGAAAAAGCCTAGATCTCATATATAGCGACTAGTGACTACACCCATGTTAGCAATAAAAATTTATCTTATATAGTTGTAAACTGATATATTTTGAATTAATAATCTATTTTTCCTACTAAAATAAGTTTGAAGAACAAGATATAGTTGTTAGGTAACTGGTTTAATTTTCATTTAAAATTTAATATACAGACACAGAAAAGACATAAAAGTTTACCTAAAACATTTTGTTTTGCTAAGCAGTTGACAATTTATCACCAGAAAGAAATTTTTGTTTGCTGTAAGGCTATTGATAAACATTTTCTTAATAAATTGCTTTATATTGCCCGTAAATACATTAAATTCAGTTTGACTTCAATTCCCGTTTAATCAAAGAATTTATATGTCAGAAATAAGTTAACAAAAATTGAAAGCTATTCTTTTATACTGTGCATAATTATAGTATAGGTTCAATTCTTGGTGGTTATAATAATATAGTTAGTTTGTCATAGCACTGTGTATTTACTTCAGGAAGAGAGGGTACTGAAGTTTTTCAGATGCGTTTGATAAAAAGTAAATTAATCAAAACCTTTTTTATCAGATAGAAAATTTTAATGAAGTATGGAATGTCGAGGTTTTCTTTATGTATGTCCACAAATGACTATGCAAACGCTAGCACTTCATAAATAGCATACTTAAAAATAAACTTCATTTTTTAAGAAGATTTCATTTAAATATTAACAGAAACTTGTTTTGACATTAAATATGGCCACTTATGACACATCATGGCGGACATGCCGAGAAAAACAAAATTAAAACGAAACGAGCAGTTTACATGCATGCTGTGACCCCAAACCAACTGGCGAGACTCGTCTATGGAGAAATTCTACCCTCTAATAAACTTTATATATTAACTAAGACCTCTAGACCATTTTCTGAAAATTAATTCAACTACAAGATAAAAATTTCCAGTAAATGATAAATTTTTAGAAATAATCTCAATATAAATAGAAATATAAAAGTAATTGTGTTGTTACCAAACATTTCCTTTGTTGCAAATTTTTATTAGCTTTATGTTCTAAATTTTCCAAAATTATTTGTATAATTTTACGCATATAAAATTGATATAAAATGATTAAATTTAAATGACCCCTTTAATTTAATTGTCTACTGAACATTTCCAAGTTCTTCAAATGTTATAATTAAAAATCAGATAAACAAAAATGGAAGATTTTTAAAATTATATTGAGATAGTGTATAAAAATTTAAATATACATGTTGTTTTAATGCTTAGATATTTAGAACAATAGTGCTTTAACTACACAGCTGAAGTTTTTGATTAAAAATATATTTCAATTTGCTTAGGTTTTGTTTTTTGTTGATTTGTTCTGTGTTGCCTGTTCCCATTTATACAATTTTTGGTTTTCAATTTTCTTTTTGGAACATTCCTCTGTGATAAACTACGCGGAACAATGTTAGCTGTAAAAATTTATCACGCGTATATTTAAAAAATATTTTTACTCTATTCAACTTATTCTTACTCTTTTCAATAAGTGATAATAAAAACTAATGTCTCTTTGTTCACTTATATAGCGTGACATTTAATGAAAACATTATCATTATTTTATTGGCAATAACTTTTTTCTGAATCAAATTCTGTAAATTGATTTTATTTTAAAAGTAACCTATCCTTCAACTCTTTCCTTATGAAAAATTTACTTTTTCCTAACAAAATATTAAAAACATTTTCAGAGTTCATAAAACCATAACAGATAAAAGAGGTAAAAATTGTTATGGTCTGTTAACAACTTGGTTACAAATCAATACAAATTCCTTAAGTTACTCCTAAAGAATATATAACACAAATACCTGTACAATTTTACGTACCATATGTGCACATTTCGGAAAACAATTCCTCATCAGTGACACTTGGGGCCGAAATGTTTGATAGATAAAAAAGATAAGCCAAAGAGTTGAAAATTAATGTATCTAAAGTTCCAAAACTATATGAATCTAATTCCAGCTAAGGAATGATTTGTATAAAGGAACAAGCCTTAGTTTTTAATAAATTTCTAAAATTAAGACCGCTAAGATTTTTGCTAAATGGTATAATATTTGACAGCACAAAGTACTGCCTACTAAGTTAGATTAAATTAATTCAAATTTTATGAGAAAAAGTCAGAATAAAGTCATGCACACGTACAAATTCAAAACTTAGTTTGATGCCGGTTGCTTCGGAAGGATAAGTACCTTCTCTTAGCTAGCTACAATCGTTCCGTGCAAAAAATGTGAATAAAAGGAACAAGGAACAATTGGACGCCAAATATATTGAGCATAAGTTTGGGTACAGTTTAAATAAATTAAAAGTTTCTGTTCAACAAACATGCAATTCAATCATGTTAAAAAATAATCATGTTAATTGTATGCATTTCTAAATTAAACAGTATATTTTGTAAACTATGCAATTAGAAATTTTTTTATTCCTAGCTACAAAACCTTTCGTATTTCTATATTTATTACTGTTTACTGTTTTGTGCACTACATACAAATGTTAACCTAAAAGAACCTGGGCTTCAGGTAAATAATTCGTTTTGAGTGAGGAAACTTAACCCTTATGATATATGGCAAGGTTTTATGATTTCTTTATTGTTATTTATTAATAATTTCTCATTATTCATATTTCTACCTTGACAGAGTGGACTAATAGCTTTTTGTGAAGGATGATCATGTTACAACTTTCAAAGCCAATGAAAACGTTCGACTATGTTTTATATAAAAAGTCAAACGGAAAAATGGAAAGCCAAATTCAAAGCAACAATTGATAAAAAGGGTATTTTTTCCTAAAGCAAACGACGATGGAAAAATATAACAAAAATATACTTGCTTTGATTCTGATCACTATTTTGTTATATGATTGCATATACGTAAATTTGGTGTTTGATGCTGAACATTCTGTTATGTATTCCCTTTTTTCGGCTAATTTTTTTCACATAGCTTTATCAGAGGCGATAGTTTCTAATCATAGTTGCTATATCTCTGGAAGTTGCAAAAACAACGAAGGAAAGTATCTACCTATTTGTTACTGCGACTCAGCTTGTATTGAATATGATGACTGTTGTCATGAATTTTCTTACAATGCCACAACACCATCATTGACAAGCGTTCATGATAAAAATAATAAAAAAGAATTTGTTGCTTGCGAGTATAGTATTTTTGAACAGAACCAATTCGGTATATTGATGATATCACGATGCCCTTCGTCATACGTAATTTCTGAAGTCTCAGACAAATGTACCATGAATAAAATTAAACATCCCGTATCAGCAATCGATGGAACTATCTACAGAAACATTTATTGCGCGTTTTGTCATAATGTTAAACCTTACAAAGTATGGAAGTTTGAATTGTTGTATGGTGGATTTTGTACTGCGAGAGAATTTGATTTATTGAATGAAACTATTCCACAAAAAATACGTTACGCTATTGAACACAGCTGTTCGTATAATTTTATACCACCAGAAAATTCAAATATTCGAACTTGTTTTTCGAACGCTATAAGACGTGATGACGAAGATGCGTTATGTTCCAAATTCCAAAATCCTTTGGTTAATGATGACAAAATGTATCGAAACATCTTTTGCGTGAACAATTACAAACACCCAAACATTTCAGCAACTTTTTGTTTAACAGGAGTACCATACCATACTAGTTTAGATAATAAGGAACTTGGACAACTTCGTTTGACAGGAATTTTCAACATTCACCCTGTACTTTATTTATTTGGGTTAAAAAGATGCAACGATAACCTTTACCAATACGACATAAATACAGTAAGTACTCCTTTTCATTGATCTTGCTTACCAAGAGGAAAGTTGCCTGTAACATGAAAACAAAAACGTATAGAGATTATAAAGAAGGTATTAGAACAACTTAGCTTATATTGATGAATTTTGATAATGAAGTTCGGATTTTATTGATAGTTTTAATTTGAAAACCTGTTGAAACATATTTCATTTCAGAATTTGTAGAAAAACTTAATTTGTATACTTTTTTTTTTTACACATTTATCAAATATTATCCCGATATAACTAAAAACATTTTTATATTACACCTATTTTTACTGAACGTGATGTTAAATATTTTGAATATATTGGTGATTGCGGAAAAAAAAGAGAGAAATTTAAAATTTCATAAAATAAAGTTTATTTTTGTATCAATGAAGTGCTATATAAAAATGATTAAAATTAAAGATACTTAAAGTTCGTATTAAATAAACGGTTGTGTAATGCCATAGAAAATCGTTTATTAAAAAGATGCATAGAAAATTCTTCAGTTTAAATATGGTTATAAAATAGGTAACTTTTATTTGAATTTTACTTATAACAATAAAACACAAAAGGTGTAACTTGAGTTCAATTATTTTAAAAGTAGATGTGTGAATCAAATTTATTCATTTTTAAATATTGGTATTTTTAGTAAAAGTTTTGACGTCGATTTCTACAAGATTTTAATCATTGATTAGTTTGTTTCAGCAACGTAACCAGAAAAAGTCAGAAAAAACTTAAAAACTTAATAAACCCTTCCTTTCGGACTTATTAACCTTTGTTTGTTATATATTTAGAAAGTACATACATCATACACCATTCATGTAGAAAGCATAAATACAGTGTACAAGGAATGAAAATCACTAATAAATAAAAAGGAATAAATACACTATTACATAATATATAAATACATGAAACAATTTGCAAATAAAATGTGCACTTTCAACATATAATCAAGAAATTATACAGACAAAGGTAAGAACAAATTTATAAACAAATACAAATAAAATGATCTGATACCCGCCCGTTTACATTTAGAATTACATTATTACAAAGCACAAGAGACCCAGTATATCATTTATACAAACAGCAAAAAAAAAAAAAAAAAAACAAAAAAAAAAAAAAAACAAAAACCATCAATTAACTGTATAAAATTAGGTATGCAGTTCGTTTGGATATTTGTTGAATGACACATTAAATAGATATATTAAGCAATGTTAAGATGACTGCCATAAAAGTTTACAAAGTAGTTACTTTTTTTGGGTCTCATTTTACAAAATCAAAATGCATTTTGCATGGTTTTGAAAACTATACAATTGCTTATGGATCCTGAACAAAAATCTGCATTTCCATACTGCAATTATAGCTAACAAATGCAATTTAAGATGAAGGATATTTACATTTAAAAATTGCTTAAATGTACTAATTTCTTTTGAAAAAAGTTTGTCAAATAATATTAACATAGATAATACACTTTTATTGGCTGACTCTGCATTATTTAGTACTATTTCTTCTTTGTTGCCCCAGAAAGGAGTAAATTAATTAGGTTACTGGTTGTAATAACTGCAGTTCTAGTTTTTTATTTCACTAATTAACAATCAACCTTATCGATATATTAACGGATTAGGTACGCATGAATAATTTTATATAGCATTTCATAGACAAATAAATAGGAAATTTAAAATTTAACCCTCTGAAGACAAATACGCATTTAATTGTTAATTGATATAATCTTTAGTAACAAACGAATTCGCTGGTTTTAACTAATTTCTTCACATTACCATACAACAGAAACAATTTTATCAGTAAAAAGCTGAAATAGACATCAAACAATTTATACATTTATACTTTTATTCAGTTTTATTTGTTATCTAGTATTATATTGACATACTTCTATTAAAAAGATTGTAACTTATCTTAAAGTTGTCCGCACAGATAGGAGGTTTTAATTGATATTTTTTTCTAAAATAAATTATTTATTTTTATCAATGTTTTTGAGAAGGAGGGATGGGATAATACTAAATAGTTATTTTTCAAAAGGTTTATAACCATTTTTAATAATAATAATAATAATAATAATTAATAGATTGATGCTAAAGATATAAATCTACCTGGGCGATGGAAGTTCGTTATTCGAACTCCGGCCTGGTCATTCATAATATAAGACTTTATTTGACGCTCGGCATTGAGAGGACTGATTATAGACAGGTTAAATTAATGTCATTATAATTAACTGGGATAGTGGTATGATTATCTTTAGCATACTGACACGGTGACATGGCAGCATACCAAGAAGTTACTGTAGTTACGAACCTGTACACGGCAGACCCAAATACTCACTTTAACAACATTTGCAAATATGGTCTTATATTACTCTATTTAGATCGTTAACCTTGCTGAAAAACTTCTGATGGGCTGTTGGAAAACACGACAACAATCGATATATAAAACCTTACTGAATTTATCAAAGTTATATTTGTCTTCTTAAATACCATTTCTAAAATTGTATCTTTGAGATATGTTGTGTAACACTTCAATAAAACTTTTATCTTTGTTGCCAGTATTGCATCAGTTAGAAGAGGCGTCTCTAAGGATTTTTTTAACCCTTTATAATGTCTAATTTTGGACTCATTTATAGTCTTCTTAGGGCTTCGCATATTCTTAAATGAGATTTGCAGAATTCTTAAAAAACAATTCAGAATCTATGAATCCTTAATGAAACTGAGATTTTACGGATTTTCAAGAGTCTTTTATGAACTTATAGAAAGAATAAATATTTTGTTTTTCTTTATTAAAATTTCAAAAAAGAATAAATAAAAATCGTTATTTGTTTTATTTTTTATTTGAAAAAAAAAATTAAAGTGATTAAAAACTTTATAACTAAAAATAACGATTTTTTTATCCATTCATTCATTCATTTATTTTTTTATTTATTTATTTATTTAGTTATTCATACATTTATTATTTTTACTTTACCATTAAAATTTAAGAATTTAAAACTGTAATAGATATCCACTTAAACAATTGATACAGAAGTACCAGCATCCCAGTAAATAAACTAAATAATCTGCAAACTTTATTTCAGCGTACGTTTTTTAAACTAATTGAGAGAGAGAGAGAGAGAGAGAGAGAGAGAGAGAGAGAGAGAGAGAGAGAAATTTATCAAATGTAACAAAAACTTGTTTTTTTCTAATTGTATAAAGCTTTCATTATTTTATTTAAGATATATAATAAATAATAATTAATGATAAATTAAACAATGATAACATGTAATAAGAAAGCATAATTTTAGCTGTACCTAACTTTATCTTATTAGCATCATGTTTCAATGTTTATAAAAAATATCACAGTTTAATCAAAAAAAAAATAGAGGGCATAATTTTTGGCAAATCAATACAAAATTATTATAGATCCATTTTTGTGATAGAATTTATAATTAACGGCTATCATACTATTTCAACTGTTGTGTTAATATCAAGAAAGTATCAAATCATTTTAAAAAAACGGCAATAATTAAATAGATCAAAAATCAATAAGATATCTTAAATACTCTTACGCTACAATCTACTATCGTTAGAGATTTTTATATAAATGTTAATCAGAATACTAAACAAACGGATATTAAGTTCGTAATTACAACAGTAAAGTACAATTTGATTTAGATTTTCAACAACTGTTCATTTAAAATTCAATTTGCTACATCCAAATACAAAAGTACTAGTCCATGTAAAAATCACAATCCCAAAATGAAACAAAATTTTTTTTTTTTTTTTTTAAAAAAAAGGATAATTCAGTTAAATACACAAACTTCGAACATGGAAATAAGGTTAAGTGCTTTAAATGGGTAAGTGCTTACTGGCTAGTCACCTCTGCCACTTGCATTTATTTTAAAATGAAGAAAACCTGGAACTGTAAGATGACAAACATATCCAGGATCCGTTCGTATGCTCCATACTTATCATACAATATTGTGATGACCGCTACGATTGTCAACATATTTAGGTATATTTAGAAAATTTTGCTACATGTCACATTTTCTGTCCGCACAAAGTTTTTACCACAGAGTCATAAGAATTCCCTCAGGTGTTTTACTCAACCAGCAGCGGTACCCGCTCAGGGGTAAAATATTTAACCATTTCCAACACCTAAATAACATTAACCAACAAATAAACGAATAAAGCAAACAAAAAAGATATATAATTAAACGAAAAAGAATTTTATTATAATGAAACACCTATTTAAAAATTTAGTTGCAATACAGATGAACTTCTTTTTTGAAGAATCCAGTCAATGGATTAAAACTTCTAACTAATACTTGTATAAAATAACAATTTCCGATTATTTTAAGATCTTTTTAGCAGACGATTTCACTAATAAAAAACATTTTAATAAAAGAAAAATATAAAAACATACAAAAATATTAATGAATTGCATTTTTATCTTAAGCGATTATATTTGAAAAAAATCAAATGTTTCCAAATAAAAATGATTCAATTAGAAATATATTGAACTATTAAACTATTTTATAATAATAGTTAATTAAGAGGGTAAAACTTCATAGATATTTACGATTGCATAATCTTAATTTACAGACAATTCATTATCTACTTTTATGTTTTGATTACAGGACACATGTGTTCCTAACAACTGCAAAGAAACACGAACAGAAATGTGCGATGTTGAGTTAATAAAAAACTTTAAGTGGAAAAAACATTTGAGTTTTATCACTGATGATGTTATAAACAGAGGTTTTATTCAGCGTTTAGCTTCGTTTGTCTATTTGTCTTTGCCAGTAGATACTTACAAAATAACGATTGACGAATTAAAATTTTTTTTTAGTTGCGGAAACAATATTGGTGTAAGAAACAAATCTTGCTGTATAACTCATGCTTACCTTGAGTGTACGAACGGAGCTTTGATGAAAGTAGAGGATACTGTAAGCTTCGAATTTGAAGTAAAACAGATGAGATGGCAATATCAAGAGATAAATATCGATACTAATGTCACGGCAATCGATGTACTAAATAATGAAAACCTTACTAATACATGTAAAGTTTCAAATAGGCGTAGTCAAATCATCAAGATTATAAATGAAATTGATGAAATTAAGTCTCAGATTAGTTTTATCAACGTGTATAAACAATCCAGTTTAATACCAGAAATGATTAAAGTTGTAGTTGTCTTAGACAATTGTAATGGAGGAATGTGCAAATTAATGTTGAAACATTGGGATCTTAAATACAAACCACACAATAAAACAAATAATTCAACAATCACTTATCAAGATTACTACTTTAGGCCATTATTGGTCTACTGGTACAATTTTGACATATACAACTATAGGATGTTCATGTTGTTTCCTTATTCTTACATTATGTTTTTATGGTTATTTTGGGCTATTTAAATCACCTCCCGGGGTTATTTCAAAACATATGATGGCAACCATGCTCGTAGCACAGTTATTTTTCATTGTAGGTGTAGGGGCTAATTACGTTGCTGCTGTATGTACTGTAATAGGAATTGTTTCACATTATCTTTGGTTAAGTTCTTTTACGTGGATTTCTATTTTCCTTTTTAGTTTTTTGATTATGATGAAAAAGTTACAAACTTCTCCTGGAGAACTTGTCGAGGAACAACATATATCAAAGATATTTTACTGTGTTGGATATATGCTACCTTTTGTTTTTGTCTTACCTTGCGCGTTACTCGAATATCTGACCGAAATAAACATTGGGTATAGCGGTGAAGTTTGTTTTCTCACAGGTTTTTTAGCAAATCTCTTCTCATTTAGTCTTCCAATTATCACATCACTATGTTTCAATATTATTACATCCATCATTTCAGCTCTATCACTTGCACGTTACAACAACTCTGTGAAAGCTTTGCATTCAGTACGTCAGGTTCGTTCATTCCTACCTATTTATATCAGACTAAGCATATTGTGCGCCTTTCCGTGGTTGCTTGGAATCATTGCAGATATATTTCAAATAGATATTCTTAACTATATATTCATTCTTTTGTCTGGTTCTCATGGCACATTTGTAAGTTTCTCATTCCTTTTAGCGAAATCAGTAAGAAATTTGGTTTGTTGTAAAGAGTAAATACAGAACCGAATCTGAAAAGGAAATACAATGTAATCAATATAATTATAATTATTGTGCCAATTATTATAAATACGGCTTTTTAAACTTTAAAATTACAACACTATCTGTATAAATGCATGATTTTAATGGAAATTCTAGCAGTAATCGATTTCCATCACCAAAAGTATTTTGTTTCAAAATTTATCCGCGATATTCTTCTGGTTTTTATAACCATTTACATGTATATGGGTGAATCTTTTTTATTTTTATCAACGTTTGTTCTTTATAATTTCATGGCTTATGTTAATTGAAAAAATGAGTCTAGTGTAATTTTCTGTTGTATTGGAGTCAGTAATTTAAATGTTGTCTTATTTTTCTAAGAAAAATTTGAAAATTCTGAAAATCGAGATCAATTTAATTTCATAATTTAAGTCAAATAGTTTGGTTCATAATTCAAGATCGCACTTTTTTAAAAAAAAAAGAAAAAAAATAAACGTTATAATAGTTTATGTCTAGGTTTTCCAAGTATAATTTCAAGCTTTAAATGAGTGAAATAGAACACATCTTTGGCCATCAATTCTGGCCATTTGAAAGAAAATCGTTGAAATTAACAAACACTCAATCAAAAATTACTGAATAAGTCAATAATTTTGACATTTTTCAATTCAAAATTTCTACATTTAAAAATAAATAAAAACTTAAAAAAACAGAAAAAAATTCTCGTTGATTTTCTTTTAAATAAAAAGATAGAATAAATAATTTTTTTATGATTTGAAACTTTCGACATGATCTCAAAATTAATTAAAAAATCACAACAGTAAATGCATTAGATATGTTAAATTTAAGTGTCTTTTACAGTTCTGCCGCTTTTATTTTCTTAAAAATTAAAACTACGAATTTTTTGTTTAGTTAAAACTTGCAGGTTTGGCTACTTAAATGTTTCAATTAGCAAAATGCATCGTGAATTAATAGGGATTTTGAGATGTTACATTAATCTTACGTCTTGAGCGACATGCGCATTCTGTTACAATTTCCATCACAGATAACAGGTTTTTTTAAAGAAAACAACTCACTTTGAAATTTCGATTTGTTTAATTTAAAAACAAAAAGATTGTCGTGGTTTTGATTTCTTTTTTTTTTTGTAATTCTTTTTGATAAAATAGTTAATGCTAGCTATACTTTATCGTAATGAAGTTAATCAACAAATCAAGACATTTTGCAAAGGCTTTTAATTTTTAATAAATGATTTCAGTACCACGTATTTATAAAGTGTCATTGTTATATAATGATTGTAGTACCAATAGAACATGTTTTTTAAATTGAGTTTATATTGAGAACAATGAATTAATTATATTATCTTTTATTCAAGAATTGACTGTAATTTTTCGCGTTTAAATGAAGGAACTAGTACCACTTATTAATTGTGTAATTGCTATATTCTGATTGCAGTACAAGTGGAAAATTTTATTATACAGTAGACCATTCTATGAAGGATATATGTGCTTGTATAAAAATAGGAATTTTTGGTTTCGATTTTTCTTTAAAATTACAAAATTTAATATAATTCAAATGATAGTGTGCAGTAAAATGATCCATTATTTGAAGGCTTTACTGTATAATTAATATTTTAAGGTCATTTTGTGAAAATATGTTAATTATTGTATCATAATGTATATTTTACATAGATTTATATATGTATTTATGCATGTTGTATAAGTCAAGTCATGAGAGCTAACAAAAATAAATACATAAAAAAATGAAAAAAAAGATACTGTATGTAATATTTGAATATAGTTATAATACAATGATTACATCTTCTATAAAAATTTCAAGAATTGACGGTTATTTTTGCTTGTTAAATCAAGTAATGAACCAGATTTTAAAAGTGCCGAATCTGAAGCAGTTTATGTTAGAAATTTTAGTTTTTAAATCTGGTTAATTACTTCATTTAACCAGCCAAATGGTCATTTTTATATTTACTATACATTTTCCCGGGAACTAAGTTGAACCGGGTTCATTGTAAAAAAAATTTCTTTTGTATATATAATATATTTTTACAGTGCTTGTGAATCACGATTATAGCATATATAATTAAGAAACCAAAAACATTATTATAGTTATGTAATAGTTATAGATGATCATAGTTCGGTGTTACATGTTTAAAGTATCAAAAGTATATGTTTATTGTATTTGTGCACTTTGATTATAGCATCATGTTGATATGATTATAAAACAAGTATAACTTGATAATAGTATCATTTATATATGATTATAGAACCAGTTACATTAATTTACATGAAGTATCAGTTTATCATGCTTATAATTCCAGTTAAACATGTAACAATAGTGTAATAGATTATACTTGTATATTATTATACTCGTAGTATAAGTGTCAGAACGGAAATGTACCTATATTGTACCTGTGACAGATGATTGTAGTACTTATGTCATAAAATTATAATACCTATATTATATGATTTTAGTTCCTTATTGACAAGTATTTACAGTATCAGTTTGACATCATTATATAGTGATAATTCCCGCGTAATATAATCTAATATAGAGGAAAAAATTTCAGTGTTATATGTGTTTATAATCCATATGTAATTGTTATTATGTTACACTGTCCAGTTATGGGTTTAATAATGAAGCATTGCATTATAAAACTTAGTGCATGTTTTTTTTTACGAATATTTCTATCCTACATGGGAACTAGTTCTTATTTTTGTATGTAATGATCCATTTCCTCAAAAATTGTTTTTCATAAACCGGTTATCACGTTGAATTAAAATAAAATTGATTGAGATATTTGTACAATAATATTTAATACAAAAATCAAGGTACGATCTGCAATATTTGACGTATTTGAAGCATGTTTATGTCTTTCACGGTACAAGACTAAATATGTGCATCTCACAAGTTACATTAGAAAGTTTATCCATAAAGTTTAATGTTAAGGACAACAATTTTAATGTTTTAGAATTGAAGTCGGGGGCAATTCGATGTAGGCACTGCATGTATTATAACTTAAATATTTACGACCCAGTATCGTTACAAGTGTTACTTAATAAATATGTCATCTCTTTAAACTAAGTTGAAACGTAATCTATCCTTGTTTACCAGGTGTATATTCTAATTTGCAAACGATATAAATGTAGACACTTTTTAATCTAACAACTTTCGATAAAAATAGATATATTTGAAATGACTGAATCAGTTTAATGCAACACCGTTAGTTTTCCGACTTTTCCAAGCACCAAAATAATTTTATCATATTTTTTTCTAATGAATGCTGTTGTTAAACAAGCCTATCGTTGTTTTTGAATGTGAATTGTCGAAAAACATTTATTGTATCAAATGTTAGGCTGCAAAGATAATCTTGTAAGGTAACTTGTACCTACAAAAACATCGTTTTATTTTTTATGAATTCATCGTTGATCGTACGACGGGTACCTCCACATTAACTTAAAAACTGACGGCAGCTATAAATGTAATTTGCTGCATATCAAAGGTTCATATTTGTATGGTTGTTTTGTTTTTGTTTTTGTTTTTTTTTTTTTTTTTTTTTGTTTTTTTTTTTTTGTTTTTGTTTTTTTTTTTTGTTTAAATGTATGTATTTCAGAGTGTATTGATATCAAAGATTAATGTGTTTGATTACGCCCCCGTCAATAATATTTTACTTGTATCAAGATGCTAACAGCCATAGGTAAATCGACAAAAAATGTTCTTTGTAGTGCGTTAATCATAATTAACAGGGAGTGTTCTTTAACGTGGCATTCTCCCCGACACGAGACAATTCCTACAAATTTTCAAGGTCAGACCCGATCAGGGTTCAACTCCCGACCTCCCAGATACAAAACAAATATTTTAAAACTGAACTAACGTATAATGTAACGATATTAGTGATATATTTCCTTATAATATAAAATGTCTTTTTAAAAGATTTGCAGATAACCGCAACAACATAAAAATATTTGTGTTATTATTACCATTAAAGTAGAACACAAGTTGACAACAAAATTGGCAATATCGTGTATTAAATATTTAAGTAATGTATGCATACCAAATGTTAAATCAAAGGCCTTGATTTAAATAGGATGTTCATCTGATAAGACAATGTAACTTATTGGATTTCTTAATTTTAAAACTGGCCAATTTTGTTATACACGTGAACTTTTATCAGAAAGGTAAATCCAGGTGATTTGGAAGAGTAAAGTGCCCTTTGTCTAACTAGCTAGATCCGCAACATATAAAGTTAAATTTGTAAATAAAAGGAACGTGAAACTATGGTTATTTAATTATATAGAGAATTGTTGTATAAAGTGTCTTCATACTTACCAAAAATATTGTAATTTACCTTTTAAAGGGCCTTGCTTCTTTGTAGGATGTCCCCATAATTAGAATAAGCTCTACCCTACCGTAATAACTGTAAACATATACATCATTCGCAGAGGAAGCAGGAATACCACTGCAAATAAACAAAAAGTTAAGAATAGAAGTGATCACTTTATAAGTAAAGCGTTAGATGTAACCTTTCGTTGGTGTAATAATTGAGGTATAAGTCCAAATATGAAGCAGAACGCGAAGAATCAGTCGGATCTTTTATCTTAAGCTCACTTGGATAGATTTTTCTTTCGCTTATTTTCCAAATTTAGGATTATTTAGAGACAGAACGTTTTCTAACTGTTTGGCTTATTTATTTATTTATTATTTATTTTTAATTTTTTTTATCAAACTTTTCCGTCTTAGTGTCACTGATGAGGAATGAATTTCCGAAATGTGCACATCTGGCACATCAAAATTCAACTGGTATTTGTGTGATATATTTACTACTCCTGAGCGGGTGCCGCTGCTGGTGGAGTAAAACTCCCGGAGGGTATCCATAACTCAGTAGGCAGTACTTTGTGTTGTCAGAAAATGTACCATTTAACCAAATTTTCAGCTGCCTTAAATTGTAAAATTTGTTTAAAAGGTTTGTTCCCTCATGCAAAGCATTCCTTAGCTGGATTTGGATTGATATAATTTTGGAACTTTACATTCATTAATTTCCAACTGTTTGGCTTTTTTTTCATAATCAAACATCTCGGTCTTAGTGTCACTGATGAGGAATGAATTTCCGAAATGTGCACATCTAGCACATCAACTGGTATTTGTGTTATATATATATCTGTAAGTGGAGTCAATTTAAATAATTAAATTAAATAATAGTTTAATAAATATTAATTATTATTATTCCCCAGATAGTATTAAAATACCTAACCTAGATATGGATAAAAGTAAAATACTTATACCCAAACTGTTTAAAATGTAAAGCAGCTGCCATACTATTGCAACATAAATTATTGGGATCATGTAACCAACATTTTCTTCTTCGTGTCTCAATAAAAAAATTGATCTTGGTTAGCCACGACAAGTGTCTGAATTTTTATTCTTTTTTACATATTCCTTAAAGACCACTGATGCTGGCTTTGAAAATTTAAGAGCCTAATCAGCTTAATAATAATTTAGTCAGTTGTTGTGACAATGTATTTTAACCCAGACAACCCTATGTACTGCCAATAAATTAGTAGCATAAAATAAATTTAAGGCTTATAAATAATTCCTGCACAGGTCTTTTTGAATAATTGAGTACATGATAGGAACGTTGATGAAGAATCAGAAAGCAACTGAAAGTTGTATTTCAGGTTCACCTTTCTGTAAATAAAATGTTTGATAAATGGTGAAATACTTTAAAATTGGATATTGCAATTAAAAAAAAATGCTATGTTTTTTGTACTCAAAATAACATTATTGTTTTTAAGCTCATTTTTATGCTCATAAGCAAGCATTTAATTCTAAAATAGGAAATAAACTAATACACACACCTATATTCGGGTATTAGTAATACATTTTAATAATAAGATGCAGATAGAAAAAACTTTGAAAGTTTGTAGGATGAAATATGCAGAATGCAATTCTTAAAAAATCTTTTTCACATCCGTTTAGAAAGAAAATGCTAATCAAATGAGACATGGTCTATTGTTTAAAAAGTTAACAATTAATCGGTAAATTTAAAATGCTATAAGCTTTAGTTATTGCCCAACCATCTTTAAAATGTTTGTGTGACATTGCAACAAAGTTTTTTAATGATACAACCACCTTATTTTAATCTTGTATAAAACTTTAAATTTATATTTACATATATGTAAACCAAAAAATTGAAGGTAGTTACTAAACATTTTTGTATGGTGTATTATCTGATGAATAAAATGGGTAGTTGAAGTACTACAGTAATTTTACTACAGTAATGGTTACTTAGTCTAGTGCAAGACTAATTCTGTGATTTATTGATTTATGGTTTCACAGCAAGTATTTTTCACTCTCTTTTGTAGACCCGAACTGCGCCTGGATTAATTTGACTGTTGTCAAATAATCTCATTTTCCGGATGCAAATATTTTTGTTGTACCTTTTAACTGTTTTTAACTATGCGATACAATTTTATCTTTTATTGAATGAATAGCACACATTGAAATAACTTTAAGATATGCAAGAAGCAAACCGTTGATAACATAACAGGCATATAAAGTTTGCTCATCAATTGCTCTTTCGTAATTAACTTTAATATATTCAAAAAGCAAAGCGTTGATAACATAACAGGCATTAAAAGTTTGCTCATCAATTGCTCTTTTGTTATGTATAAAAATAAAAAAGACAAAATTGATGCCTTTATTATGAAAAATATTTGCTGATTTGATCACGCGTGCCTTTCATTAAAACACCATTAAATGATTTTATTTGCAATAGATTATTTTCTGAATAAACGCTGTAACATGATCGCCATGCAATAAAAATAACCTACCCTTCAACTCCAATGATGGAAATATAACAAAACAATACTAAGTATTACATTACATTCAAAATAATTCATAAAATCATACTCGATTTAAGGTTAAAAGGTGAAAAGGTTTTTACACTCAATTACAATTATATATAAAGTAATCAAAATAGAATTTAATTAGAACGTAAAACAAAACTGATCATATTAAAAAGTTCTTAGATAACAAAGGGAACTTATTTTAAAACATGTAATTCAATAAAATTAATAAACTTAACTTTTAGTACACCAAAAATAATATTCAATTTTAAGATTTAATATTGCTACCTGACAAAATCTGCTAAAATGTATATGGAAAAATAGCAATTTTTTTTCTTAAAAGATAGGTAAAAAAACAACAAAATAAACTAAGAATATAAAAAAAGACTGGTATGTTTGTGTCCTACTTAAACTGCGAAAAATTGGTTCAAATATGACCACTGGTTATTCTAGATTCTCCACATGGACTGAATATATATTTAAGATAGTGAAAGTAGATGGTGAAGTAGTTATTAGAATTTTTGTGAATCCACATTTGGTTGATGCTGAAAAATTCTAAGGCCATCTTTGACGACTGTCAAAATTTGTGTTAGAACTACTGATAATGATTTAGTAGTACATTTAGAGGAGTCATAAATCTTTATATCTTATAAATCTTTCTTTTTATGGATTTTTGTTTTTCATATTTTATTATACATTTTATACATGTAATACATGTAAGGAAGGTCTAGTTCTTTCTATTTCAAATTGATACCAAAAAATAAAGGACTCCCTATGATTGGAAAGAACTTTATCTTCGGTAAAATTAGTTTTGGTATAAGAAAGATTCTAGTATAGTAGTAGTATAGTATCTAAACCAAGCTCCTTAATAGGACATCCAACGAAACATTTCTTACAAGAGAAAATAATGCTGTTAAGAAGCTTTATCAGCTGGGACAACATCATACTTGTTATGTATGTCCGTAAGATTGCAGAAATCCAGGGATTCCTAGTACTAAAGACGGTAGAAAAGAAAAAGCAATTTAAAAGACAAAAAATTATGTTTTATAATTTATTTCCGTTAACGTTATTCATAAGTAAATTCAAAATTAGATTTCAAAGATAAGATTATGCTGCCTAAAACGTGAACTTAGTGACAGCTAACACAACTATTATTCAACAAAAAAAAAAAAAACACGCTGGAAAAAAAATAAGGCGAACCTCATGAACGTCCTAAAAGATTGTGACGAATATTTAATTAGAACCCTAAAAATTAATTATTCATGTAACAACTGAAAATTCATTCATTATGTTTAAGATATCATTTGTCTTCTAGATCATTTTGAATTTTTGTAGCTAATATATACAGCGGTACTTGTAAGATTATATAGTACAGCTGATTTTACTTTGATGTGCAGTTTCATATTTAGGAACGAGGTCGCCTAAAAAGGTGTGTGAGCGGGTTGAGTTATGCATATATGCAAATAAATCATGAGAGAGAGAGAAATTGACTATTTATTTAGAAATTTGAATAAGTTAATTTCCCTTATTGTAAAGAAAATATTTTAAAAAAAATTAAGAAATTAATAAAGTAATTCCTTCCAAACATGACCACGTTAGGAATCGAAAATATCGAAGTAGGCAACCAGTCAAAGAAGATAACCATTAATTTACAAACTTTATCTCACTAAGATCAGCCATAAGGTAAATGTGAATCTCTGTAGTGGAATCTTTCTCATGTGTATTTAATTTTTCACTTGCCCGTATAAGTTTTTTAATTTCTTTCTTTCTATACATAAAATTTCTGAATATCTAGTTCTTTACTCATTTCGAGACTTGTCCGTGAACACACACACACAGAGAGAGAGAGAGAGAGAGAGAGAGAGAGAGAGAGAGAGAGAGAGAGAGAGAGAGGGTGATATTAGAATGGTTCCTATCAACAAATAATTTACCATCATGCAATTCAAGTTTTATGAGTAAATTTAAAAAATGATAATTGAAGCAAATTATTCATGAAAATGTTTATAAAAAAGAATTTTATAAAATTGAACTTCTTGTTGTCAGATTTATTTTTACAGATATACAAAAACCAAATTTCAAAAATAAATGAAAAATGACGCAGTTGTTTTCTTTTAGTTACATTATTTTATTTGCATAATTTTAATAGCATATTTTAAACTTATATATATCCATAACAGTATCATCTCATTTATAGCTACATGTACTTAGGGATGATGATGGACTCCTAATTTGAGGGACCAGGTTTCTATTCCCAGAGAGGGCAGATAATTATTGAAAATTATGATAGTAAAAGTTTTTTGTGATTCTATTTAATTAATCGATAAAGCTGCATTAGGTTTTCCAAAGAAAAAATTAAAACGGTGCTAATCTAATTAATGATGTTCCTAATGAACAATGTTAAATTTGGTTCAACGATAAAAGCTCGAATAAATACAGAAATTACAGTATTTATCTAGCGAGATGCAGCATTTGGGATCTAATATAAGAACATGGTACGTACATCAAAACCCGGGTCATTTAAACACAACGGTGTAATACGATAAATTAAACACAGACCTTCGTTGAATTTGTCATTTGTGACTTAGTAAGGGATACATAACACCATTTCATATACATCTGGATATTAATGAAGGACAATTAATGCAATCTGTCATGTTTCGCCTTCGATTCTACGGGTTTTGTACATCCGTGCGCATGCTCCAAGCTCATTATTACCATCGTAAAACACTGACCAACCGGTTAGAGGATTCCGTTCATTTACAGCTAAAAGAAATGAAAATTTTAGAAAATGAATGTCACGGATCGAGGTTAGAAGATATCTATTTTTTAAAAAATATATTTTTAGAAAATCAAAAAAATTCAGAAAATTGAAAAACTTAATGCAGCTTTAACTAATTCAAGATAAATCATGTATAAAAAATTAAAAGATAGCTAAAAACACACAAGAAACAATTAATCATTGCTTTAACTTTAAAAAATCCAAAAGTGACTATTTGTCGAATGAGTAACATAAGTACCATTTAACCTCTAAACATCTTACGTTTTCATTGCTAGCTTGTGAGTAAATAAATAAATAATGGAAATTCGACAATTTTAATATAGCCACTTTGAAAAGCAATTTGTTGCAATTTCATTTGATTCAAAAGCACGATCTAATTATTTTAATGCTTTGTTAGATTAATGGAAAAAGTCTTAATGAGTATCTAGTATTCCGTTTCTTTTCTCATTTAAAATTTTAAAAAGAAGAAAATGGAATTGAACAGTTCTCATTGACTTGAAAAAAAATCAAATTATGTCTTCTTTTGGAAAAAGAATACACCATTAAGATGAAAACCGAATAATTTAAAGGTTCTGATTCATCTTAATAAGTGTGTGTGTGTGTGTGTGTGTGTGTGATTTTTAATAAAGCAAAACATTAATGATGATTGTCAATGAAAGATTCAAAAGCAAAATCCAAACATAACAATGGGATAATTACTATGTAAATAAAGAATCTATTTGTATCTGTTGACCACACAGCTTTTTTAGAAACATATTACTTAATTGACTTAAAATCCAAGTATATATTTGTAGATAAGCAAACATCATGACAATAACTAATGAAAAAACGTTACGAAACAGAAATTAATCAATGAAAAAGAAAATATTAAAAACAAATTGACAATAAATAGTTGTAATAAAATTCCCAAATCCATACAGGCAATGCAAGTAGTAAAGTGTGTTTAGGATTGTAATAAGTCTTCTAAGCGATATAATTGTTTTTGTTAAGCATGTTTTTGCTTTTTATTTCATTCCAATTAAAAAAATCAGCAATTATTATACCATTTACTAAATTTTTTAAAGCAGTTTTATGGGTAAACACCGATATAAACATTGACAAAGGTAAAGGTAAGGTATTTTCTATAAAATACAAATAACTAGTAAAAATTTTAAAATATTTTTTGTCTAAAGCTAGTGATAACTAAAACACATATGTACCAATGCCAGTAGAAGAAAAGAAAAGCCTACTAACATGTTTAAAAAATAATAATGAAACTTATTTAACACTAAGATTTGTTCCCTCATGCAAAGTATACTTTAGCTTGATTAGGATTTTTATACTTTTGACTTTTTCAGCACTTAGTTCCACTTTGAGTAATGAATGTGCAGATATGGCACACCAAAATGAAACAGGCATTTTTGTTAAATATTGATTTAGCAACTACAAACCTTCAGCAGATTTAAAGGTTGTTTTTGTATAGCGTAATAGCTATCAAAAATTACTTTTGTCCATTATCAATCAAACAAAATAATCAATTAATGAAATATAACTTTTTCACTTCTAAAACCTGGTATCATAAAAGGATGCTAAAAAATTATTATGTTTTTATTTCATCATGAAAGAGTTGAAGGGTAGGTTATTCATTAAATGGCGATTAATGTACATCATTTTATCCAGGAAAGATGTTAATGCCAGGTCATCTATCATTGATTTGTTTAAAAGAAATAAAGTAACTAAATAGCAATATAAGAACCATTATAAATAAAGCATTCGTTTTTTTTATGGTTTTAATAACAAGGGAATGACAATAAAAGGACGAAAAGTGTCATTATTGTGGTCGGTGTTTGGATTTATGATTTAGTTTCATTTACCTCATGTGCGTCATTAATTCTTCTTACCATTAAAATTGTATCGGGTAGTTTTATAACATATAATAATTCAAAAATATAAATAAATAATACAAGTACCAGTTAAATTTTGATGTGCCAGATGTGCACATTTCGGAATTTCATTCCTCATCAGTGACACTAAAACCGAAAAGTTTGATACATAAAAAATATAAGCCCAACAGTTGAAAATAATGAATCTAAAGTTTCAAAATTTTATAATCCAAATTTCAGCTAAGGAATGCTGTGCATGAGGGGAACAAACCTTAGTTTTAAATAAATTTCAAATTTTAGACGACTGAAAATTTTGCTAAATGGTACATTTTAAACAAATTAATTTTTTCTAAATTTAGTTTTGATTTGAGAATTTTTTTTAGCCTACAAAGTTCTCCGTTTAGAGTAAAATGTTTTAAATGCTTGATAATAATCTATATCTAATACTTTTGCTAAAATTCATATTACTTTATCAGACCTTTTTCCAAATTCTCAATTTCATAAAACTAAGGTTGAATGTTTTAAACAAATAGGGTTTGTAAACGAAAAAAAAGACATTTTGGTAGAAAAGTTCAAAAACAATTTTTAATTGGGGATGATATCTTTAAAAAATTCTGAAAATTGGGCGCTATCATCATTTTGCCACATACAGTATTCTAGTGTCCTTTGTTCTGAAAATCTTACTAGAAGCGCAGTCTTGTAACCTACTTACAGAGCAAACATTTTTAAGGCAGCAATAAAAATAACCGACAGAGACATGTCCTTAAACATAAGATTTGACGCCGCTGTCAAAAAGTTTTCATTATCGCATATATAGTAGATCACAAATGGCCTTGCAAAATTAGGGCAAAAAGTGAATAAATAAATAAAAATAGTAAAATTATAATAGAATTATAATATCAAAGCTGATAAACAAGCAACAACTAAACTAATTTTCTAAAGAACTCTATTGCATATTTTATGTCAAAATTTATATAAATTTAAATATCTTGAATTTTAAACAATGGAAGCAATTATACATGTTTTTAGACTTGCTTGCTCCAATTGTCATGGATATAAATGATGTTTTTAAGGGAGTCAATTCTTTATCGAATGGCTATTCGACAAAATTTAACATACGTCAATTCCAAATCAGATCTCTTGGTTCTTTATAGACACTTTCTAAAATTATTGTATATTTGCTTTTATTCACTGAGGATTTAATTACACTATTTTCACGGTTTTGCATTATATCGCAAAATTAAATACCAAGTTTATATTTTCATGTAGCTATCGGCAGAAAAATCATTTTGTTTGATGTAAGCCTTTAATTTGAACATCTTTGTAAATGATTTTTCATTGCAGCGTTTTTTTTTATGTAAATCCTTTAATATCTTTGTTTTTTCTGATCACACGATCTCTAAACACTCTTACATTTTGTAACTATTCTCTTTTGCTAAAAACGAATTATTGGATTGATGAATTAAATACCAAACGCCAATATGAATATTTCAGATATTGTTACATTTAATTAAAAATAATTTTTTAATAATTCCGAAAAGGATGAAAATAGAACTATTTTCTTTCACTTGAAAAGAAAACAACATCCTGTTTTTTATGAAAAAATACACAATGAGATTAAAAACCTAATGAAATCTTATATTCTTTTACGTAAGATTTCTTTTAATAAACGTGTTGTCCGTGTCTTTATTCAGAAAGAATGTAAAGAAGAAATTATTAATGAAGAATGTTTTTTACGAAAAAAAAAATACCATAAGATTAAAAACCTAAGAAACCTGTTATTCTTTAACTCACAGAACGTTACGGATTAGTAATAAATAAACATACGTGGGTTGTTCGACATGTTAATGTGTATTTTATGATATGTCAAAAGCAATCATTCGGCTTATATTGTGAAATGAACATTACGTCCCTTTAAAGTATTTTCCGATGTTTGAAATGCATAATTTCAATGTCTGAAATATGTGATGGTACGCTGATTTAGGTAGATCTCTGATGCACAGACTTGTGACTGAGCCAAGTGCTTTGTCGGGACTTGTAACAACGACCAGAGAAGAACTTTTTAAATTTTCAAAATAAGAGAACACAAATGGGGCTGGATCTTAATAGTATGGTGGTTTTGACAAGACAGTAACATTCTCGGACGTCACAAATTGCTTCAAAGCTTTTATGTATGTGATGGAGCATTAATATGAAGTATACGAACATACCTAATCCTGAAACGACGTCGTTTAATATAATATTTCTTGAGTATTGAATATTTAGTATAACAACTATGTATAATTATACCTTATTTGCAAATTGTTGAAAAATACGTTTAGCGATTGGTTTTGCGAAAACACGTGAGCAGATAACAAGAAATCGAGTATCCCTCACGTGCGATAATAATACCCTCACGCTGCGATAATATTACCCTCACGCGATCGAGTTCACTGACCCGCAAGCACTTGAACGCGACACACTGAGTTATCGTTCCTGTGTTTCGAACGACCTTGGCCTTCACCTGTCCTGAGGTCATGGACGAAAAAGAACGTGGGGGTAGGTTTTTTAAGCAACTTCCACAGTTGAAATTTAAAGAGTTGGAAATTTTGTTTAGTGTTCTTGCATTGTTTCATTTGTTCGGTATAATAAACAATGCTTTTGCCCTGGAATGAGGGAGATATGAAGATTTGTTCACTCTCATCAGTCATATTTCCCCGATAACGCATTGCACGATTTTGTTGATGATGAAACTACGATAACGCATTGCACGATTTTGTTTATGATGAAACTACTGAATAGCTCCAGCTTATTAACAGTGTGATAAATTGTCTCCAGCTACTAATAGGTTTAAAATTATCCATTTTAATAGAGTAGGTCATTGGGCATTTTTGTAAAATGGTTGCAAAACATATGATTTGGCCGTACAATTTCGGTCCCGAAGAGCAAAAGTGTAACAGGTCGGTATTATACATTTATTGCCCTGGAGTAAGGGAGATATGAAGATTTGTCTATCCTCATCAGTCATATCTCCCTGAGGGCGTTAAGATTTAGTACAGGGTGTCCCAAAACATGTGTTACACTTTTAATCATCTATAACTTTGTCAAATCAAAAGCAATTACAAATGTATCTTGCCAACATCTAGTATATAAATATAATTTTTTTCACAAAATTTCGGGAAAATCTGTGAAACATTCAGGTAGTAATGACGTCATCATGACGTCATCACATTTTTAAGGTGAAACCTTCAAGTGATCAGCTGGCAGAAACTGTCAAACTTTACTATGAGTATAAATCTGCTGCTTTAGTCATCAGAACAATGAGAAAACGACATCCAGGAATAAAAAGTGCTCAACAGAATGCTAATTTACAGAGATGTGAGGAAGTTTGAAGTTAAAGGCACGGTAAATGACAGAAGGCACAATTCTGGCATTGGCAGACCAAAGAGTACCAAAGAGAACATTGATGTCATTGACAGATTTATTACTGAAACTCCACAAAAATCAGTTAGACGGGTATTGCATGAACTAAATATCACTGCTAGCAAATCTAGTGTTCATAGAATGCTCAAATTTGATTTAAAACTGGTTCCTTACAAGATAAGTGTGATGCAGCATTTAAAAGAGACGGACATTAGAAGTCGTTTAGACTTTTGCCATTGGATTTTAAGTCGACCCGACTCCGAGAATTCCTTATGGTTTTCCGATGAAGCCCACTTCCATCTTAATAATGTTGTCAATAAACAGAATTTTAGTTTCTGGGGTTCTGAGAAACCTAATTTTTATGTGAAAAACCTCTAAACTGTGAGAAAGTTACTGTATGGGCTGCGGTAAGTTCAAGCGGAATAATTGGCCCTTTTTCCTTTGAAGACTCCGAAGGTCATGCAGTGACCGTAAATTCTGAACGATATTTAAAGTTAATGAAGTCTAAATTTCTGCCAGCCCTTAGACGGAAAGTTGTAAATTTGGATTTTGTGTGGTATCAATAGGACGGTGCTACGCCACACACTGCAGGTTTTGTTCTTCAGTGAGAAAACGTTTGGTGATCAATACATTTCTTATCGTACCGCAAATGATTGGCCACCTCACTCCCCCGATCTGAACCCCCTTGATTTCTTTTTGTGAGGTTACCTGAAAGACAAAGTGTACTATCCTCCACACAAACGACAGAGGACCTAAAAACAGCAATTACACGAGAAATTAATTCGATCTCTGTTGATACATGTAAAGCTGTGATAAAAAAACTTTAGAAATCGTGTTCAAACAATGTTGAAGGCAAAAGGACGTCATTTGGAACATTTATTGTAAAATGACATACATTTTTTGTATTTTTCTCCAAAGAAAGTTTTTTGGTGATTAATAAGAAAACTGTGACGAATGTAAGCTTAACAAAAAAATTTAAAACCTTTTTGCTATATTTTGTAAATTTCATAAATATAACTGAAGGTATTATAATTTTACAATAGTTTAAAAGTGTAACACGTGTTTCGGGACACCCTGTATTAATAAATTAATAGTTTAATAGAGATTCTTTAGACAACATTTTGCCTAAATTTATATATTCATCTCACAGACAGAATCGAACGGTTTTTAAGTTTAAGAGGATAAATAATATATTCCTTTTGTTTTGTGAATATGAAACATGATTAGCTGTGTTTTAAAAAACAAACACTTTCGTCGACTACCATAGAACACTTTTGTTTCGTCGCTATAGCATGCGTGTATAGCGATTTCGCGTAACAACCAGGATAGGGTGAGTGAACAATACCAAATTTTATAAAAATATTTTGTTGAATTTTCTTTAAAAATTTGGCATGATTCATTGACATGTTTACTCCGACAGTACGATGATGGTGTCTGGCGATTCTATATCACGGCTTCAAATAGAGATTTCATGTTGGTGTGTAAAATTCTGTTTTATACATAAGAGTGAATGCATGTAGTTTCGTGTATGTTTAACAGACCCTGGGCTACTACATCTGTTTAAAATTTTGTCTGGGCATTACCATTTTAAAATTTTTGTTTTGGAGTTCGGAAGAATGTTGTATATTGTTTTTGATAATTTATGAAAACAACGCTAAATTTTTGCTTTGATTCGAAAATGTAAAAGTATTTTACAATTTCTTAGCATTAGAAAATATGAAGGACCTGTCTGAAAAGTTCCTTTTTATATTAAATATGTGTAATTTTTATCTTTAAATAGTAAATAATTTTCAGCTTAGAGTGGATTTTTATTTAACCATTTAAAGGATCGAAACATATTGTTATTATCCAGTCTTTCGAAAAATACTGGCTAATCAATAATGTTACTTTTAATTACTTAATAATACCATTGAGAAGTTCAATAACACACAATCACTTTTTTCATTCGCCCATTTAATAGGGTATTTATCCAGTTGTCTCTTTAAAAGACAGTTTTAGGCCACACACAGCCTGTGATTGTGCACGGGTTTTTCTAAATTGCAGCTGACAGTTGGTTGTGATAAGAATCATTTGAAATCTTTAAAAACCCTTGATTATCTTTACAATACAACTATATTTGTAGTGTTTTTGGTAGGGGGTCTGGTCACTTTAGGCGAAAGGCACTTTATTACTAAGAAAATGAGCGTAGTAGAACCAGCTACAAAACTTTCACCAAATTCAATTAATTGGAGAAAGGTAAGTCTAATCAGAGATAATAAAATAAGAATTCTTTCTTACTCTTTCATTTCAATTCTTTAATCGTTGTTTTTATTGTTTTTATTTTCATGAAACTATAAGACCATCTGTCACATTTTTAACTTTTAAATTGTATATGAATATATTTTATCAAAGTACAATATCATTCTATTAAATCACAATATACACAGGTAAACTTTAATATTTCTGATCTTATTTATCTCCTTTCAAAACTGTTTGTTCCAAGTCAGTAATCCCATTTAAAAAAATCTAAAAAGCAATATTTTCAATAACTTAATATAAATTTCAAAAAATATTCCAAGCTCTTAAGAAATAATTTACCAATTAACGGAACGGAAAAACAGTTTCCATTTTTTTAAGTAAAAAAGAAATTGGCTTAAGCAAATGCAATGTGGAACACACAACAAAAACAAGACAAAACAAGTCAACTGAAATTAAAACCAAGGTTATAAAAAAGAAATTTGAAAAACGCTTTAGTAAGGAAGGACACTATGTACATTTATAATTAAATGTTTAATAATGATTTTTTTTCTGTTGTTTTACATATTTAATTTTTTTATTTTATTTTAATTCATTTATTTTTTGTGATATATTACATTATAAATCTTCATACATTTTAAAATGTTTAGCAAAATACGATTTCCAGGTTTACGATCATAAAAGTACCTAAAATAATTACTTCACATGAAATTTTATATAAATTTGAAACATTATAAATTTCTTTTCTTGCCAGTAGTATATACAATATTTGCAAAACATTTCTAAGAGTATTTAGCAACAGAAATATCGCTACAAAGACTTTCTGTTCTTAAAAGTATCGTAATTGAAAATTTATTCTTTTTAATTATCTTTTATATATAAAACACTTTATATAATCCAATATATATCTTTGTAAAAAAAAAAGCAAACGTGTATCAGTAGGCATCAATTGACAGGTCTAAAATTAATTGCACAAAAAGTTCGTTTCCACACGAAATTAATCCTTGTTATAAACAAGTTCCAAACAACTTTATGGATAAAATGAAAACAAAAACGTAAAATCTCTAGAAGAAATAATAAAAAACAAACATTTCCGTCTGTTTAGAATTACAAAATCTGTTGATATTTCCGTGAACATTTTTATTAAGAGTTTTTAAGAAGTAAAGTAATAAAAAGTAATAAAAACTTGACACAATCAATCGTTGCTTGTAGCTGTTTTATCATTTTAATCTTTTGCAATGTTTTTGGTTTGAAAAGCGCCACAGATTTTAGGAAAGCCTTTTATTCTTTTATTCTAAGTGTATAAAGGCAAAATTCGCATTTTCAGTGCAAGTGTTTAACTTTTTTTTGAGATGTTCATAAAAAGTTCCAAGTTTTTAATCACATGCTCTGGAATGCACTTTCAAAATTGCATTTATGATTCGAGTGCAATCAACCAAATAAACATCTTCAATCAAATAGGTAAGATAATTTGTTTTACTTTTGGTTTCACCTGTGGTTCTTGTCCGAAAAATATACTGATTTATTTTCATTTTTTATTTTTGTAAAGCTGTATTTTATAAGCTGAACATTCTTCCTTTGACATCTATAAAACATCATTACATTGTATAAGTTAAATGCTTTTGTTTACTTAGAGCTGCTGATATAAGTATTTAATCAGTTGAGTTGATTCTAAAAGTAGTGCCATAAATTGAAAAACTTTCAAACGAAGCAAAAAATGAAAATGTTAAATGTATCAATGACTTGTAAAGTCGTAAATTTAGCTATCATGAGGACCATCTAAAACAACAAAATTATTTTTTATAATTTTGATCAGTTAAAAGTTGTTTGATGACCAGTGACCAAAATTCTTATTTTCCGTCTTAAGACTCCGCCTCATTTATAACAGCGTACGTGCAAGAACTATATTGTAATATTACTATACCAAATAAAAGATAAAAGTTGGATTCATTAATTTTCAACTGTTCCGCTTATGTTTTTTTGGTATCTAGAAACTTTTTCAGTCCCTAGTTCACTGATGAGAAATGATTTCCGAAATGTGCACATATTGGAACACCAAAACTAACTTGTATTTTTGTACCCCTGAACGGATATCGCTGCTGGTGTCCTAATCCTTAACTCGGTAGTCAGTACTTTGTGCTGACAGAAAATGTACCATTTTTTAAACTTAATTTTGAAACATGTTTAAAACTAAGGTTTGTTCCCTCGTGCAAATAATTCCTCAGCTGAATTTGGATTCACAGACTTTTGGAACTTTGGATTCATTAATTTTCAACTGTTTCGTTTGTGTTTTTTGTATCTATCAACTTTTTCAGTCCCTAGTTCACTGATTAGGAATGGCTTATCGAAATGTGCACAATGACACATGAAACTGGTTATTTGTTAGATATTTATATTGAATAACTTATCAATTTACAATGTCCCAATCTAAAAACTGACAAAAAAAATCTAGTGTTCGTTAGCAAAAACGGTTTATTAGAAAAATGATGATTACACATAAATAACAATTTTACATCATCGAATTGAAAATAATATTTCAAAGGGCATATTTTTGGCATATAAACCAATGCTAATAGTTAAACTGATAAATTGCTCTGTACAATGTACACTGAGATTATAGTTGTGGGTCTTTTTGACCATAGGACACAATCTCATTCTTCAAGATAGATGAAAAGTGCTTGAAATTAAGAATGAATGAATGTCTTTTTGTAAATGATCCAGGGATTGTTTCATAACCCTGACTAACAGTGAAAATTGATGTGTAATCAAGAATGAAAGACTAAAATATTTTTTCCTTCAAATTACGAATTACAAATTCTCTATGAAACACCATGCGGCATTGATAGATTCCTATGATAATTTGTGAAATAATTGTAACTGATCACGAATTACTTTCCAAAATTGGCACATATGGCACATCAAAATTTAACAGATATTCTTTAAATGTCGCTTTTCTTGGTGTGATGTATACTTCGAGGTTACGTGCATAATCCGAAAATTATAGACACCAAGACTATTCACTTAATGTCTACATCTGTGAATATTTTTTCTATGAATGCTGTCCTTAGCTCTAAAGTTAAGTCATATTCATTTACATATTTTTGGTAAAAAATGAAATATATAATGACATGTATACATGTATTTTCAAACTGATAAATGACAATTTAATTTCTTCAGCTCAGGTTTAAAAAGATGGCTTATCGTTGCCGTTTTAACTGTTCGTTGTTAATAGCGTTAACTGCCTAGACAAAAGTTGAAATGTTAATACCACGCGAAAGAGATCAAATGTTAAGGCAAAAACACTGAGCCAAAAGAGGAAATAATGTCACACAAAAATGGAACTTCACATGCGAAATAATGATTTTTCTCTTACTCATAGTATCTGTCTTTAAGCTTTGTCTTTTTTCGAAATATTTATTTTATTGCTTTCTTCTGTTAATCCGTTCAAAATAAAAGAAAACCTTTAAAATATCTTGATGGTACAGATAAGGGCATTATCCGCAGAATGGTGTCTTTGACAATTTTTTAAAAGCGTCTAAATGTTCATAGAAATCCCATGAGTCTCCTGAACAATAAAGTACAAATATTTCAAAGTCTTTTCTCAATTTGGTTTTAAATGGATATTTTGAATACATGATGATACAGTAGTTTTATCAAACGACTATGGTTTTCTTCCAGAAAGACTTTTTCCAAACTGGCACTATTAACATTTCTTATTATCAACACTGAAAAATAGACATTAGTATGTTTTTGGGAAAGTAATCGTAATATTTTTGTGTTCAAACTTCGAATGTTTCGGTCAACACATTGTATAATTATGCAGACACACCATAGGCGTTCAATCAGATGCGCCAAATTTAGAATTAGCACTGTCCTGAAGAGTTTCAATATTTGGTATGTTGTCATATAGCTCACAAACAGATGAGCCGGACTGTACCTGATTTTTAATAAAGTTAAAGGATAAACAGTTCCCTGGACCTTTTGAAGTACAAATATATGCGCACTCGATGGCAGTCCGTGCTTGAGTGGTTTCTTTTGAAGTTTCCAGATACTGTTTGTGTTTTGTAACGGTGTAATGGGTTGAGATAAACATTCCGGTGGTTCCTGTAAGTAAAGCCAAAAATAGAAAGTACATATATATATATATATATATATATATATATATATATATATATATATATATATATATATATATATATATATATATATATATGCGATTCAGGATCTGTGAAATCATATATTTTCTGGTGTTCATAGAAAAAAATTGTGTCGTGCTGATGACTGTCATATATATCATTGAATTTTCTAAATGAAGTATTCAAAATTTATATGACGTTATGGTTTTTATTATGTTATAAATTTTGGAATATTTCATTCAGAAAAATATTACCTTACGACAATTAGTTTGTAATTCCGTTTAAAGTAGGTTTGCAATATTCATTTTTCATTGTTTATATGCTGATTCGTGGACCAGGGTATTCGCAAAAACAACGAAAAGTGTGACAACGCGAATATTAATGATTTCACATCATCATGTCACACCAGTAAAAGAAATAGAATTGAAAGAAAAACACAGTTTAACACATAGTGCATCACATTTTTAGATCTTTTCTTAAATACACTTATTTATGAACACTGGTTATAAAAGATGCAAGATGGTCAAAGCCATCAAATAGTACAATAGATTTATACCTGGACATTACTAATCCTTATATCATGTTTTAGGCTCGCGTAAATAAGAGCTTTATAACCAGCGGGCTAAGTCTCTCTCTGTCTGTCTTTCTAGCTTCTACAAGTTTCTATTGTTTCGAGATTTTGTTGCATTTGTCGTCTTACAGTTAAAATTTTTTTCTTCGTTTTATGTCAAATTAATTTTAAGGCCTCTGTGACTAAATGGTTTGAAGAACCGTCTTACAGATCACAGTGCCTTTCATTTACTAGGTTCAACTCCTACCCTGCGACTCCGAGTGTAAGAAGTCAGTCGAATTAATGAAGGTAGATGGTTTTCTGAACCATTCCATAGCTAGCCAATATAGGTGAAACAATCTTCATTGTTTCTCAAAACACAATTATTACTACTAATACTGTTACTTCTACTGAAATTTATCCTATCAAAAAAATGAGAAAAGACGAAAACTTCGGAAATATTGGAAAAAAGTGTTTCCTAACCATCCTGTATTATGGCAAATAAGCTGACAAACCAACATGTTTTCACAAGATAATTACAAGCCTGTTACCTTAAACCTAAAGCGTGGCACTGTTTTGTTCAATCCACTGATTTATTACTGCATTTAATGAGCCATAATAACGATTATTGTAATCCAACTTTTATTCGCATGGCTTAGATTTTCACGTATTTCAAAATAATCGCGAAAGTAAATCGTCAAGAACTTGTTTCCTTGTTATGCTTTCAATAATATTAAAATCCAAATGTCTTGAAAAATACATACAGCACTGGCATTCCCATGCTCGCATGTCCATTTCCTAATTTCAGCACCTTTCTCAAACTATAGTATAGTGAGAGTATTCTCCCCGCTTTCGTTTTTTTGCCAGAAGTTGACAAAAATTTGAAATTTCTGAATTGCAACACTGTACATCATCAGTTTTCTGTGGTGTGTTTTCAATATTTGGATCAGAAACACATACATGTCTCTTTGGTACATTTGATCTAGTTTTCGATTTTTGTACAACCAACATGATTACGACCAAAAGTAATTATAAAATGTGATGTGTTTTAACAATACAAAAAACACCAAACGCTATTGAGTATAAATCACATGTTTATTAAATTCTTAATTGGATGAATATCGTTTGGTATACTAGTACATATAACTAAAAGTAACGCGTGAGATTATGTGTTTAACTACCAGTTACAGTCTGTATCGGAAAATTTTTTTTCTCTAATGTGCAGCCAGAGTCCATATTGCGAAAGTTACTTATTTACTTCATCTTCTTCGTGCTTGTGAGCACATAAGGCCTTCACAGAGGATCGCCAATTCAATCTGTCGGCAGCTTATCTTTGTGTCTGACCCCAAGTCCATCCAAATTCTTCATCTCTTTTTTCAACAGATCTCCGCCATGTTTCTTTTGGTCGTCTTTTTTTTTCCTGTTGGTGTCCATCGTACAGCTATCTTCGGTATCTTTGATGAATCCATTCTACTTACATGGCCAATCTATTTAATTAGTATTGAAAGGGCGATGTTGGTATATAGTTCGTTGTTACTGATTGTGTTTGGCCAGAACATCTTTAGGATTCTTCTTTAACATGTTGGCAGAGTTTTAGCCTTTTTGTAATATTCTTGGTGACCTTCCATGATCCAGCACCATAAAGCAGGACGCATAGTATGTTGCTCTTGAATATTCTGATTTTTGTGTTGGTGATGATTTCCAGATGTTTCGGAGACAGGCAAATGCAGATCTTGCTTTTGAGATTCTGTAATTTACATCTACTGTAGAGTCTCCATCCGTGGTGAATTTGCTGCCCAAGTAGATAAACTCTCTTACTTCTATTTCCAAGTCGTTTAGTGTGATGGCTCTTGTTATGTTGGTGTATATCTTCATCACTTTAGTCTTTGTGACATTGATGTTGAGGCTAAGTTGTTCTCCATAGGATGAGAGGCCTTCCGTCTTTTCCTGAATAACTTGATGTCTTAGTGAGAATAGGGCTATATCATCTGCAAAGTCAAGATCTTCCAATGTCTCCTGAAACGTCCAAGGTACTACTCTGTTGCTATTTTCAGTGGTTCTGTTCATCAACCAGTCTAAGCAGAAGTTGAACAAAATAGGTGAGAGCAAACAGCCTTGTTTTACTCTAGTCTGGATTGGGAAACTGTCTGTCAGGTTTAAGTCATAGATAACCTTTGTGGGGAACATTGTATATAGCATCTTTATGATGGAGATGTCTTTTTGGAATGCCATAGTGTGCAAGGATTTTCCATAGTGCAGGTCGATGTACACTGCCGAAGACTTTAATGAAATCTATAAAGTCGACATAGAATTGACAGTTCCATTCATTGCTCTGCTCGATGATTTGTCTTAATGTGAAGATTCGGTCATAACATGATCTCCTCCTTTGAAATCCTGCTTGTTTCCTTCCTCAGAATTGGATCAGGTAATGTTGTATAAAGCTGAGGATGATCTTACTAAGGATTTTGTTGGCTTGATGATAGTAGCATAATTTCACCCCGGTTGTTTGTGTGAGTGAGATTTCCTTTTTAGGGAGTTTAACTATGAGACCAATTTTCCTGGATTCTGATGTTATTTCTGTAGTCCAGATATTTTGAAAGATGTTTGTGAGTGAGTTTCCTCCGCTTTGAGCATTTCGGCATGTATTTTGGCAATCCATGGAGCTTTTCCATTCTTTGAAGACTTGATGACTTGTTTGACCTCTTCTAATGATGGTGGGTTGATGTCAATGTCTAGAACCTCAGCTGGTGGTGTAATAACAGCATCGGTTGATGGATCTTCTCGATTAAGTACGCTCTCAAAATTATCCTTCCAACACTTTAGCTCTTTATCAGTGTTGTTGGTCAATGTGCCACTGCCCTTGCGCACCGGTGTGTTTTTGTTGTATTGTGGTTTTTTCTTAAAGTCTTTTTTATTTTGTAGAGTGTTTTCACGTCTTGTTTCGATGCAGCAATTTCTGCTTCCGATACAAGCTTGTCCATGTACTTTCTTTATCTGCTCTTGCTCTGCGTTTCACTTCTTTGTCTTGTTGTGAGTAGTTGTCTTGCAGTTGTTCTTTGATACGGTTGGATTTTGTGGATAAAATTTTCTTTTTGATGTTTTTCCTTTTGTCTATTCTATCCCAAGTCTCTTATGATATCCATTCTTCTTTTTTCTTCCGCTTTTTGGGGCCCAGTTTTTTCTTTCCTGCTTCTTGAAGTGTATTGTTAAAGTCTTCGATGGTAAGCTCCTGCAGGTTGCTAAGGATGCTGTATTTGTTTTTCACTTATTATCTGATATGATCTTAAAATTTATGGTTTTTTTAATTTACCAATGTCTAGAGGTGAATTCCTTAGGTCTTTCTTGCTGGCTTTTCTAAGTTTGAGTTTGAGGTTTAGCTTAACTAAAAAATGATCACTGCCAACATCTGCTCCTCTCTGTACATCTTTTGTTTACCATCATATGATGTATCTGGTTTTTCTTCTTTTTATCTGGTGATGTCCAGGTTAGTTTATGGATGAATATTGTTCCTCCAATAACCAGGTTGTTTTTCTTACTGAAGTTGACCAGTCTGTGACCGTTGTCATTAATTTTTCCACAACCTTGTTTTCCCATAATTTGTTCTTAGCCTTGATTGAAGGATCACACCTTGGCATTTTGGTCACCCATGATGATGACAATATCGTGCCTAGTTATATTTTCTAATGTCTCCTGTAGTTTTTCATAAAACCTGTCCTTTTCTTCCTCTTCCGCATCTTCTGTTGTGAATAGCACAGTACGATGGTAAGTTTGGTGTACCTTGAGTGAAATCTTGCAGTTATTATTCTATCATTGACAGGTCAGGTTTCCATCCTATCATAAATATGGTGTTCATCATTTCTTCCTGAGTAAATAATATGATGCCCTGATGCCAAGCTTCTTGCTCCGCATCCTGTCGAGCGTGTTTTACATATACAAAGTATTTGCAAATTATAGTTTTCCATTTCTTGGATGACCTTGTGCAATCTTTCCTGTTTGATAGTGGGTGTGTACATTCCAGCAACCAACTCTACATTCTCTTTTTGGGTTTAGGATGTCTACACTTTGTCTGTCAGTGGATTTGAATGACTTCCTGCATGAGTCCAGTTTCTTGGCAAGTATTCATCCTAATCTTCTAGTTTCCTCTGTGTTGGTTTCTGTAGTGGGCAGCTTTTTAAGTGACAGGACTGCTAACACTGCAAAACCCTCCTCCTTTCACATTCTGGGCGTAGGACAGACAATGATGGAGTTATCGCTAAAGTGAATAGTCGCGAATTTTTATTATTATTATTATTATTTTGGTAAAAGAATCAAGACAGTTAATTCCCGCGAATGAAAGTTGGTTTACAGTATTTGAGTTTTAATCCTCGACGCGTAATGACATATCAATGCTAAAACATTTACTTAGAAATATTCTTTTAATACAATCCCTAGAAGAACAGTTTTTTCGGTTTTTTTTTTTTTTTTTTTTTACATTTTTTTCATTCGAGATTTGCATGTGGCCATTTAAGTGAGAGTTGAAGGAATACTTTCTTTTTCTTACCTGATGATGTTTCCTGTGCTGTGGGTGTTGATGATGTTTCCTGTGGTATGGATGTTGATGATGTTTCCTGTGTTATGGGTGTTGATGATGTTTCCTGTGGTATGGATGTTGATGATGTTTCCTGTGTTATGGGTGTTGATGATGTTTCCTGTGGTATGGATGTTGATGATGATTCCTGTGTTATGGGTGTTGATGATGTTTCCTGTGGTATGGATGTTGATGATGATTCCTGTGGTGTAGATGTTGAACACGGAGTGGCATAGTCACAGTTGACTAAATCCTGGTTCCATGTTGCTCCAACAGGGCAGACAAAGTGATATGTGGTCCCAATAGAACATTGATAGTAACCAATGCAGTCTGTTATGTCCGCATAGAAGCCGTCTGGTTTATTTGCACAGAAATTACTGTCGTAACTGGAAATAAAAAAGTTTATTAAATTAAAATTCAGTAAAACCTTTCATAAAGATTACATGTTTATTAAGACCAGTGCACAACGTCCCTCTACTTCGTATTCCAAAACAATAGGCCCATGGGCCTTAACGCTCACCTAAGGATATGTTCAAAATTGTTTGCAAAGTGCAATGTACAATGTATAAATTTATAAAAAATGTATAAAATTTCCAAATTTTCTCAAGTTTAGAACTGCCACAGTTCATTAATAAATAAGTAGCTAATATGCATGTAGTACAATGAATAATTTCCAAATCATTAACCGTTTCAGTATGGTTATCCAGCAATGTCCTTGACCTTTGAACCTATGGCCAACCTTTCAACCATATATCAAAATGATCATCATATCAATACCTACCATATTCTGATATACATGCCTATACCAAATGTTAAACGTTTTCAAGATAATTCACTATTTCAGTTTCTTATGCAGCTGTGACCTTGACCTTTGAGTCTGTACCCTTGAGCCATATATCAAAATGATTGTGTTATCACTTTCTATAATATTCCAATATACATACCTATACAAAAAGTTAATAGTTTTTAAGATAATTACAAATTTAAGCTGTCGTAAGCTGCTATGACCTTGACCTCTGAACATATGACCTTGAGTCATATATTAAAATGATTATCATATCACTATTTACAGTATTCTTATTAACATGCCTATACAAACAGTTTATAGTTTTTCAGATAATTAACCATTTCTGTATGCTTGTGCATGTGTGACCTTAACCTATGAACCCATGCCAATGACTTTGAAGCATGAACCGAAATGACCACCTTACAATATTCTAATATACATGCCTATACAAAAATAATTGTTTAGCAGATAATTAACCATTACGGTATACTTTTGCATCTGTGACCTTGAACTCTGAACCCATAACCTTGATCTATGTATGAAAATGATCATGTCAATACCTACAATAAACTGAAAATCCCATGCCATTATCACCTGAATGCAAAATATCAATTGTTATCAAAGGTCAAAAACTAGGACCTTTGACATCATTTCGAAGAAAACAGCAAGACAGTGTGAACAGTGAAATTCTCCATTCAAACGAAATTTTACGCAAAGAACGCGTTACCTATTTTTCGTCCGATTTTCATGAAAAAGAGAATTTTTATGTTTCCAGGTATGTTGAATCTAAATATCCGATCAAAATTTGCCCTGCATGCTTTCAAGATTTTTTTTTTTTTTTTTTTTTTTTTTTTTTTTTTTTTTTTTAATAACGGCAGTCATCTATTTGGGCATGGCCGAACTCCGAACACAATTCTGAAAGGCCGTTACCCAGACATGATAATCACCAAGTTTTATCAAATAATTTGGCGCAGAAGTTTTGGAGGAGATGATTAAAATGTAAGTTTACGCACGACGGACGACGAGCGGGTATAGATCAGCTCAGGTGAGTTAAAAAAATCAATAAAAAGAAAATCCATATTTCTGTACATGTTGATTTGACAGAAAGGGGGATTAAAAGCTTTTCAAAAGTCTTAGATAAATCCCGTTTTTATCTGCAAAATTAACTAAAACGAGATTTTAAGGAAATAGTTAACGCTAGCGACAAATTAGTGGAGTAAAAGAAAATATAGCTTTTACGCCCCAGTCAATATTCTATTACTTTAACTAAGGTATTTGGTTCAGGAACAGTGGAGAAAACGACATTATGTGATCGGTTTTAAATTTCCTGATTATTATTATTATGATTATAATTATTATTATTATTTTTTAATTTTTTTTTTTTTTTTTTTTGCTTGGTTGTTTTTTAAGCTTTTAAATCATTGTCAGGAAAATAATTTTAAAAATATTTCTCCGCGGAAAACGTTTTTATAAGAAACCAATGGCGAGGGAAAAACCTCCAATTTAATATCTCATATTTTTGCAAGTGAGGGCAAGGAGATTGATTTTCAACGAAAATTTTCAAATAAAGACATATGTTCGAACCAAAGTCAAAAAATTGAAATATGATACAATATTTTTTAAATTTTCTAAATGAAATATTCCGTTGTCATGTTATAATTTTTTTATATTTCTAAATAAATTTTTTTTCTCTCGAATGACAACGAGCATTTTAGTCAAAAAATTTAAAAAAACACATTTTATACAGAAAATTAAAAAATTCATAATATTTTATTTTAAAAAAATTAAATGTGACAACGAATATTTCATCTATCAAATTCAAAAAATCATAATATGATCAACGAATATTTCAATCAGAAAGTTTAAAATATTTGACACTGATGAGGAATGATTTTCCGAAACGTGCACATCTAGTACATCAAAATTTAGCAGGTATTTGTTATATATTTACATTACAATATGACAACAATTTCATTCATTTAGAAAATTTTTTAAAAAATAGTTAAAATATGACATAAGAATTATTAGACGGTTGTCTTTCAGAAATCAAAATTATTCATTTAGGATAAAATCCAATCTAATTTTTCATTCCTAATTAATGATTATTTTGCAATCACTTACCATTTCCCTAGGTTTAGCATTAAACTTACAAGAAAAAACACTTTTCAGATAAAATTGTACGGTGTTAAACTCGGTTGAAGCCATATTTCCTTTGTAAAAAAAAACATATGTTTCAAACATTGTATATTTATGTATTTTAAAGTATTTTTTCAAAGTAATTAATAATTTCAAGGAGCACTATACAAATTCAAATATACTTTTGTCGTTAAAAATAAATATTTAAATAATGCGAAGTATGTTTAAAATAAATAGGTTATGGATAAAGTGCTTGTTTTTTTTAAGAAACGGGCTAATAAAAACATATTATTTTTGGATAAATCAATAAATATATACTTATTTATTTCACACACATACATATATAGAAGGGAAAAAGGAGTTTTCAATGCCACAGGTCACAGTAAGTTTAACAGTGTCATCTGGCTATTCCAACATTTTAAAAATATGTATTCTGGATATTCCTACATGCAGAGAACAATCGATGATTTTTTAGTAGGTTTTGTTCTTTTCGTAATAAATGCCTAATTTATTTTACAGGTACTGCCGTTATTGCCACCCGACACAGTTGAAGACGTCTGGTTTCATGCACCAGAGGACATCGATGACACCGACATCAACTTACCAACACTTCCCTTTACTGACTACGTTGCCAGTTACTGGATAGAGGGAAACCGTGACCTGTGGAACCACAATGCAACAGAGGGACCAAGGACTACCAACCATCTTGAAGGCTGGCACGGGAAACTAACTGGTAAAAACTCCGCATCCTAACATCTTCAACATAGTAAAACTACTAAAGCACGAAGAAGCCGTCCATGCCTGCACCTTGCTCCAGTACCAAGCTGGTGGAAAGCGTGTCCCAAGAAAATGCAAATACCGAGAGATCGACTCCAGACTGACAACACTAAAGACTCGATCGTCTCCTGAACCAGGAACTCACACCAGTCCAGTTTGCTGACGCTGCCTCTCATCTTTTGCATCTAGATGAGACTTGTGAACTTTTGATTAGTGATTAAACTGTTGTGCTTTGTATGTTTTATTTCTTTATTTATTGTATGATTCTTTTAAACATATCACGAGTACTTTAATTTTATTTACTGCTTTTTCATTTATTTACAATGTTATCAGTGCTTGATTAACTTATGCTACATAGGTCTTTTTTTTTTTTTTTTTTTTTTTAAAAAAAAAAAATTATTTCAAATTTTGGAAAAACAGCATTTTCACACCTTTTGGGCATTCTATTAATATGCTTTGATCTTTTAGCGCGCGATTTAAACCGCTAATCCACCGACGCCCAAAAACGGTTGTGATCTTTAAATATATTGATATATTGATTTTAAAGGGTGATCAAAATTTATCATCTCCTGATTGAGAAACGTCAAAACATGCAAACTGGATACACTTTTGTCCAACGTTCAAAGAAGGGAGTAAAAATTTGTGATTTCGTAGTGTTTCCTAATTGTCTTGAGTCGTGATGCCCGAGTGGTTCAGGTGTTGGCCGTCAAAACCAAGGTTCCTCATGCTGTTGTTTAACGGCGCATCAGCAATTTTTCGGCTATAAGTAACAAGAGCAAGTTACTAATAAGTCTAAGGATTAATCCAAAGAACAATTAAGTTTGGTAGCGTGAAATTTGTGAGTACGTGTTATGGTCTGTATATCTTGCACAAATGCGCACTTGAGCGACCAAGTGATCTGTGATATTTATATGAGATACTAGTAGTTTGCGCTTAAGTCGAACGTCCTAAGTGCGAACTGGTACAAAAAAGATAATAAAAGCTTGCACAATATAACGCACCACATGAATTCTTGTTTTTAAATAATTCTTGATATTTAAAAGATAAAATCGACTCGTCGCAAATAACTGAAAAATTTGCAAATGCAACGCAAAACAAAAATGTAAATGTACGCCAAAAAAAAATAATAATAATCGAGTTACAGCATTCAACCTTCTTCAGTCAACCTGTGAGCCTTGTTGCTTCTTTTGTTTATATTTTGTGGTTTTGTTTTTCTGGCTATCTCACTCATGACATTAATGAAAAGCAATGACGTAATAAGAAACATAAACAAAACGATCAAACAACTAGGGGCCTACGGACTTGAAATGGGCATGCGCAAGACTTGAAATTTTAGAATTTGGGAAAGTGCTTAAAAACTAACTTTAAATTCACATCAGGAGTTACCATTAGATATGCGGAAATTAATACTGCACCTGGATGAGTTTTAAAAATGAAGAAAAACAGTCAGAAAATATGTAAAATCTGGGGAAAAAACGAAAGAAAGGAAAAATGTGAGCAGTGACAATGGAGATGAATTTCACTATATCATAAACACTACAGTAATGTTTTCTCTCCAGAACGCAATATTTGCATTCCTTTTTTATTTTAGAAATAGACCAAATACTCTCAAATTTAATCAGCTTTTTTAGTTACAAAATTGTCTGTATTGAATAAATTATGTAAATTAACTAAAATCATTAATAAGCTGAGAGTCAGTCCTAGGCCTCCGGGTCAGTTATTTAAGCAAATATTGTCTTGTACGTTGTAATTTCTTGTACATGCATTGTATAGTATTTATTTTTATGTATTGTATATATATTCTCTGTATTGATAATCTTCAGTATGAGAAATAAAGAAACTTGAAAACTTTAAACTTGCCACTTGAATGTGAGCAGTGGGCAAAAGCGTGCGGCTTATGGATCCAAGTACCTCTCACCGCTTCAGTTCGAAATCCACTTTTCAAGCAGATCTTAATGATAGAGTGTGATGTACGTGATCATATATTGGTGCCAATAGTTATAAAACACCAACTTTGAACCCATGAATATAATTCTATACCTGTAACAGATGTCACCAGATAGCTCACTGTATGGATGTATCATTTTATAAAGGTTAGCACAAAATTAACATTAGATTCTGGCACAGGCACCAGGCTCCAGGCTCCAGTTCACAATCATCCATTTAAATCAAATATTCCCATTTTTCTCTCTCATCAGTGTTTTTAATTTTAAGTTTTATGAGACAATGTTTTGTTTTGTTCAACAAACCTACACTAAAAAATTTAAATTAGATTAGATATTTGATTTTATCAGTGTTATGTCCTTCAAATTGACATTGAAATATTCTTTAATTTAAGTTGAGTGTACACTCAATTGAATGAATGATTATGAAACTGGGCCCTCGTGTATGGCAATGGCTCTATTGTACATCACGCAGAAACAAACTAAAAATAATATGGCAGTTATTCTTGTATCAATAAATATTTGTCAAAATGTATCAATAAATATTTGGCAAACAATCTTAAGTTAAAAGTCTTTACCTGTAACAAACAGTTTCACACAAAAAACTCACTGCTCAATTATTGCCATAACTGGATTCCAAAGGTATAAATTTCTGAACACCACACACTGTTTCTGTAGTCGATATACATAAAACTAGAAAGGTCTCAATATAAGTAAAATCAATATTTAAAAAAAAACATTTGAAATATTATTTGCTTACTAGATACCCATAGGTAAAGTCAAGCAAAACAAAATGAAATCTTTGGTGAGGAATTTTTTTAAGCAAAACATTTATAAAATCTTTAAAAAATGATATTTTTATTTTCTTATAAAAAATAAACAAATTATCAAATCAACATTCTTAAAAATAAAAAAAAACATACTTCAACAATGTAAAACCATACATCCATACAAAAACACTGTTCTTTATAAGCTCTTACAATAGTAAGCTATAACCCTGTTTTTTAGCTTTCAGAACTGGCCCATTGACTAAACATTGAAATACAATAGGGTTTCGTCACCTAACATGTCATCAATAACACAAAACTTCTGTGTAGAACATTCTGGAAAATGATTACATTTCAATTTCCTGAAATGAGGAAGACATCCAATTATGTGAACTAAAGTTCCAAAAATCATTAAAGGATATCACATGGATATCCAATGAAATAATGGTTCAACAAAAAAATCATGGGGTATCACATGGATATCCAATGAAATAATGGTTCAACAAAAAAATCATGAGGGATTAAATGAATACCCAATGAAAATAATGGTTCCACAAAAATTATGGGATATCACATGAATATACCATGGAAAAAATGCAAAAAATATTGTGTATGACATGGATATCCTATAAAATAAAGGTTACAGATCCACACAAATCATGAAGTATCACAAGGATATCAAAATGAAATAGATTTAATAGTTCCAGAAAATACAGGGTATCACATGGATATCCAATTGAAATAGATGTAATGGTTTCACAAAAATTATAGGGTATCAGTAACACATGGTATGCTGTAGAAGCACAGTTTTTTTACACATTGTATCTAAATTAGATAAATTTTGATAATAATAGGCTACATATATAAATGAAGGTCCTAGAAGTTTGAAATGTGTAATAAAAGGTATTTATGTTATCAGTTTTTTTAAACAATTGTTAACATACAATCATTTTTGTAGCTGAATTTACAATGAGGAGTCGCTCTCTTAAAAAGGCTAAAAAGCAAGTTTAAATTGCAGAAAAATGAGGAAAATTCCTATAAAATTCCAAAAAGTAATATGCAAAGCTTTGGATTACATATAAAAACATGCTGTAAGGTTTAATGCTATAGACTAAATTTGTAGAAGGAGTTGATTTTACAAAGTAGGAATCTACTGTTTAAAAAGAACACATGTAGTTGCTAAAGCATCTTTGTTCCTAAGTCTGGTGGGAAAATGGGGGAAAATCTCAAAGTAAATTAATATATTTATATCTTCAATATACAGATAGATAGACTGATGGAGAGAGAGATTTTGTGATCTTTTCAGGTTTTTGGTAAAAAAACTGCAAAAGAAGTTGATTTCTGAACAGTCAGCATTCTGTAAGCTGAATTTACACTCCTTGTAGCCCAGCCAATAACAACTTAAAGATATAACTTATGGTAAATGAATTCTGAAAGTTTTAAGTATTGAGATATAAAGTAAAATGTTTTGTTTAAAACAGATTATGCTGAAGTGAAAATAATGCTTTTTAATACCTTGAAGTCTGTGAGGCTAAAACAAAAATACATTACCATAAATAATGTAATATTTTAAAACTAATTCTAAAGAAAAAACAGTATTTGGGTCCAAAAAAATTAATCAATGATTGGAAAAGAACAAATCTTGTGTAGAAAAATCAGGGGGTGCCATTAAATGTATATGCTCAATTATCTCATAATAACCCATTTTTCCCTGTATATTTTAATCTGATGATTAGTGTCCTACTTAGGTATGAAAAAATTTATAATGAAATGAATCAAATTATTATTGATTGATTTTTTTTTATTTTGGTACTTTTAAATTTTCTTCCTAGAAAAACATAATTTATATATTCAAGGTTATATTAATGCAGAAATGTAGTAGGTGGGGTATCCCAAGTCCAGTTCTTAAAAAATCATTGACTATGTCTTCTGTTCTTCAAATTCAAATTATTTTATTAACTTGATAAACATTTTTACAATAATGTATAGAGGCAATAATTATATACAATTCATAAATAAATAGCATTTTGTAGTGGACAGTTTAGTAGTAACTTTACATACCTGAAGGAGTGACCCTGTTTACAATTACAGATATAAATTTACAAAGTTTTGATAGTAACAAAGTATTTTTATGATTAAATAGTTTTTTAAAGGACAAAATATTGGTTACCCTGTGATCTTTCGGAATGAATAATTGTCTTTGAGACACAAATGCAGTACAATTAAGTATATGTTGAAACTCTTCACCTATTTCATTTAAATCACAAGAGAATATATTCTTCATTTCTAGGAACATTTTTATATCTGGACTTTTGAAATGATGATATGATGAAAAAACTATGACATGAAAAAAACAAAACAAAATAAAAAACAAACAAACAAAAAAATATATGCTTTATCAGTTTAAGATTTTTCCCACTCTAAAACTGGTATTTTTGTATTACAGTTACCATGGTAAATATTAATATGGCCATCACAGTGATAATACTGGTCAAAAACAGATTCATAACCTTTATCTTTCCACCATATACATAACTGTCTGTTCCATGTACATGGTAAAATATAAAACAAATTTTCATATTCTAGTGAAACCAGTGTAAAAAAATCTTGATCACCAAGGTGTCCTTTAAACATATATTTAGAAGATGCATTCTGAACATATTCTGCTGTAATTAAAAAGTTGTATAAAGTTGATTGTCTCATTTTGTCTAAATCAAGTAACAATACGCCACTATTGAATCCAGTCAAACCATTTGGAGGAGGTCCTCCGACACGGGTACCTGGATTTTTATTCCGATACATATTAAATATGTGGCGATATACTGGCTGATTTTCTCTAGCAATACCAATAATGTTTTCTGAAGAAAACTGTTTAAACAGATTATAAAGGTGATGTATGTCATTATTAAATTTCAGATCAGCATCCAGCATTATGACTCTTTTCATTGTACTTGGCATCACACGATGAATAGCAATGGATAGAAAGAACAAGGAATCACTGTAATAACTTCCAGGATTAGAGCTGAAATGTTTTTGCATTTCTTTAACAATTTCATGTAATTTTTCTACAAGAGCTTCTATATCTAACTTCACAATCTGTAAAATAAGACAAATAAAGATACATAAGGACACAGCTTTAAAAAAAAATATTACAAATGTATATGAATTTATATTTACTAGGTTTTTCTGACCATTTTTGGAAGAGGTCCCTGATTAATTATGGGCTTGATAGATGGCCAGGTAGCTCAGTCGGTAGAGCATCCTACTAGTACTGGGAAGCACCCGTACAGTGATTTTGCCATGGCTGTTAAAAACTACTTCTACCTTTCAGATTGGGAAAATTTGGACTTTTTTCATATGCTCAGAATTTTGAAATTCATTGCAAAAAATTTACACTGTGACAACATCTAAATAAATTGTCAGCTTTAACAGTTTTTGACAACTGAATATAACTTATACTATTTGATTTGGTCAAATAGGGAAGTTTATTTTTTCAAGGGAAACTATCTTCATTTGGTAGTCATTTTAGACAAACAAAACCACTGCTGGGTTAGAGTCCTGGTTTGGCAACTACATTTGTTATGTTTTGGGGCTCATCCAACCCTTGGAAGTGGATGGCTATCAGGCTGGTTCCAGGGTAGAACCTGGTAGTTTCAAATTAAAGTAGTTAAATCTAAAAAGAAAGGGAGAAATGTGGACCAGGCTTGAAGATGTCTGGGTAGCTAAGTCAGTAGTGTCCTGCTAGTATTGGGCAGATCTCAGGTTCGAGTCTTGGTTTGGTCGATGCCAATTTAAGGAGTCTAAAAAGCAAGCTTATAGATGTAACAGGTGGGAGAAAACACCTGAAAAAAAAACAGATCCTCACCGAGTGCCCCAGCTGAGAATCGAACCCAGCCCTTCTGGGTGATAAGCGAGCGCTGTACCACGAGGCAAAAAGATCTGGACCAGACAGTTTGGCAGTAAATCACTCTATTATGCCTACTCACAAACACAACGACTAGCTCAGTGTCGCTACATAGATTACAGCTCTTAACACTTTGTGTATTCGAATCCTACTCTGGCAGACAGCTAACATTATAAAAATTATCAGTTTACTTGCAGAAAGTTAGTAGTTAATTAACATCATTTGCATTACCTAGGCCATCCACAAGCCATATATCACAGGAATGTTACTTTTGTCCCCATATATGCATAATCTTTTTTTTTCCTTACCTTAATTTTCTTATCTTTTCTTTGAAGTATAGTATTAACAATTTGACTAGCAATAACTTGGCTTTCATTGTCCCCAATTATGTATAAATTTACTGTAACTGACAAAAAATGCAACATGGATTCCATAGTATTTCTAAATTTTGACTGTAAATTTTGGTTGTTTTTAGCTTTAGTAAATGTTATAATAACATTTATATCTTCTACTTTGAAATCCGGTCTTACATCCTCTTCTCGACCATTATCCTTCCTGGATTCTGTTTTTACTGTTTCTACTTTCGGTTTGTCTTTATTCAACTGTCTGCTTTGTTTTACCTTGTTATCCAAAATTTCAGTATGGTAAAATCTGTTATTTCCATCCGAAAATATTGAAATCTTTCCATAATTGTAAGCTCCATAAATCAAAAGCACAATAGAGCAACAAATCAATAAATGGCAAATAGAGGAATTTTGAACATATCTGAAAATTTTATCGGTTAGTGCCATTGTCCTATGTACAACATAGAAGGTTGTCGCCCTTTAAATACACGAACGATAACGACCAAAAGGTTTAGGGTTAGGCATTCCCGCGACGTGTTTGATTTCTCATTTCACCAATCGAATATTTAGAAATTGTCATGTGACGATTTTTCTCAAAGCGGCCAAAATGGTGGAACAGATGAACGGATAAAATAAGAAAAAAAATTTAGCCTTCCAAAATTCCTACATTTAAACCAACAAAAACTTAATTGCATTAATTTTTTTAAAAACTGGTAAGATTTACAAATGTTCTGATTGCTTTTGCTTTTAATTTTGATTCAAATTAGCAAAAAATTACAGGTAACCAAGAACGCCTTTTTTATAGGACTTGTACAAACATGTATCCATTCTCGTATTCTGATGTTTAATTGTAATTTTCATCAACATATCTTTTATATACTGATTATATTGATAAATTCCTAAAAATCCCCAGCCATGTGGTTGTAATGGAAAACATACAAATGGGTTTGTCTTCATGAGACTTTTTTTCATATAAGACCTTTTAATATTCATTGCATATCTTTATAGCCATTTATTATACTGCTGTAAATTTAAGGTAGCAGACACGTCTATGATTTGCAAAGATTTATGATAACTACAAATATAGGGCATCTGAATTCTCATTGTAGCTGTCTGGGTAGATCATTTAACAGAGCACTAGTCTATACTAGTGTGGGATGTTACAGGATTAATTGATCCAAACACTACCCCCATTCGTGCTACAATGTCATCAACATAGAAATATTACACATCAGATTCTTCTTTTTTTTTTTTTTTTTTTTTTTTTTGATATTTTGAGGTTTTCATACTAAAATTGTTTTAAATTGTTTTTATTGAGCTTACTAAAAAGTTTGCATGGGATAGAAATGGAATAAGACCAGATTTATTTGTCATTTGCCAATATAAACATTAATAATAGGCAGACTCTGCCACTATGCCCTTCACTTCTGTCTAGCTGTGTCCATTTCAAATGCACCACAGTACACTGTATCTTTCATATGACCTGAACTGACCTGATTGTATTCATGAATCCTTCAGTAAAGACCAAACTATAGATTGATTTTTACAATATGATAAGATTTTTCTTCAAGTTTGAAAATTAAATTTCAGTCATCCATGACGTGCATCATTTTCTACACTGAAAAGAAATTACATAATGTCACTAGAAACCAAAGCATCTTTTATTTTTTATTTTGATCTCCATACCTAAGCAATGAAAAGGTTAGGATTTAATATCCTTTTTTAATCTTTAGCTGTGGAAATAACAAAATTACATTATTAGTGCCCTATGATTTATTTTAATAACTGCAGTGGTATGTATTGGTTCAATCTTTTTTAGATATAATTACATGTTTTAAAAAAATATTATTTATTTCTATATAATATTTACATTTATTTTACTGTTAATATGCATTTCCCCCAATATTTCTGTTATAAATCCCTTGCATTAACAATAATTGCTATGCAATGTGCTTCTGGGAGATTTCATAAACAATACAAGGGGCCTTGGTGGCAGAGTGGTCTAAAGCGCATGCTTACGGATCACAGCAGCCTCTCACCGCCTGGGTTCGAATCCCACTGGGGACAGATCCTAGTGTGAAAAAGTTTGTCAGTTCAGCTTGCGGAAAGGCGGTGGTTTTCTCTGTAGTATGTTTTGCTTCGGTGAGTAATTTGTTCAAAAGGTGCATGCACGTGACCACTGTCACTATTGTAAAGTTGTTTTCCTTAAATTCACGCTGACCTCCCTCAGACAAATTTAAAAGAAATGTTTTAATAAATTCTGAAACCATGCATTTCAATTTATAAAGACATAAAAATTGTTCCTGCGAGTGCAGTAGAAAGCAAGGGTGCTGTTTAACAGGCCTCACACCAACTTCTAGCAACTTGTTTATATACTCCAACAGCTTGGTTTTTCCATTTAGTGACCTTAATCCTTACACTATTTATCATGTTGTATAAGGTGGTCTAAAAATATTTTTAAAAATGCTGATCATCTGATTTAGGATTAATGTAATTTCAAATATAAATATATATGTATCGAATTGTTTAGATATTGTTCTCTATGGTCCTCTTACTGCTGAAGTTATCCTAAGAAAACTAATAAGAAAACGTATACGCATTACATGTACTGGATTTGCTAGAATAGCTATGGCAGTTGTAAGAATATAATTACCATATCTAATCAGATCAAGACTTGATCCTTGACATTTAAATCCGTGGAATTCTTGTTTATTGTTTTTTGTTCCTTCAAACATAGGAAAACTTTATTAATTTTTTTTTATATTAATAGACATGGATGTAGATGAACAGCTCCGTGCTCAAGAGTAAAGCTCTACTGCAGAAATTAAAGGCAAGGCAGGGAAAATTACAAAATATTGTAAATTATCAATCATCACCCGATGAAACCTTGACATCCTACAGGAGAAAATACTCAGAAGATGAAACACAACTAGATACTTCAACGACAGCTTATAAACAGATCGAAGCTGTTACAGCTAAAGCCAGAGAAAAATTGTCCAAGTCACAACAGTTAGAAAATGAAAATAAGGAAAATATGAATGAAACATATGCAAAAACAAGTCTGAAACAGAAATATATACCATTAAAAAGCAAAGAGAAAGGTGAAAGTAGAGACTATGAATCATTAGAAAAAGAAACCACATTAAAAAAAATTCAGAATGAAGATAGGTCTTCAAAAAATCATAAAGGAAAGAACAGAACTAAAAACTTTGATGATACTTATGATAAATCTAGTCTTGATGATAAACAAAAGTTATTCAGCTCTGCTAATACTCTTGAGAACAGTGTGAAAGAAGATTGGATTCCAGGTAATTCAAAATCAATTGCAAGTGAGACTCCAACTGTAGTGCGAAATCGTAGAATTATTGATAAGAATGTTCATGTCGAAACAGATTTGAATGAAACTGAGGCTCTAGATGACAGGACGAGATTGAATTATAGTTACTCAAAATTTGATGAAAGTGACCTCAATTTTATAAAATCAAGACTGAGACAATCATCTGAAGAAGATGATACACCAGAAAAGGAAGTGAACTGATAGGAGAGTTATTGATGACAGGTCGAAAGAGGAAACTTTAGGGTATACAGATAGATTACATGATGCAGGAAATGACAGAAAAGTTGCAAATTTTATCCGTGATACTACCAGTAAACCAAAGTCTGCTTTATTGGCTACAGGACCTAAAACTCTACAAAAGGTATAGTAACTACAGTTTGTGTTGTAGGGCTTCTTTTTATCCTAGTTGATATTCGGGGATCAAGTTCTTAATGAAAAATTTTAAAAAATTTTACCAATTGACTTGACTAGTTAATGATCAATATGACACACTTATTGTTATCCTTTTCTGTGAACATTTTACATCCACAGTTATATGTAATACAGTGTAAACTTAAAATTACAAACAGCTTTATCATCGAAAAAAAAAAAAATTGATGATCTGGAATTCTATATCATTGATCAACATATATCCGTTTTTCCATTAAGTAAATTGTTACTTTTAGTTGGTTGACTTTATACAGTAAACTCTCTTTACATTTTACAATGGCATATTCAGTTAATGGCTAAAAAATGGTTGGGAACAAATTGACTGTTGTGTTTTTGTTATACTTTATAACAGCATATTCGGTTACTGGCTCGGCAATGAAATGTCGGGAATGAATGAACAGAATTAACAAATATGAAGAAATATATGAAAATGAATAAATGAATTATTGCATAAAGTATGCAGTGTAATATCCCTGAATTCAACAAACTACCCATTTGACTTTTGAACAAGGGACATAACTCTGACATTCTAAATTCATTACAACAGCATATTCTTTACGACAGCAAATTTGATGATCATGAAAATGGCCGTTGTAAAGAGAGTTGACTGAATAAACATTGAAAAATAGTTGTATTTTTTTAATGTATGTAAAACTTTGGTCAGTTCAATATATCAAAAACACTATATTTTTAATAAATTTCCTGGTAATACTTGATTTATTTAAAGTGACTCTTGACCAATTTGACATTTGTTATGTGATCACTCTAAGTATTGAGTTTTAGTTTGTATGTGAAAGTCCTGTCCAATGAATTTTTTTTTTTTACAAAATTTTCTTTTTTGACTGAATGACATCTGATTGTTAGCGTCATTATTTATGTCAGGCCAGCTGAATGTACTATTATTATTTCAGTCTTCTTAAACCATACTTTAAAGTTTAAATAGTAATACATGTACTTGTAATTAAATGAATTTTTTTGGGGAAAAAAGTAAGTTCAATAAAATCTTTTTATTTCAGTCTTTAAACAAGGTTAGTTTCCTTACATCAAAAGATTCCACAAGTCTAGGAAGAAGTATGGCCAATAGCCAATCATATCATCATCAATCACATGATCACAATTTACTTGGATATGATTGGATAGCAGCTTTATTAGACAATGACCAATCAGCAGTTGATAGATCAGAGGGGTATTTTGAGGAATTAAAAGAGTTTAGAAGGATAAATAGAGAACACTGTTGTAATGACTATTATATGGAGTAAGTATAAATATACATATAATGTACTGGCGGTATTGAATTTGTTTATTTTTCTATTTTAATTAATATTGTCAATTTCACTATTCTTCAAGATTGTTCAATATTTGTATTTGTTCCTTTCAATGGGGTCTAAGTCGCCTGAAGTTTAACAAATCACAGTAAGCACTTGTTATATGGCCTATGTTCAAATCAAACATAAAAAGATCCTATATCTAGTATGAGAAATTTTGGCAGTTCACTTGCTTAAGATTAATCTCTCTCTCTCTCTCTTTCTCTCTCTCTCTCTCTCTCTCTCTCTCTCTCTCTCTCTCTCTCTCTGGGCTAAAAAGGACCTTATTGGAAGGCTTAAAGGTGAAACAGCACGATATATAATAATTTGGAATTTTTGTCTATGGTATTTATTGAAAAATTATTTATTTTTAGTTCACCAGATGCCATAAGTGACTTTAGACAGAAAGACTCCTCGCCTGTTAGCCAAAGCTTTAGAAGAAACAAGTAAGTAAAGAGGCGAGTCAAATAAAGGAGCTTAGTCATTTTGAAGACTCTTTCACCAGTATCAAGGTCATCCAATATTGAATAATAGAGTGAAAATATTTCTTGCAATAGGATTTTCCCAAAAGGGATTTTAACCTAGGTAGTTACAGACTGTTTGAAGCACACATGTGCTCTGAAGATCCCAAAGTCCACTCCACTGCTAGAGTAGAATAGAGATAACATACAAATGTATGTAATGGGTATGGTTCATCTTTGTAGCACATGTAAATTGATAATATTTATGTGGTACTTTTATTTCTACTGTCCATGGAAAAGCATCATGCCCTGTTTTTTTTTCCCAGAATATCTTAATTTACACAGAAAAAAACATAAAATTGTGTAGTTTTATTTCTTCTGGTCACAAACATGTTCAGGGGTATCACATATTATATTTAAGAACACCAATGTATATAAAAGATACATTGTCTGTCCTCATTTTTTAATTTTATGATTTTAATAAAAATATAATGTTCAGACATATCGATAAGAATAAATATCATGTACATGGCATGATAATGGTAAAATAACTATTGAAGTTAGTAAGTTTAATTATGGTACCATGATATCTGTAAAAGCAGATGCAGCTTATCAAAGCTTCTCTGTATTTATATGATTTATGATTATGATATGTATTATGAATTATGTTTTGTATCATTAGGAGTTAAGCCTTATAAAGTTAATGAACGCTTATTCACAACACCAGTGAAGAAACCACTTTTTGCTGGTTCAATTCAGTACGACTCTGATGAGGACAAAGAAGACAAAAGTAGGAAAAGTAAAGAACCAACCTTTGAACAACCAAGATTTGTCAGGTACATGATTTTCATAATTGTTTTAACTTGTAGACAATAATTTATACATCCATAAAAGTAGACTTTTTCAAAAATTAGGAAAGAAAATTTTTTAGTGAAATGTTAATACATTTTAAACCTTCTAAATTTTTATTTTTTTTTGTATCGAATGAGATTAAAATAGACTAATTGTTTTTACTTAGTCTCACTTATATTAAAGTAGTGAGTTCTGAGATGGTAGAGAAAACCAAAGTGTCCAGAGTAAACTCCGAACTTTTCAGCAAGAAACTGACAAACTTGTACACTGAATCTGCCATGTTGGGATTCAGACCTATTTGTTAAAAATACTCTGATAACACTAAGCTTTTTAAACAAATGAATCATACCTGTAGCTGACACACCCATATATATACATATATATATATATATATATATATATATATATATATATAGAGTGTGTGTGTGTGTGTGTGTGTGTGTGTGTGTGTGCAAAGCTAAATGGTAATAATACTGGTTTTTACCTGTAGTCAAGATTTATTTGCCCAAAGACCACTCCAGTATTTTTCTGATTGATTTAAATTTCCAGTAACAATGAAGCAGTAAATTGCTGATGTTACTTAAGACCAAGGCACCTTTGTCAGATGCAGAAAATGAATATAGCATATATTAAGCTTTAAGCAACCAAATTGAATTTAGTTGATTTTTTTCTTTTCATGGAGAACTACATTGTATTGTTTCCTTTTATTTTATTCTTAGAGTTAGCATACCTAGGTCAACACTTTTATCACCACATTGTGTAAAACCTCACAGAAGAAACAGTTTTGATGACTTGGATTCATATTCATTGGCAAAACATTGTGTGAAGGGGTATGAGAATTCAGTGCCATCCATGCTTCCTCAAGCATCTAACGTATGTCTCCGAGATTCAACACTTGGAATCAAATCAAAAATGCAAACAGTATGTATAATTTTTGTCGAGCCTGGCATTGCCATAAGGCGAAACTTAGGTGTTACTTTTCTGGTGTCGTCATAGGTGGCGGACGGTGTGTCAAAATGTGAAAGTTTATGTTAAAGTAGTGTATTTTCTACTTAATCAAAAACTAATCAGGCAAACTAATTATACATGAAAGCATTTAGCTGATTAGTTAAGATGTAAGATTCATGATATGATAAGCGTCAAATCAGAAAGTACTGAAAATTGTAAAATTTTGTACCAAAAATTGTGAAATTTTTCTTTTTACTTATATTTTCATTTAAATTTGTGATAGTAACAAGAAGCAGAATTAAAACTTTCTCAAATATTTTATTGTCAAGTTGATATAATTTACCTACATTGCACAAACTTTTATCCAACAAGGCAAAAATAAACATATATCTTGAAATCACAATTCTTGTGAGAAAATTACCCAATACAAAAATTTCCCAGTTAACAATATGGTCTATAATATTCAATTGTAAACATATCGACCCAACAATAATTTTTTGAATTGACAAATTTTATCTTTAACTTTTAAGAGTTTAAAGATTAAGTTTTTTTATTTAATTTTTTATTTAAATATTTTTAATATTTTTTTTTTTACAAAGATACTAATGATCAGTAACTTTTAGGTAATTTGATGAATTTTTAAATTTGATATTTCTATGCTTTCATAGGCATAGTTACACCTGGAATAAAATACAGAAATGATTATTTTCCTATTGTGAGATTAGAATTCCAATGTTTATTTTTAGTTTTAAGTTTTTCGAGGTTTTTGATAGGTGAGCTACACAGTTCTGCTGACATCTCTTGTTTTATTTTCACTTTCATCAATTCATAATTAAAAATAAAAATCGATTGCTTTTACCTAAAAAAATTTGAAAAATGTCAACACTTGATTGTCACTTATTTTTCAGCCACCTCGTAACAAGATGTTTCTAATGGTATATAATAATACAAATTACAGGCATACATATTATTTTCTGTTACGTTTTTATTACATGTTAGTTATGGTATCTTCATTACGGTGCCAAAAAGGCTTTTACATCACATGAAATTGCCACTGCTTTCTATGTTAAATCCAGTCTTTGAACAGAATTTTATTTATTCCTAAACTTGTCATTGCTTTCTGTTTTAAATCCATTTATTGAAAAGAATTCAATTTATGTCTGAACTGATTGAACTCTCATTGATAGACACAAAATTATTTCTTTTTCCTTCAGGTTCAAGTTTCCTTCTAATAAGCCACAAATAAAACACAGTTAACTTATTATTATAATTATTATTATTATGAAAAAACTATCAGAATCATGAGAATAATCTGCAATTATTGATCTTTACATTCATCACTTCATTTAAAAATCCTGTCCAAAAATAAATTAAGGATGATTTGTTGAAAAAAAAAAGAAGATTTAAGATAGAAAAATAATGGAGAAATTTACATTATGTGAAGTACATGTACTTTTTTTTTTCTTGGCTAAATTGTAAAGGCCTCAGAATTGTAGGTTACTTCCCCTTGACTGAATTAACAGTTCATGGCATAGTTTTGAATGTAATTCTGTAGATCTTGATTTTTTCAGAACCAAATTTTTCATATGAATTTATGGTGTTTTTTTTTTTTTTTTTTTTTTTTTTTTTTTTGAAAAAGAAAAAGTAATGGATAGATCATTGAAACATAAAAATGATTCAGTGTTGGGGATAAAACATATTTCCATTTCCATAACCTAAATCTTGTGACTATAATGATTCTCTGGCATTTTACAATCTGACCATGTTTTTATTATTATTATTTTGTTGTTGTTGTTTAAATTTTTAATTTCTGTTTGTTATTATTTGATAATATATTATTATATTTGTCAGTATTGAATAAATGCCAATTAAAATATTTAGTACCGGTATGTTTTTATATATAAATAAACAGCACACTTGTCTGCATTTGTCCTTATTTGGCCTCAAAAGTCTTGAATAAATATATTTTTATAAGCAAAAAGGCAAAGGGTTTGACCAAGGCCAGTTTATAAATAAGACTAAAATTTGAGATACTGCTTTCTTGCCCAATGCTTGGCATTAGGAAGACGGAGTATTAATTGTTTCGAGCAGTGCCAGGATAATGTGGTTTGGAGAGTGTTATCCTTGTCTGCAGCATACTGACTCCTGTGACCTAGCACCTCGACCAAAAGTCCCCTGATTGTGTGGTAGTACAAGGCAGACCATAATACACACAACACACTTCATGCAAATATGAACTGTTTTAAGATTTAATTCTTAGAGATTAATAAACTTGCACTTGTCACAAATAGCTATATAAATTGCTGATATGGTGTTAAACAACATTATAATCAACTAACCAAGTCTATGTATTTCAGCTTTAACATTCTGTTTTTAGTTTTAGATAAAGTTTGTCTATTTAGACACTTGTTAATCATCTTTTATTTTACTTTTCAGACACTAGCAGATGCTGAGAAGGCTGCAGCCTGTTATCCCTACCCCTGGACATCCTCAGGGTCCGATTTTAAAAAGCCAGCTACAATTAGAGATGAATCCTTTTACAAATCTTATATGGATATGACGTTGCCAACAAGCATGAGGTCAAATATTCCCGGAGTTGGTGAAGAAAGTGTTAAATTGAAAAAAGCGACTGATGATTTATTGAACTCAACTTATTCATTGATGTATGAAATGGAAAAGATTCGAAAAGATAGGGAATACAGAGAGCCAAGGAGGCTAGGGACGTGTAGCTTAGAGATAGCTTAAAATAGATACTTATAAATTCAATATAGTTCTTTTTTAAAACTGTTAGTTTTATATCGGAAATTTTAAATTGTAAATATAATGTGTATAGCTATGGAAATTCTAATAAAAAGACATAGATCTGTGCATTTATATCTTGGTAAAGATTTGAAGAAAATTTTCTCCCACATTCCATAGATTCTTTCATGTTGCAAAGAGGAATTAATGAGAATTTTTGATTCCTTAAACAGACTGTATCAAAGTAGTAATGTATCTAAGGTTGAGAGCCCCTTACTCATTTAGGTGGTAAATTATGGTGGAGAATAGTGTAATGCTCAAAAAAAACAAAAAAAAACTAACCTTCAGGAAGGGAACTGATCAATTTTCTTACACCAAGATCTGCCTGAGTGGGAATCAAAAGTAGGCAGTGAGAAAGCCATGATCTTCAATGAGTTGAGTGCTTAAGGACACTCAGCCACAGAGGCCATGTAATCGAGAAGCAAGAAACATGCATTTCATTACAATCTTATACTAATACACATCATCATTTCACTCTCAATAATGGTACAACTGCAGCCAATGTACAGTTGTATTTTCAATTTAAACAGCCATACACACTGGGCATTAATAAAAAGTTTTTTTTTACTGAATTATTGCTAATTACTTTTTATTTTTTGGCTGATTATGACGTATGCATATTCTTAAAAATTTCTCTTGATCAACACGTTTAAACATGTCATCTGGCCTAATAAAAGATTATAGAAGCTATGCATGTGTTGGAGAAGGTTTTTGTATAAGTTAAAGTATAACTGGTACCAAGTGCTATATGCCAGGATTAGATTTAAAAAAAAGATATTTGAATTAGAATATTGAAATTAAGCTGTGATCAATTTTAGATGGTTTTAGATGCTTGTTTAATATGCTTGTATATATATTTAGATATACAAAGCACAATTACTAGAAATAAATATTTTTATAAAAAATGTTGATTTTTTTTTTATTAGCTCACCTGAGCACAAAGTGCTCTCAAGTAAGCCATTGTGATGGGTCATTGCCCATCGTGCGTCGTCCGTCGTGCATACTGTGTCAACTTTTGATTGTTAACATTCCTGAGGCCACAATTTGATTGCAATCGTAATCAAACTTGCTCAGAATAATCCTCTTGACTAAAGCTAGCTCAAAATCCTATATGGGCCATGTTTGGTCAATAAGTAGGTCACTAGGTCAAATTGTAGAAAAAACCTTGTTAACACTCCAGAGGCCCCAATTTTAGTCCAATCTTCATCAAACATTGTCAGATTCGATCCTCTCGAGAAAAGCTAGCTTAAGTTCGTATATGGGCCATGTTGGGTCAGTAAGTAGGTCACTAGGTCAAATTGTAGAAAAACCTTGCTAACACTCCTGAGGCCCCAATTTTAGTCCAATCTTCATCAAACATTGTCAGATTGATCCTCTTGACAAAAACTAGCTCAAGTTCGTATATGTGTCATGTTGGGTCAGTAAGTAGGTCACTAGGTTAAATTGTAGAAAAACCTTGCTAACACTCCTGAGACCCCAATTTTAGTCCAATCTTTATCAAACTTAGTCAGAATAATCATCTAAACAAAAGCTAGCTCTAGTTCGTATATGGGCCATGTTTGGTCAATAAGTAGGTCACTAGGTAAAATTATATAAAAACCTTGTTAAAACATCTGAAGGCTCAATTTTAGACCAATCTTCATAAAACTTGCTCAGAATGATCCTCCTCAAAAAAGCTAGCTCGAGAGTGTATATGGGTCAATAAGTAGGTCACTAGCTTGAAATATAGGAAAAATCTCTTTTAAAAATAGAAGCTCCAGTTTGCCGAGATCAAGCTGAGTGTACATCATTTTCAGGTGAGCATCCAGGGCCTTCATGGCCCTCTTTTTTAGCTCACCTGAGCTGAAAGCTCAGATGAGCTATTGCGATGGTTCACCGTCCGTTGTCTCGTGCGTCATGCATTAACTTTTAACATTTTAATCTTCTCTTCCAAAACCACTGGGCCAAATTTAATGAAACTTGGTAACCATCTACCTGGGTGAAGCCCTTTCAGATTTGCACAAATGAAGGAGTTATGTCCCCTTGGGGCCCCACAAAGGGGGGAAAGAGTGGAAAACTTTGAAAATCTTCTCCTCTGAATCTACAAGAGATATACCTTAGTTATTTCATTTATAACATCCTTAGGTCATCTTTTTTCAGATTTGCACAAATGGTAGCCATGGGGCTCAAAATGGGAAAATTATAAGGCACTGAGTGGGGAAATTGCTAAAAATCATATATTTGTCACTATATCTTGAAAACTATTAACTTTTTGTATAGGGATGTATATAAGAATGTTGTAGATATTGAAATGACTATCATTTTGATATATGGTTCAAGGTCATATGTTGAAAGGTCAAGGTCACAGCTGCAGAAGAAGACTTAAATTGTTAATTATCTTGAAAACTATCAACTTTTTGTATAGGCATGTATATTAGAATATTGTAGGTATTGATATGACGATCATTTTGATATATGGGTCGAGGTCATATGTTGAAAGGTCAAGGTCACAGCTGCAGAAGATGACTTAAATTGCTAGTTATCTTGAAAACTATTAAGTTTTTGTATTGGCATGTACATTAGAATATTGTAGGTATTGTGACAACAATAATTTTGATATATGGTACAAGGTCATATGTTGTAAGGTCAAGGTCACAGCTGGAAAAGAAGACTTAAATTGCTAACTATCTTGAAAACTATTTAGTTTTTGTATTGGCATGTATATTAGAATATTGTAGGTATTGTGACAACGATCATTTTTATATATGGTACAACGTCATATGTTGTAAGGTCAAGGTCACAGCTGGAAAAGAAGACTTAAATTGCTAATTATCTTGAAAACTATTAACTTTTTGTAAAGACATGTATAATAGAATATTGTAGGTAATGTGACAACAATCATTTCGATATATGGTACAAGGTCAAATGTTATAAGGTCAAGGTCACAGCTGGAAAAGAAGACTTAAATTGCTAATTATCTTGAAAACTATTAAGTTTTTGTTTTGGCATGTATATTAGAATATTGTAGGTATTGTGACAACGATCATTTTGATATATGATACAAGGTCATATGTTGAAAGTTCAAGGTCACAGCTGCAAAAGATGACTTAAATTGCTAATTATCTTGAAAACTATTAAGTTTTTGTATAGACATGTATATTAGAATATTGTAGGTATTGACATGATGATCATTTTGATATATGGGTCAAGATCATTTGTTGAAAGGTCAAGGTCACAGCTGCAGAAGATGACTTAAATTGCTAATTATCTTGAAAACTATTAAGTTTTTATATAGGCATGTATATTAGAATATTGTAGGTATTGGCATGACGATCATTTTGATATATAGGTCAAGGCCATATGTTGAAAGGTCAAGGTCACAGCTGCAAAAGAATAATTAAATTGCTAAATATCTTGAACATAACTTTTTGTATAGACATGTATATTAGAATATTGTAGGTACTGACATGATGATCATTTTGATATATGGGTCAAGATCATTTGTTGAAATGGTCAAGGTCACAGCTGCAAAAGAAGACTTAAATTGCTAATTATCTTGAAAACTATTAAGTTTTTGTATAGGCTTGTATATTAGAATATTGTAGGTATTACGACAACGATCATTTTGATATATGGTTCAAGGTTATATGTTCAAAGGTCAAGGTCATATCAATATAGGAATATTTAAATTATTAATTATCTTGAAAGCTATTACAGTAGAACTTCGATAACTCAAACTTCAATATCTCGAATACCACGGATAACTCGAAGTCTTTATTTTGTCCCGACCGGTTTTTCTATATAAACTGTATTAGGAAAACTTCGATAACTCAAACTTCTATAATTCGAATACCCCCGATAACTCGAAGTAAAAATTCGGTCTGTTACTTTTAAATTTATTAAAATTAGCCTCAAAAACTCGAATTTTTACTAACAATGTATGATCAATTGACCGTTTAATAAAACGATCAGAGAAATCACATATCAGTAATTAGGCTACCGTTATAGTAGAGAAATGAACCGAGTAGTTCTTAAGCTTGTTATCTATGGATTAATTAGTATCAATTAACGGATTAATATTCAGTACCGTCACGGACAATTAAACCTAACAGGTAAGCTAATCCTCTACTCTAATAAAAGAAGCCGAAGAATATGCGGTCGTCGATAACTTTTGATTTAAGTTCTCCATGCTTAATAAAAACGACTAACCCCGTTGTACTCACGACTGCATTAAAATCTTAAATGACTTATTGCACTGCTTTATAATTTCATTAACTTTCTGTTAGTATTTTCTAACGAATGTAAAAAATAAGCATTTTTATACACATGTACATATATCTGATTTCCGATTTCGTTGTTCGTATATATCGTGATTTTAAAATAAAATAACACGTTTTTGCACGCTTTTACCGTCAATATCAATTATTTAATATATTTCTTATTATATTTTCTTTAAAACAGTATCTTTTACTTTTTTACATTCGAGTAGAGGTAACTGTTTAAACCATTAAGATTTCTGTAGTGGAAAACATATACTAGTATTAAGGTGACACAATTCGTGGACATCATCCTTCAACTTCGATAACTCGAACACCCCGATAACTCGAAGTCCCGGGCACTTCGAGTTATCGAAGTTCTACTGTTATTTCATGCATAGACATGTATATTAGAATATCATAGGTATTGACATGACAATAGTATATGGTTCAAGGTCATATATGTTGAAAGGCTAAAGACATAGCTGCATTAGTATACTGAAATTGATTAATGATTTGGAAATCATTCATTGCACTACAGTTACTTCATGCATATTATATAAGCTACTTATGAATGAAATGTTACTGGATATATTTCTGATAAAGTTTTGTGGGAGTTAACTTGAGAAAACTTTTAAAGTTTCTGTATGTAATATATTGTCTACTGCACTTCGCAAACAAAATTGGACAAATCTTCAGGTGAGCGTTAAGGCCAATGAGCCTCTTGTTGTGTGTGAGTGTGTGTTTACTCTCTTGTTCATTATTATTATTATTTTTCTGTTTTTCTTTTAGTCAGGTGTTTATTTAGTTTACCATAGTTTCTTTTTCTTATCTTTAAGGAAGAAGCTGAATAAAGTTATAATGTTTATGTTCTAATCTAGATTCTTTCACATATATCAAGATTGTCAGTTCTTGGATGGTGGAGGAAACCAGAGTACCCAGATAAAATCACTGACCTTTAGCAAGCAACCTTGCCAAACTTTCTCACATTAAGATCCACCCAAGTCATGCAAGTGAGAATCTAACCTAGGTGGTGGGAGGTGCAGTGATCAATAATTACCTGCAAGCACAAGTATTTTAGGTAGTACTTTTGTTAGTATGTTGTTCTTTGCTTGCATTTTGATTTTTGCATGTATTTTGAAAGCAAATGCAGGGTAAAGGTGTTGTAAAATGGTAGGTGAGTCGCTGTCAACCCAAAGTGCCCAAACTCTTGTCCACCACACGAGAAGGATTTTTCCATGTACGTTTTTACCAGTATAATGAAAGAGTGGCAGAATGGATCGATACAACCTCTTTATCTTCTTTTTTTTGAGTTGTTTTAAATGTTGTTGTAATATGGTTCTCTGTAATCACATTTACATAACAGTCAAAACAGGTGGTCAGTTTTGAAATTGTAGGGGTAACCAGAGTACAAGGAAAAACCACCAATTCACAGCAAGTGATCAAACTTTCTCACAATATGGAATAGGATTCAAATCTAGAAAATGAGAGAGGCTGTGACTCTTAAGAGCATAAAAGCCCTACAAAGACTGATATAGGAATGTTAATTTACTATTTCTGGCAAGTGTACTAGCACTCTACAAGCCAACATAGATGTACATGTATAAGCATCCTAGCCCCCAAAAAGAACCTTTCCTGCATCTACCAATTAGCATTATGATTTTGCCAGTAAATTCTTTCTCTTAACAAAATGAGTAAAATATACGTTCGTAAATAGTTGCAACAGAAAAGAAATTTCAAAACAAGAGAGAAGACAGGAAACAAAACATTGGATAATACAAACAAATGCAGTTTGTACAAACCAATGCAGTTTGTTTTAACAATCCTTATTGAAAATTCTTACGTCTTTATGACCATTATGAATACAGAAATAATAAGAAATTTTTATAATTTTACAACTTTATTTTGTTGTAACATAAAAATCATCAAGATCTAAAGATTTTAATTTCTGTACAAAACACCTTTGTTTATGCCCATTTGCTGTTCAATAAAAGTCAATATTCAATAAATTCATATTCCCTGCCACAAGACAGAGTTCAGCACCTATTACAAATACATGTATATCCATCATTCATGTGAGAGTCAAATAACTGTCCGTGTCATTTTTTAGGCCATGCATGAGATGAACTTCCTTGACCACCGTAATAACTCTTCTTTGACTTCGATGATCCCAGTTTATGACCCTGTGAAAAGCAGAATATAACGATATAACATCAATAAAGATATTCAAAATTTAAAAAAAAAAAAATAATTAAAAATCAGTATATGACATAGAAGTCATTCAGGTTAGGGTTATGCTATAGTTACTAGTATTCCTGGTCACCTTATAGATTAATCAACCAATATTTTATGAAAAAGCCAAGTATGTCTATGCAATGAAACTTAGCAAAACAGTCAGCAAACACAGACAGAGGCAGAAAATGCACTTGATGATCTTGAGTGTTCTAGACTTGTGTCTAAATTCATGCCAGCATTGTGCATCAGAAAAGGCACCCATTGTTATACAGGAGTAAAGTACCATTAAAGTACAAAAGAAGCATTCAAGAACATGGTCACTTTTACAGTAACTTTTTCATTCAGTTTTAATGTTTGTTGAGTTGAGGTGAGTAATTGTATTTAACATCGCGGTCAAGAATATTTCACTTATATCGAGAAGTCGCCAGCTATAAGCGACAGTGTAGAAATTTTGCCTGTGCATTGTACTGATGACATTATACTGTGACAGATGACCTCGTTTATTTTAAGTTTAAATCCTGACTTTCATTTCGTAATGCCGAGTCACTACCCAATTTCAAGTCTTGGGTCAGACATGGTCGGGTTAGAACCCACAACCTCCCACTTATGGTGTGAGCACTCTACAAACTGAGCTACCGCAGTGGTTTTAACATACATGAACTGGACTTAAAAATAATATGAAGCTACCAACCTTATGAGTTTTACCCTTTTGTCTCAATTCTGCACTAGGATCAAAAACATTTTTATTTTTCTGTGAGTTCTCACCTGATAATAAATAATAAAACCATCTGATAAGTAAATAAATAAATAAACAATAAAACCTGAAAATGAAGACCATCCATAAGGTCAGAGAAAAGTGGACTTAATAGACAAGTGGTCTTTATATGGAGGATATCCTGGTGTTTGTTTGAAGCATGAAGCAAATGAAGAAACACTGTTCATACCGGAAAGGTGTTTCTTATATAGAAGTGGTCCTTAAATGTAGATGGTTTTGTTGCATGTTTAACAGTATGTGATAAGAATTTCTGCATCTAGACAAAGTTGTCAACCAGAGTGTACATGTGTATAATAATAATTGCAATAAACATTAATACCTGTACATTAAGACACATTCTCTCTCTCTCTCTCTCTCTCTCTCTCTCTCTCTCTCTCTCTCTCCTTGATCACAACCATCTTCATGATCATCAAATTTTTTGTTTTATAGAATATGCTGTTGCATACTATGTCAAAGTTATGAACTAGTGACAAAAGTGTTGCATTCAGGGGTTAATATACTGTATTTTTTATGTAAATCATTTATTAAATATTTCTCAATATTTTTATCAATACAAATGTTTTAAAATATTCAAAAGATATAAACACACACACACACACACACACACACACACACACACACACACACACACACACACAAAATATTGCCTAAATGTACCTTGAAACATTTTCATATCTACTTTGCTGTAATCATATGGTGTAAATTCCTCCAATTTGTCTTCTTCATCATTATCTAATTTTCTTTTTTGGCTCTTGTTGCTTTGTGCCTCTGTATGAGATGTATCAGATATCATCCCAAATCTATATCCCGTCTTCTTTTTTCCATAAGCTTTTCCTTTTAACTAAAATACAAAAGGTCACATAAAACCAGTTTCTCTCCCCTGGTTTCAATAATGCTTTAATTTCAAAACACCTTTCTTGGGGAATTAGAATCAACTTATTCATTTATTATTATTATTTTTTTTTTTTCAATCCAAAAATACAATTACATATTACCTGTTTCTTGAGAACCAAATACCAATTACTTAAGCATCACTATTTTTTTTCTTTGTGACTTTTGACCTACACACCTAATTGTGGTACACAATATTCATATCCAACTAAATGAATTGTTCGAACTCTGAAAATCTAGAAAAGAACTGATATTTTAAAGATAAGGGAGTTCCTGCAACTGATGATACCAGGAGATAAAGTCCTGACTAATTATCGCATTGTAAAACAGTATCCACCCTGTGCCACCTTATACAAACTTTACTAAACCTTCATGTACAATATGTAATCTTAAACATCAAATGTGGAGAAAAAATTCCTAAAAACTTTTTAATATACATATATATTATATATATATATATATATATATATATATATATATATATATATATATATATATATATACAGTAAAATACCAATCTATCGCCACCTGATTTATCACCAAGTATCATCTAGACCCGTTTCACCCTCACATAAAAACCCTTTTTCAATGCCAAATTTGCCTATTGCCATCCGCCAACCTTACCTGATATCAAATGATCATTTTACCATTATTGTAACCTCAATATTGCCAATTAACATGGTAACACATGACTAAGCTAATGTTATATTAAATATAATAATAAAGATACAAACTTTTCCTACGGATATCAAAGGTAGACCAGTGTCTCGAACTTCTACTTTCTGACGTTTAGGTGGAGGTTCTAAAAAGAAAATTTAAAAAATCAATTCCTCAATGCAAATCACATCAGATTTCAAAAAGTTCAAATTATTAAATTTAAAACAACAACAATAACAAAATAATAATAAATAAAAAAAATTAAAATTAAAAATATATATATATGAAAGCACATATTTTTATAACATGACTTGAGTAATAAAATGTTTCAGAGAAATCAACCGTTGAATTATCAAAGTAACTGTAAATTCAAGTATTAAGGAGTTGTGAAATCACAACCACTAAATTAAATATAGAAACATTATAACAACAATCAAACCATGTTAAATTTCACATATATAAAAATGTTTTACTGATTGATTGATTGATTGATTGACTGACTGACTGATTGATTAAATGAAGTCTGATGTTCCAGTTAAGAATATTTCACCTATGTAAAGGCTTACATGTATATTACATTTAGACTATATATATACATACATGTAGCTATGGGTAAAGTAACAAAAATTTTGCCATTTACAATGCACTGAAGACAATGTGCAGAAACGGTTCTTTAACCAGGCAAGTCTACTGTGACACTGGATATCACTACAAAGTGCTAAGTGGAAGAGCAATGACTTCCTATTTTTGAAGTCTACATCAGACCTAGCTAGGCTTCAAACTCCAATATCCAAAATTTATATAATGCTTTATATACAGTACATAATAAACATCAATGAATAGCTGTTTGTGTCATTATAGATTAATCAATATGTTGTATAAACGATTGATTGATTGATTGATTGATTTAATGGAGTTTTATGTCCAAGTCAGAATATTTCACTTATATTGAGACGTCACCAGCTATAGGTGAAGTGGCAAGAATTTTTACCTTTGCAGTGCATTTAAGGCACCATGCAGGGAGGGTTCCCTGCCATGCCCTGCCAGACACAGGGCACCAGTTTTTAAGGTTTCTTCCGAAGGACCCAGTGACTTTCATTTCTAAATGTCAAGTGCTTGGCAAAAGAACAGTCACTACCAATTTTCAAGTCTTACTTCAACTTACGAAGTGAGCACTCTACCAACAAAGCCAAAGTAGTGGTTTTGTATAAATAAATTATTACTTTATTGATGATGGATGTAATGACCCACCATTTTGTGTCTATTCTAAAATGGGACCACAAAGGCTGATTACTCTTATTTACTGGATTAACAATCAACATGGCTATCACCACCTCACCACCTTTATTTAAACCTGATAAGAGCAGATCCTAGAGTGAGAACGATTGTTATTTCACTTGCAAAAGCTAGGTGGCATTCTCAAGTTTCCTCCACTGTAACTATTAACTACCTTGATACAAATCCTACAATCTTGACTAGGGTTAGAACCTCTATTTTTCCCATCAGTCCATCTACATGTACTTCTTATTAACCACTGTATTAACTCACATTTCATACCAATCTTACCTTGCACAGGTGTTGTTTCTGATGGAGGGCTAGGTTCTCTTTCTTTTCTTTTTACAGTATTTCTCAACAACTTCCAACTAATTGCTGGCTACAATCATAGAAATTACAAACTCGTATTAACTGAATCTCTTAATACTCTTTGCATTTTATTTCATGTCAAATCAACAACTTTACAGCTGTTTGAGAAAAAAGTACAATTTAAAAAAAAATAGAGACTTCAATAACAAATATAATAATAATAATAATAATAATAATAACTAGAGATTGTAACTGGGATACCAGTTACGTATGATTCCCCACCATCCATAATCTATATATTGTCTAAAATATACACCTGCTGATGGACTGATCTCGAGATGGATTGATAGTATCCATTACTAGTAATCGAAAGCTGACTAAGAGAAAGGGCGGAAGACAAGTAAATTTAAAGTTAACATCGAATTGTACAATTATAATTCGAGCAGTATTCATTTTAATATATATTTTCATTCCCTCATACCCCATTGTTGCAACAATGTTTTTTTTGTTAAAAGAAATCAATTGATCACAGGAGTCCGAATCTGCATGTATAAATTTATAATTCGAAATGTATGTAAATTATACAAGTTTAATAGATCAGAATCATGCGTTCTGTCTTCTGACATAGGTCCTATCCATTAAATTGGCAATTCTATTAGCTGGTGTATTTTGATTGGACAGGTATTCAACTTTGATTGATAGCAAATCTATTTCACGAACTGTGAGGTGTTTAACCAACAAATTTGATTGACGTGTGTCATGACTGTGAAGTAGCCATAACCTACATATTAATGGATAATTGACAAAGAGATTAAAGCAATTATCCATATCAAAACATGTAATAATGCTATTGAATTTGTTTACAATTCTTTGAATAGGAATTTAATCCTGTAAACTTGCTTTAAGAAATGAAATCAAGTATGCCATAAGATAGTGTTTCTTGACTGAGGGTGGGTGTTAAGAATTCTGGCTTCCCACCCCTACCCTCTCTTGAAAATGATTTCCTGGAGGTTTTTATCACTCTTTTCAAAAGTCAATAATGAACAGTCGTCGAGTTACAAAAAAAATTTGATCATTTATCCATATCTACTAAGATAGCAGATTGTTGGTACCAAATTTCATCGAAACCCATCATACTGTTTCCGAGTTCTGCACCGGACAATTTTAAGGAAGAAAAAAAATTATAAAAATAATAATAATAAGAAGAAGAAGAAGAAACAGAACGAAAACAATATGATTCCCCACCTTTGGGTGGGGAATCATAATAATAATAATAATTACAATAATAATAGTTTATTTATGTGTCAAATATTAATCTACATTTTAAAATATACAATAATCTACATATAAAATAAGATTAATATCCAGCCACTATTATGACTTACGAGACACAATAAAAGTGTAAAAGTTCATACATAATCACATGAAATATGTGTTAAGATAAAGTACCCCAGTACCTTGTAAAAAAATATATGCATTTATTTAATAGTTTATAAAAACTTTAAAAGCTATATAACATAAAACAAGAACATAACACATAAAAACATCACACTACTGTATATAAGGCAAAATTTTCTTCTATTAATAGATGTCTCAATATAAGTGAAACATTCTTGACTGAGACGTTCAACACCATTACCCAACTCAACTCTTCTATTAATAGACTTGTAAAAGAATGTACTTAAAAATGGCTGTATAGAGGGGCTTTTTATAATATTTAAAAACTTCTCATTATCACTATAAGAATAAAAAACCTAAAATGAAATATCCTGCTTTATTAACAAGCGTATTATGTAAATTGGCGTATAGGGGACACTATTAAAAAGGAAACTTCCTCTACTACTTTGAAAGTACATTGTTTACAAATAAATTCTGTTAACTTTGTTGGGAAATTAAACACACCACATACACTCAGACACACACACTTACACATTATATATATATATATATATATATATATATTGTTATTTTTATATTTGACAAATACTAATCAAAGGACCGGAGGTGCCGTACGAACAGAGAGCATGGAAACGCAAGAGGCTTTGAAAGTGAGTGTAGGTAGTATTACAATCTGCCTTATCCCATTCCATTCCTATGGGAGCAAGGTTGTAAAACACCATATGGAAGGGGAGTAAGAATTCATGACTGGAAAAGTGTCCATTATATTTTTTGTATTAGTGTTGGCAAATTACCACATTCAGAAGAGTCTGTGCTGAAGCAAGGTCCTTTCACATTCCAAGCATTTCTCCAAGAAAAGACAAAAACGTTCATACGTAACATTTTTAATTAATTACACAAACAGAAAGATGTTTTTATGGTGTCATCAATCGTTATATTTCTCAATAACGACAAAACGGTTCCGGGACATTTCGGCACATAAAAAAACGGACCATGACAATATCGGCCTATAGCCAAATCGGCCTATAACAAAATCGGCCCATGAAATAAATGCCTTTATCAAAGATTGCTACTCATTTCGTTTATTTGCATTGTTGTGCATAAACATGTGTTAGTATTATTATGCTTTGAAACATGTAAATTTCAGTAAGTTTATTCAAAGCAATACAAGAATTAATTCAAATTATCATTTCTAATCAAGTCTACCACTAATCTATTAAAACTCAAATAATGGATTATATATATGTCTCATTTTTTTTTTAAAATGAATAATTTAAAGACAGGAAGGTGTACCTATACTTTGTTTTAATCTTAAAAATTTTTAAAAAATAGATAATCTTAATTATAATCTTAATTTAATATTTGTATTATTATGATGCTTTAATTACATGTAGTGTGTAAAGAAAAATAACCATAAGAATGAATTGAAAAGAAAGATCCTTTTCTTGTAAATATAATTTGTCTTTAAAAATCCTGATACTTTAGTGTTTTTACATAATTGTAGATTCATACAAGTTACATTCAAACTGTCTTTCTTCTACGCTATCTGCACGAACTAGTTTAGATCGATCAGAATCGACAAGTCTTACAGTCATGAGTAACTCTGACTAAAACATTTGTGAACGGAGTGTGTGCATCATTTATAGGTTGATCTAATATGAAATAAAAAATAATAATTTCTTTTAAAAATAAAATTAAAACCAAGGCATAAGTCATGACAAAGTTGTCCAAATTTAGGTGTATTAAATATTTTAAATATTTTTTATTATGGACCGATATTGTTATAGGCCGAAATGTCCCGTAGCGCGACAAAACAACTACAAATGATGGTTGCAAAAAACTGTTTATGCCGCGATTCAAGGACCATCGCGAATTTAGGACCGAAGACGATATACAAAATATACGCCACCTACCGAGGATTTACCCTAAAGCTTTCCATGTAATTTCTAGAGTACATCTTGCACAATCGACAGGAACTCGTGAAATCTCTCAGCAATAGCTTTTTCCGGTCGATTTCACAATGCTGCTCTCAAAATCGTGTATATCATTTTTACGCTACGTCGACAAAATTAAAATGTAACATGTCTACATCAGATATAGGTCAAATTTTGTTGGGGCTTCGAGGAGGGAATGGGAAGGGAAACGAATGAAAACAAATACATTCCTATAAACATGACATTTGCTATCGTGCATGTAAGACATGATTTCTTTACAGCACTTTCCGCAACCTATACTTTTACTTACACGCTCAAACTTCGGGTAATGTTAAAAAAATATTGCTTTATTTACTGTGGTTCACTCTTCTCGTCAAAACGCATGCTACCAAGAAATGACACGTCATATAATTCATCCAATCAAAAGAGACCGTTTAAATTATGGGATATCCGCGAAAATGCTGCGAAAATAGGTCTTTGTTTACATAAACTGTTCATGTATTCTTCCGCTGCGCCGCATTGTATCCTTTCCACCAAAAGTTTCTTCACAGAATCCATGTATGAATTTTATTTTCAATACCACATACATTCATCATTGTGCGGTTACCCTCAGCACGTACTTACCACCCGCAAACTACCGTACTATATTCCACATATATTGCCCAAGGATTTGACATAGCGGTGACATAGCCCGTCCGATTTAAAAAAAAATTGAATTTCTTCACTGACATTAGGAAAAATGTTTCGTTTAACATTTCCCTGTTTTGGGTTTACTTGCCCCCATCTATGAACATCTCTGTCACCCTGTATCCCTATCCCATTTTGAAGATATCTACGATTTCCTTGCCAAATGCTTGCGACGTATGTGACAATACATCACAGAGATTCCTCTCTGTTCGTAAAAATGCAAAAACAGGTAACTTACCATGTCTGTTTCACCAGCTGACAAATCATCTGAAGTTTTGTTTTCTATTACTGAATCTTTCCCATTGGACACACTTTCTGAAGGAAAAAACTACCAAAAAAATAAAAATAACTAAAATAAATAACAAAAATAATAAGACAATTAAGGTCACTTGATACACTTTCAAATTTTTTTTATAAAAACGAATTTTAATTTACTTAAATATATGCATATGTGTCATCCAATTAAACTAATATTAAATAAATACAAACAAACAAAACACTGATGTTTGTAGAACTCTTGTTGCAAATATATTTACATGTAGGTCAGGAAAGAATACTGGCTGCCCTTAATAATATAAGGGGAAAATTAACAAAAGTGTCACATAGCAGGACAAACATTATTCAGCTGAACATTTGAAAATAGACAGAACAAACAACTTTGCACAGAAATTTCCAAATAGAAAATTTCTTTTGCTTACATTAAGGCAGTTACATATAGTTTTTGGATGCAAGAAACCAGATTGCCTGGAGAAAAACAATGACCTTTGGCAAGTAAACTGACAAGCTTTCTCGCACAAGGATCTGCCTAAATAAGATTTGAACTCAGATGTTAACAGGCAATTTGTGATCCAAACCAGAACACTTTAAACCACTAGGATATACATGCTTACTTCTGGTGTAGGCAAGACACATCAAATACTAGCAGATAATTTTCAAATTACACATTGGATAGTTGGCTGCAATGTTGTAATACATAACATCAGAAATTTTTCAGCTTTTTATAATGAGAGCAAGATTATTAATTAAGAAGGATTATTCTAAGAACAAGGTCATCTTGTAATCCACAGCAGGAAAGATAAAACTCACTTGTTCAAAAGGACTACGAAATGTGGCCTTTAAGCGTTCTGCTAACTTCTGTGCAAATGTTTCACCATTTTTCTTCCTCTTTTAAAAAAAAAAGAATTACATGCAATAAATCAATTATATGTATTAACATATTAATAATTAATTTGAATATATGTCTACACAAAAGAATGGTTACCAAGATTATCAATACAAACAGTAACTAACTAAAGAATATCAAAACAAACTTCTCTGTATCATTACATGTATTTCTAGTGCCAATCAAAAGTTATTTAAATTTTGCCCCTATTTCACAATCATTCACTCAATTGAATGTACACTCAACTTAATTACTTTTTCTCTCATCAATATTTTAAAAAATTAAGTTTTATGAGACAATGTTTTGTTTTGTTATTCAACAAACCTACATGTACACTAAACAATTTTAATATAAAATTAGATATTCAATTTTAAGTGTGTAAAGTCTTAAAAACTGACATTGAAATATTCCCTAATTTGAGTTAAATATACACTCAATTGAGTGAATGATAATGAAACTGGGGCCTGGTGTTTGGTTGAAAGTTGCTCACTTCAGGTGTAACTGTTAAAGATGCAATGGGGCCAAATGATTATAAACTGTAAAAAAGTAAATCCTTACACTAAAGGTTTTTTTTTAATACTTAAATTTTCATATTTATAAATACCAAAATCAAAAATAAATTACCAATGATTTTAATTGATAAATTTACTGTTTCAACGGCCTTAACAAATGGCAAAATGTCTGCAATGTCATTGATAATGTCACAATCTATGCTATTGCAGTAGTATTTACACTTGAACAGTTCGAAAAATAATGTCAATGGGTGACAAGAGATTTATACAAGGAGAGTGAAAATAGGATTGTAAATACCGAGTAGAGTGGAGTGGAGCAATGGAGGTTTATGTCTCACCTAAGACTAAAGGTTAAATCGAGGTGGTTAGATTTGGTATGGTGGGGAAAACCAGAGTTACAAAAGAAAACCTACAACCTTGGAAAAGCAAACTGACAAACTTTCTCACAGGAGAAACTGTTCTTTTTGATATTTGAGAAATGCATATTAAAACATAAATTCAATTGAATTGTCAAAGAACTGAAACATGTCCATATCAATGACATAAAAATTAAATGCAATGGGCCTGATAACACTATCGAGTTGTCGCCCCCTGATCCACTAGAGGGCTACTACTTCCGAGGAGTTCACAATTGTAAACAAATGGTTGCTACTATTATGTAAATACCCGGTGTTAGTTTAAACGCATCAATTCTTTTATGTAAAAAGTTATACATAGACTTGACTGTTGTTTTAAATTCATCTTTTACTTAAAATTAATTATCTTTAGTTGTCATTAAATTTTACAGTGTTAAATATCAATTTTATACGATTTGACGATGCCTATGTTAACCTTATCTGGACACGTGCTCAGTTAATGGGTTAGCCCATAGAATTTATCCGTAATAAAATGGGAAAAAAATCATCATATGTTGCAATTTTTATTGTAAATAGTGAATTAAAACTTAGTATTCGGTCTCATACACGCGTAACCTGGATATAAGTAATATATGGTTGACTAGGATTTAGTCTTGAAAATCATTACTCTTAACGGCTTTAAATTGCTATACGGATATGTACTGTAATGGCACAGAGAGATGCAATATTTAATATTAAACATGAAAACAGTTAAAAATTGTAAATTTAAAAAAATGTGTCCTATTTATTCACAGTATTTATTTACCAATAAAGGAAAATATTACTTAATTCAATATCATTAAAAAGTAACGACTACATACAATTAATTTTTGTATCATGATTTGGTTTATTTATCTTTCGTTTTATTATTATTATTATTTTTATTATGATGATGATTATTATTATTATTATAAATTTATGTAAACCATTGTAAGCACAAGCGATATATCTAAAACTGACATGCAATAATTATTATAATCACAGTTTTTGAAAACATAACGATTGGTATTTAAAACAAAGTAGTGAAAACGTTTCAACTAAAACAAACAGAAGATTTAAAATGAAAGCTTATTTTCTGTTGGAAATATTCGATTATAGTGAATATAAGTGATACTAGTAATATAAAAAAAAGTTTGAAGAAATTATGAGTGATAGAGAGAAAATGCTCGTAGTAATTATGAGTGATAGAGAGAAAAGGGCACGTAGTGATTATAAGTGATAGAGAGAAAAGGCTCGTAGCGATTATGACGGATAGAGAGAAAACTAAATGAAGTGATTATGAGTGATAGAGAGAAAAGGGCACGTAGCGATTATGACGGATAGAGAGAAAACTAAATGAAGTGATTATGAGTGATAGAGAGAAAACTAAATGAAGTGATTATGAGTGATAGAGAGAAAACTAAATGAAGTGATCATGAGTGATAGAGAGAAAACACAGTAATTATTAGTGATAGAGAGAAAATACGTAGTAATTATGAATGATAGAGAGAAAAGGGATTGTAGAGATTATGACTGACAGAAGAAAAAACGTAGTGATTTTGGGTGATAGAGAGAAAAGGACTCGTATTGATTGTGGCTGATTCAATGATAAATAATTAGTGTTTTTAATAACGTTTGAATGTTTATATTAACAATAATTTAACATGGCTTGTGTAATAATAAAATTTGTTAAAACTGGGCTATTATAAATTAGTAACTGTGAAATGTTTTCAGATTATCTCAAATTGAATACCAACTATGGTTGTTTACTGTAAACAATTTTCTTCCATCAAATATACAAGTGTCAAAAAATTTCAAGGTATTTTGGGAATATAAAAACCTATGATGTATAGAAAATCGGGATAAGTGTGTATATTAGACTATGTCAAGGTGGGGATATACACAGGTATCATCAAATACCTTTGTATATTCATCCGTCGATATACATGTTAATTAAAGATTAATGGTTGTATACTTCCCCCAGAGACAATTTTGTATACATGAAAAGTTTTAGGCATGTAATATATGTTCAATTCCATAGGTCAAGACCTCCCCTATTACCTGATCAAGTGTCGAAATTAAGTCAACATAGACATCAACCCCGATTGCAAAAAATCGGTTTTTCACACAGTTTGATTTAAATGACAAGTAGATAAAATAAAAATGAAATACTTTTAATAACAAAAGAACTTCAAAGTTCATATATATGACCATTTTACATAAGACAATCGGTGTATTTTAACTGAAACACCAGCCTTTTAAAACATAAAAGATAGTAACAACCAAGTTGTTTACAACCGTGAACTCCCCGGAAGTAGTATCCCTCTAGCGGATCAGGGGCCATAACTCGATAGTGTTATCGGCCCATTAATGTAAGTTTGGAAGAGTAGCCTATTTTTGAAAACAGAGACTCTCTCTCTCTATCTCTCTCTCTCTCTCTCTCTCTCTCTCTCCATAAGCAGGTCAACTATGTCAAATAACACAATAACACTTACTTTGTCTTGGCTGAATATATCTAAAGATGGTTGTTGTTTTATTGGAATTCCATTGGTCCCAAACATGGAAGAAGTTTTTGCAATAAGACTAGAATCTAAAAAAAACAATTATACTTAATTTTAAAATACATGTTCGGCAAAGAGCTCTTTAAAAGTTTATGCAGGTGAAAAAGTATATGTAAAGTTAATCAGGGCAAAAATTGATATATACTTGTAGGTAGATGCACAAAAGAATATACAATTATTAAAGCCTGTTGGATTAAATAACAAAGAATGCATGGTTGAAGCTTAGTGTTATGATGACGGATTATTGTATATTAATGACTGTTTGAAATCACTAGGTTTAATGTTTCTTCATAAAAATTATGCATAATATGTAATAAAAATATAATCCATAATAATAGGAAACTGTAGCTTCAACTTGACACAGTTTGCGAAACTTTATTATTTCATAAATGTCGATTTGGTGTGATAATAACTTTGAAACCTACCATAAAAGCAAAACAAAAATACTGTAATAACATCAATAAAATAAAAGCCTAGGTTACACTCTCACTTTTTTATCACAACAGATCACTTCTGTGGCTCAGTGGTAGAGTGTCTGTGTCTTCAGAGCAGGAAACTCAGGAGTCAAGATCCCAACTGGGTCATATATAAGACTTTAAAATTTGGGATACTGCTTCCTCACCAGGCACTTTGCATAAAGAGAACTGAAAATTGATTTGTTGACCTGGTGCAAGGATAAATGCGAATGAGGGAGTGTTATGTTTGTCTGCACCATACTGACTCAGCAAACTACAAAAGTCACTCTGGATGTGCATAAGGCCAACCACTATGCACACTTGAACATCTCAAGAAATACCTGACCTATTCTTTAAAATTACTCCTTACAGATTTAATAATCTTGTTCTTTTCGCAAATAGCAGAAAAACTACTGATGTGACGTTAAACAACAATGCACCCAACAACTAATCTTTATCACAACAGAAAAAAATTATATCCTTCTCCTTACCCAGCAATGTTGATTCAGTGACAGCCTTATCACTTTGATGTGACATATCATGAGGACAGTTTAACATGCTATCAGGGTCGTACTTTGGATGGTGATGAGATGATGGCTGCTTCACATGTTTATGAGTCTCAACCTAAAAAATAAAACAATTTCATATGGTTTACAAATTAACTGGTAAGAAAAAATTGAAAACAATTTACAAATCAAGGATCCAAGTATTGACACAGCCATTTCCTCTATACCTTTATAAATTTTTGTTACCCACATATTTTTTAATAATCATTTATTATTTTTATATATATATATATATATATATATATATATATATATATATATATATATATATATATATGAGAGATAATATAATTTTATATATATATATATATATATATATATATGAGATGCCACAATTGATGTACACTTGCAGGCATGATTAATGATGATTTTCAAAATGTTGTTATAATAAAATTTGATCCACACATAAAAAACCAGACACATAATAGCCTGGAAATAGTTGTATTCTCGACAAATATTAATGAACAATCAAGAATACACATGTGATACTCCAAAAATGTGTAAGAGAATCCAAAGCAATCTGTAAAATCACAAATTTCTTTGGGGATTAAACCTTGTTATTTTCGTGGTTATTAAAATCCATGAAATATAATGTCAATGAATTTTTTTTTATAATTACCGAGGGCACAAGTAGTATTTATTTATTTATTTATTTTCATGAAACTTGATTCTAAGGATTATCTCCAAACAAATGTTAAATTGCAAAACCATAACATTTTAACACAATCAATATTAGTGATTCTACAGTATTTAAATCCTTGCTTCAATATACTGTACTTTCAACACAACAGTCTAACTTTAATGTGTAAAAATTTATTACATGTATGAAAAAAAAAAAAAAATTTAAACTTTATTTCTTTTACAACGATTTAGAAACAAGTTGTGCAACTTATATTAATCTAGCTCGTTGGCCCGAATTGTAGCGCGCGTGAGGTCTAATTGTGGGAGGAAAACCGGAGAACCCGGAGAAAAACCCACGTGCTCAAGCAGGTGACCTCATACCTTATCACATACGACGCTGGGAATCGAACCCCGGTCGAATTGGTGATAGGCGGAAGCGCTAACCACTGCGCCACTTGAACACCCCATTCAATGTATGTTGATGGGGAGATAGTCCATTCTCATCTGAAAAGAGTTTTTTTTTTTTTTTTTACAAAATTTACCATTGAATTTTTGAAATTTTCTTGTTTTAGATTTTCTTTTGTTCTTTACCCATTTAAGATTTGACTTTGTTTTGGTAATGTATATGAGAGTATGAATGCTAGTGAAGAACATGCATATTGCATAATTCCCTCATATACACTGCCAAACATGAAGTCAATTCTTATGTTTACAATTCATTGGCATATTTCGGTGTAAAATAATAAAATTAACTATGTATAAAATCATGGTGTACCAATTCTTGAACCTTCACATGACTGATAGCTTTTTACAGACTCAGTATACACGTGCTAGTTTCAGGCCAAATTTTTAAAAACAAAAAATAGTTGCAAGTTTAACACATATTTTATTACAATATATACACAATTAAATAATGCCTGGGAAATGGACTAAATAATGAATCTGGATACCGGATAAATAAATAGATAAATGGTGTTTTATGCCCCAGTAAAGATAGTTATATCAAGGTGTTTAGTTCAAGAATGGCACAGGAGTGCCTGCAAACTTTCTTACACTAGGAGCTGTCCCAATGTAGGAATTCAACCCAGGAAGTAAAGACACTTTGATCCATAATCCATGCTTGAAACTACTTCAAAACCAACCCCCCCCCCCCACACCACCAACCCTCAATGACACAAAAGCTATACAGTACATTCCTGAGTCATACATACCTTGACTAGTGGTGTTTCTCTGGACTCCTTCACTATATCATGTATCTCAATAAGATATTGCCGCACAAGTGGGGGTATAGGATTACAGCATGCAAACACACCCTGTCGTTCACGGGGTAATATTTCTGCAATCTGCATCAACATGTGATTTGGTAACACATACCTACATATATGTCAAGATGTCATAAAATTACTTCAAACATGTTAACATCAAAATATCATAATATTAATACAAACATGCAAATGAGGATTTTAAAGGAAAACATTTCAATTTTAATTAAATGTTCTATAAAGTGACTTTAACAAGAAACCAAGTGTATAACATTCAAATAGTACAATTTCAAATTTGGTTCAAAATATACCGGTATGCATTTTATCACTAAAGCAAACAAGATATCCAGTGAAGAAATGGTTGAAAAATTGAAATAGCTGCCCTCAAGTTTTTTAAAATTCAAGAATAATTTGATTTTATTATAAAATAAATTTACTACTTTCATAAAAGAAAATAAGCACAAATATTAATTGAAAAAGTTACAAAGTTTTTAATGTTATCCCCTTAAAATGACGGAAAAAATTACATTTTCCACATATTCATGTATACAATAATACAGTTATAGCAACTCCTTCATACCTAAAAAGGGATCCTTCAGATGAGACCTTAACAAGAGCACCGCCGAGCGTAGCATTATACGCCCGTGTTATATTGATCGAGTAGTACTATTTACTAGTGTGGCGACACCTTTAGGGGTTTCGCGGGAAAGAATGGAACAATCTAAAGGATTTCTATCAGTAGAGCTCATCCACAGAACTTGCCACTCAAAAGTTTGATATAGACCTAACGGATAAGTGCCAAACCTACCAATAATTTGGTAAAGAATTGGTTACTTTAATATGGGTACGAATTCAAAACGGTACGTTAAATTGTTTTTGGATGATAGCGCCGAATTTAAACAGTTATTGTGGATTTTATGTAAAAGATAGAAAAAATATAAAAATACCGTCTTTTCCGTCAGATCTTAAACATTCTTCGGTCAATGGACGACTTTTTCGTACAATGAACTGTTATTGAACAGGAGTGCGTTAAACGTAATTGTTTTTTGGAAAAATTCATTTTTTGCATGTTTGACCCCAAAATTAAGTATGATACCGATTTTTCCCAAAAATTTCACCAAGTTAGATAGCTAGATCGCATTAGACTCCATAACCTCAGAAATTTTTAGCAAAATCTATCGAGGAGTTTTCAAGGTCCCCAAGATGCAAATATATGCTGCTAAAAAGGAGAAAGTTGTCGCCTTTATCATTTCACATCCAGAGGATGTTCCGAATGAATTCGTCACTAATCCTCTAGATTGTTCCATTCTTTACTGAGAAGTATAAGTACAACTAGGATATATGTATGTAAAAATATATTGCTAAATGGATAGTGGTAGACTGCTATATAATTCATATTCATTTCCAGGAAGGAAGAAGTTTAAAATATAATGTTAGGTCATGGCAGTGTTTTCATGTGTTAAGCATTGCATGCAGGAAGATTTTAGGAAACAAATACATTTTTTGTCTGAAATGTTTTGAGAACCTTTTTTTTAACCAACCTGAAATAATTTATATCTATAAAGCTTAATTATAATTTGAACTGTTGTCGTGATCTGTGCAGTATGATAAAAAGGTGTTTTAAGTTAAAAAAGGGGCATAACTCCTCCAAAAATAATCTGAAAAAGTTGTAATTCGAACTTGCACCAGATAATAACATCGTAAATGTGTATACCAAATTTCATTTGAATCCATAAATAGTTGTAGGCTCTGATGATCGAAAACCACATGGTCATACATACAAAAATTTCTAAGTTAAAAAAGGGGCATAACTCCTCCAAAAATAATCCGAAAAAGTTGTAATTCAAACTTGCACAAGCTATTACCATGGTAAATCTGTATACCAAATTTCATTTGAATCCATAAATGTTTGTGGTCTCTATTGAACGGAATACAAATTGTTAACAGACGCCCGCCCGCCCGCCCGCCCGGACGGACAGCACCGTAACATAATACGTCCCGTCATATGACGGGCGTATAAAAACCACTGCAGGGCATGGCACATTAAAGGAACCCTCCAAGCATACTGCCCTAAGCGCACTGCAAAGGTCAAAATTTCTGTCACTTTATCTATAGCTGGTGACGTCTCGATATAAGTGAAATATTCTTGAGTGGGACGTAAAACACCATTATATAAATCATACTTCAAAAGAAAAAGAAAAATTCCCTAAAAAATTATGAAGTTTTATTCCACACCCTGTGCTTTCATCTTCCATTCTTGCCACCTTGTCTCTCCAAGAGAATAATTTCTTCAAACAAGACAACTGCTGTGAGTTAAATATCTTCTTTGTCTTTCTATAAAGTTCTAAATAATCTTCTTCTTCTTTAAAAACAGCTTTCTTATATATCTATGATAAAATATTCTCATTAGTGGTTTGTTGATTGTTCATGATGCGATAGTTTTTTTTTTATTTATCTCGAGGAATAATCTTAACACAAGTTCATACATGTATGGTGCATAAGGGTACGTAAGTGTTTATAATTTGCATTGTACTGGTGCAAACTTATGGTGACTCAAGCAGTACTAGTACACATGCTTCCAATGTATAAATTGCAGACCACTCAGTTCATTATATTGATACTGAGCCAACCAGCAAAGGCCTTACAAAGGAAAAACCTTTTTCATTTGTGGTCAACCAGTAGTCAAACTGTGATGGGGTGATGACACAATGAATTTAAAGACTAATGTCTAATCTACTGTGTCTTCCCTTCCTCATTGTTAAATGAGCTCAGTAAATACTCAAGTATATGCAGAAATGGTTTCCTAAGTGGCTGAGACTTTGACTAAATAAATTAAGTACTTAAGATCAGATCAAGTCTTAATCTGCACACGGGAAAGAAATTTAATTTAAAATCGCTTCATTCAATTCACAAATAAAAATAAATTGATGTTTATAGATACTATTATCAAATATCCAATCTAATGCAGAGTATTAAAGATTTCAACTACTTTATTTCCTGCAAATGATATTCATGGATTTGACAAGCATACAGATACTAAATGAGGTATAAAAATATAATACAAGTACTTACCTTCAAGGTGACCTCTTTGCTTCTTTGTATTACAGATTTCAGTAAATTTTTCTGTTCATTTCCTCTGTCTATCAACTCATTCTTCATTTTGTCATATATATAAAGTAAATAATGTGTGTCCTCTCGGGCATATTTTATTAGTTCTTCTGGTAATGGTCTGAAAAATAAATGTATTAACTTTAATAATACAATTAGTCTTGATGGTAAAATGGGGCCAAATTTGAAAGCCTTCACTATAATTAACAGAAAATTTAATACTGATGCATTGAAATGGCAATATCAACCAAATCGAACCTCTACAACCTCCTGAGTTACTCAGTGGCAGAGCATCCACCTCAAGAATGAGAGGCTGGAAATTCAAATCCTGGCCAGGTCAAAGAATTTGAGAAGCTGCTTTCTCACCTGGCTCTTGTCAATTAAGGTTTACCTGGTGTCGGGGTAATATGACATGGGGAGTGGTGTGTTGTCTAAAGCATACTGACTCTGTGAGCTAGTACCCTAACAAAAACTCATTCTGAGTGTATATTAGTACAAGGGACCATAAAACACACAAACTTCTTACAAAAACAAACATGCTCTTAGATTGATCACTAGAAATTTATAACTTGCTATTCCCACGAATAGCTTAAAAGTTGCTGATGCAACAAAAAAGCACCATTGCAACATACCAACATTAAACAACATTGCAACAAATCAGGGAAGGACCCTGGTTTATCAAAACCTCAGATAGAATGATACCAACACAATGATATTTCTTGATTCAACACTGATTGTACATTAAAGCTGACTCTAATTTTCAGGGGGAAAAAAGTGTTTACATCAGTCACCTCTCAAGATTTTGAAGAAAGACAATTTTGACCTCTAAAAGTAAAAGGTCACCATTCTATCTGTCTATAAAGCAAATATTTCTTAGAATCTATGAACGGTCAAAACAGATTTCAATGTATTTATAACAAAATTTACCGTATTCTCCAGTCAGCTAGCTGAAACTGTTTGTCTGCATCCACATTACAATAGAGTTTAAGTAGATGTGACAAAGAAAACCTGGCAAAGTTCAGCACTCTGGCAGCCTGTCCTGTATCAAACATGTTAACAATGTATAAACCAAAGTCTCTCTGTAACCAACATATATCCATCTCAGCACCATGAAGTACCTAAAAAATCAATTTGGAAGAGTGAACCATCAGACTGAAAACAGTCAATACAGTGTGCTATAAATGAATCTCTAGCAGTTATTTACCACTACTGTCACTCAGTTGGTAGAGTGCTTGTAAGGGAAATTGGTGGTTCGAATGCCAGGCAGTCTCATGAAAGTTGGTAGTGACTCTATTTTCGACAAGCACTCAGAGTTCACAAGGTCCTTTGGAGGAAACCAATGCCCCACGTCATGACAGGCATGGAACGTTAAAGAACCCTCCCATCACATTGCTTTAAGTGCCAAAATTTTTGCCACTTCACTTATAGCCGATGATGTCTCGATATAAGTGAAATATTCTTAACTGGGACATAATAACCCATTAAATCAATCAATCAATCAAACAGTTATTTGTTTACTTTCTATTCTATTCAGGTAATGGTGATGATCTTAGATTATGGATGGAAAGGCAGGATAATCTTCAGTTACATACATGTACATGTACATGTATATCAAATATATGATATAAATACCAGTTAAATTTTGATCATACATGTACATACTTTCTATTTATTAAATCTGGACTAAATGCATTAGTAAGTAATTTAGTAAATGATATTTATCACACAGGTCAAAACTTGATTATAGAAAGACAAGTAAATACACAAGTTAACAAGCGTATAACACTATGGAAATCTCAAATGTATATCTATCTCTCTTGTAGATAACTGCATCAATCCAAAATTCCCAATCCAAACCCAATCCCTACCCTCAACCCCCCCCCCCCCAACCACCCCAAAAGAAGGATCAGTAAATACACAAGTTATATAATTAATAAGTACTTGTATATATCACTACAGAGATCTCAAATTATTTATCACAAAGTCTTTCTCTTTTGTAGGTAACTGCATCAATCTAAAATTCCCCATCTAAACCCCATCTCTACCCTCATCTTCCCCCTACCCCCCACAAGTCTTACCTTGACTATAGAGTTATTGCTAAATACATGTACATCATTTAACAAGTACATATTACCATGATGATCTTACTTACTAATCAGATAGTTTTCCTCTTGTAAATATCTGCATCACCACCACCATCCCCCCACCCCCACACACATGCATACGCAGTCTCTTACCTTGACTATAGAGGGATCAGTAAATACATCGTTTAACAAGTACAGATCACTACGAAGCTCTAATGTATCAATCAGATAGTCTTCTTCTCTTGTAGATATCTGCATCAAGCAGGTAACACCTTGGTATGTCCTATATGAATGATGCTACAAAACAGACAGGGTTATAATTATAACAGTAAAAATAAAAATATGCACGATATAGAGTAAAACTTTGGTTGTTTGAACAGTAAACTTTTCAGGACAAGAAACTATGACAAAAATGAATGCAAAAAACCTGAGACTCATAACAACTAAAAATAACAAACAAAAAGCATTAGCCTTCAAACTCAGGTTGTCTTATCGCTGTGGGTTTGGCCCTGGCTGACTGCAGAAAAGAAAATTTTTTCTTGTCACAGGCCTTTACTGGTTGGCTCGGTACCAGTATAATGGATGGACAGTTCTGCTTATCTACCTCATTGCAGGTGAATGTACCAGCACAAGTGCATAAGTGCACACTATTAATAAGCAAATGAGAAACACAAAAACTTGTATTATGACTTATCCTCATGATAAATAAAAATTGTCTTGTCCCAAATAGCTGAAAAATTTCTGATGTTACATAATACAACATTTAACCAACTAACCTTTCTTTTAACGCTATGTATCAATAAACCTATAACACATTCCACCTACCTCAAGATCTACAGCTATTTCCTTTGAATTCCTTAAAGTTTCACACAATTCTGCTAAATCAGAAACTTTATTTATGAACTTCACTGGAGTTTCATTTAATGACTTTGGCATCTAAAAAAAACAAAAAAAAAAAAAAAAAACAACTAATAAACAGTGTTTTATACACTGAAATAATGCATAACTATTAATGCTGTCTATAAAAGCCATCTAGTGAAACCCAAAAAAGTGTATTATGAGTTCAAATAACATAAAAGAAATTCCCTTGGTCTTCCTAATCATGGTGTCTCTAAAACAAGATTGACTGTATTTATCAGTTAACAAATTCCGGTCTAACCAATCATATAATTATAAGTCTGCCATAGGAAGGAGACAGGGCATTTTTATTGGCCTTTTGACACCTGACCGATTTTTCATGCTTGGGTGGGTCTTTTCATTGACCTTTTGACACCTGACTTATTTTTCATGCTTGGGTAATTTAAGCGATGGTGGGAGACTTTCATTACATTAAGCTTATATAATATTTTTTTATTCTAAACTTTGAAAAAAGAGCAATTTTTAAATATTATCTCTACCTTAAAGAAAAAAATTATACATGTAAAAATGTTTTTTTTCTACCCCATTTCAGGCTAGATTTAGAATTTGAAAACTTTTGATGCTAAATATAAATTCCAGGCTAAATTTATTAATCATGTCTTGTTTCTGTAACCTCTAAGTTATACATGTACGTATATGGTGAAAATAAATCATGGACACTAAACAGTAATCCCACCTGAGGTATAACTGGAGACAAAGTATCCTCTAATGGTGTTAGATCCTCTATCTCATATTGGTATGGATGCGGATACCTGCAACACACAACAATAATCATATGTATACAAATAAAAATATAAACGTTACATGAACTTTAACTGAAGTATTGGAATATTCATGTAAGTGGTGTCACAATTAATTCAAATATGTAATAATATACATGTACATGTATATCAAATATACAAATATCAATGAAGCTCATTCAGGGATGGTGCATGGAGGAAAACAAAGTTTCAGGAGAACACAAAAAAATTTTAACAAGAAAAACTGATATACTTTCTTACAGTTTCTGATCTGCCCAGACTGGAATATCATTATATCTTAAAAGTGAAACAACTACATTTGAAACTTAACGATAGTCAAAATTTTCTCACCCAATTAAGGATTTGTTTCATTAAAGAATAAAGATGGAAAAAAGCATGTGAACTTACACACTAGGCCAACGTACCTAAGCAGTAAGAGCCCCAATAGTTGGTAAATTAAAAGTTACACCTGTACTTATAAAACAAATGTAGTCTAACTACAGTTTCTGTCTGAAAAGTACAGGTCATCTTTTTCACCATGTAAAATGCCAATTATTCATACACATTACACTGATGAAGGTCTTGTTCTTGTATAATTTTTATCATACCCTTTTAACTTAAAGCTGTCAGAGTTTGACTTTAAAACTGAAACAACCACACAAATATTAAATCCTTCACAGATTAGTAGCCTATGACAAAAAACTTACTGAAACTCTGGGCTTTCTAGCACTTCATCTGTAGCAAAAACTGGTAACTTCAGACTCTCTGAAATATCAAATATCAAAATAAAATCAAAATTCAATTCAAAAAGAACTTAACTGATTTCCTCCTTACAGTCTACTATTCCAGTCTTTGTCAGACCACAACACTATTCAACCTGATGCTGGTGGGGATGGTAGAATGAAACTGGTGGGAGTGTCTATAAATAACTAATAACCTTCAGCAAACAAAGATTTTGTCACCAACCAGAAGCTACATTTTCACATTAGTGTTTATATTCTGAACCATACATTTGTACTCTCCCATTAGCAATTTTCATTGTGATTCTCAAGAAATTCTCCGTTGTCTTAACAGCAAGTTATCAAAATTCTGTTGTCAATATTTCACAATACATTACAACTGTCAACAATGACAAGGCTAAAATTGGACCATGACTAAAGCATCAGTTACTTGATATGCTACAAATCAAATAGTCATATCATTCTTATCATTAAAATAGCAATAATTTCATATAAGGAAAGGAGTGATGAGAGGGGTAATAGTGTTTAATGCCTCAGCCAAGTTTCTTTTACTCCGAGATTTGGTTACTTAAGGTATGATTGAGGAAACCAGAGTGCCTGGGAAAAATTTTTAACCTGGACAAACAATCTTACAAACTAGGAATTTTATCCTAGGGTGATAAAAGTTGATGTGACCTGCAAGCCCTTTAGATCACTTGGCCATTGAGCCCTTCCCCTGTCCCCAGCCCCACCCCTCAAAAAATTAAATATGATATACTAACCTTCTAATGATTTAAATGCATTAGGCTTGTGTTTGATAATAGGGACAAAAGGTCTGTTACTATTGTCTATTTTATCTTTAAATCTTAACTGTGGTCTTTGTATATTCCGAGCTGCTAACAGTCTGTAACTGGTCATATTTTTACTCTGACCTCCAGCTGGACTCTGATAAAAGATAATTAATATAGGGTCAAGAAAGTTAATGGCCCATGGATCTTAGCATTCACCTGAAGGCCATGACATGTCCAATATTTCTTGATTTATTCAATATACAACTTATATGAATCAAAACTTCCCTTTATGGGACCTTACATAGAATCGTACAGATTGGATACTTCTTGTTATTACTTATTATTCCTAAATGTCTGAGGTCTAAAAATGGTATGCTCAACAAAGAAGATTTTAAAATTATTTCATCAAACTTAATCTTATCTGAGACCAAAAAAAAGACCAACTAAAATAAAATTACATGCAAATAAAGACAAAAGATTTTAATTAAAACCATAAACTTGTCTTAAAATATCAAAGGACAATCTAAAAAACACTTGTCAGGTGGTCTTTATGTGGATGTGGTCGTTAAAGGAGGTTTTAATGTACTTAGAAGAAAAAACAAAAACATTTATAGTTAAGCTAATTTTTTGGAAAATTTACAAACAAGAGTCAATTACCTTTTTGTTCCAGCTTGCAGTGGCACCATGTTTTGGTGTTGCTGTGGCAATAACTAATGTGGTGTCATCTTTTTTCACCCCTGATGCCTCATCTAACCAGTTACCCTTAAATTTCAAAGGGAAAAATATTATTGACTTTCTTTAGATTTTGCACCTTTTGCAAAAAAAAAAAAAAAATTTTTTTTGGTTAAAATAATAATAAAATCAAGCAAGAGAATAAATAAAATTTAAAAAGGCCATGATGACCCTAATTTTAATTACCCCCTTTAACTTACCACTCTCTCCAGTATCTGATCATTAGCATCAATTAAAACATCAAATTTATCTTCTACTTCCACAGTGTCAGAGTTCTCCGTTAAATTTCCTTTAACATTCTGATATTTCAGCACACTTTGTATACTAAATGTAAACAAACAAGAAAACAGTAAAAACAGATAACAAAACTAAATATTATTGTATTTGTCACTTTTCAACAAAATTGCTGTTTTATTATATTGTAATAAACTGAAATGAGTCCAACTAACCTGAAATGAGCAGAAGACATGTCCACTTACTAGCTCTAAATGATAAAATCCTTTTATTCACACTCTGCTATACATGTACATGTATATATGTGACACAATTTAAATAAAACAACTTTCACTGTCAATGTCAATATGGCTAAAAGCTAAAATGGTCTTGCAGGCCTGGGTGGCCGTGTGGTCTAAAGCACACGCATATGGATCACAGTGCCTCTCACCGCCTGGGTTTGAATCCCAGCTGGGACAGATCCTAGTGTGAGAAAGATTATCAGTTCACTTGCCGAAGGTCAGGGTTTTCTCTGGACACTCCAGTTTCCTCCACCATCCCAGAACTGACTGCCTCGAAATAAGTGGGATTCCTCACTGGGGCGTAAAACACCATTACTCCACTCCACTCTCACTTAAAATGGTCTTGGTGAGTTCTCAACCTCATTCTTCTCTTAATTGATTCTGTCATAGAAACCACATTTATTGGCCTGGAACCCATTTATTTGCTTTACTCGCAAAGATTTTTTTTATCATAAATTTATAAATTACTTACATATGTAGAATCCTTTTGCCTTCAATGTCTAATACATCTCGTACACCTTGAAAACTTGAATAATAATCAAAATCATCACCTGTGGCTGGTAATTCATTGGAACATTTTGTAGCTTGTAAAACAGACTTTAAAGCATTCTGAAAATAAATTTTATGAAAGGTTTTTATTGAAAATTCCAAACATGACTACCTTACATTAAAAAAAGGCCTTCTGACTCAAATGAATTCTGCACAATGTTATAACCATATGCCTACTGTCCAATTTTTTTCAATTTGACCCTCATAATTTTGGACCTAACTTACAGAGATATTTCCCTCTAAAACCCATCATAAAATCATAAAAATGTTTTTTCCATTGTAAATACAATAAAAAAGCCATTACAGTTATTTTGTTGGTTCCTAAGTTTAACCAGTAACAAATAATCCAAACATTTAGAATTGTCTGATTAAAAAAATAAAATTCACTTTCTTCTTATATTTCTTTTCAGTTATGATGCTTTGGAATTATGCATTTGATCCATATATTTTTAAACTTGTCATTAAGTGTCTTACACGCAACACCATGATGTTTTGTATATGACCTAATTATTTACCAATACAATGTTATTGTCGCTTACATGCTTTTTATGAAATAAAAAATTCCATTTTATTTCAAAATAGGCTTAGATCTAGTTATTATTTCATTACATCCAATTTATGAATTACATGTGTGAAGAAAACTTGCAGTTGAAAATACATTGTACCGGTATACTTAGACAATAGCCAGAACCTACCAGAACACTAACTATTATTACAGAAATTAAATTTTTAAAGAAGCACATTACACATGAATCATTTTTAAAGTGTAAAACCTTTCTCTTGTGTAAAGAAATTAACATCATACCATAAGAAATGTAAGTGTATATTGAGTTATAACCCCGCTTATAGGCACTATTTGGAACTCAGAAATCTGTTCCAAACCGGAAAAATTACAAACATTAATTCTTAGCAACTATTCCCAATTTACAGGAAGCATCAATAAATTATCATAACCTTAACATTTGTGAACTTATGTCACACAAACTGTTTTGCCTTTGCTTCATAGAAAAATCAGTAGCAATTCCACCACAAATTAGGAGATCACTGTTTTGCATTTGAAGAGTTCCAACCCTAAAACGTGGATTTTACTGTCAAAAATTGAGGTCTACATGGTGACGCTTTTTATTAATATACTAAAAAATCAGTTTAATTGATAGAAATTATCAATTTATTCTTAGTTTACAGACGCATCACTAAATCATTAATGTAGACCGATGTAGTTTTGCCAAAAAAATAGTTCTATCAAAAAAACACTTGATTCCATTGATATAATAATTTTATTGTTTGAAATAAGTAACTGATTTATACTGATCCAATATCCGTTTTTATGACAAAATTTGGCAATACGGAATAGTCGAAATCATCGGAGTCCATCATTTTTGTTTTGTAAACAAAAGCACATGTATCGGCGTGTAGGAGTAAATTACGTAATTGTTACCTAGATAGCACGCGACATCTTAACTCTGACTGTAAAACAGAGATTTTACTGCAGTTGCGGTTCAATCAAAATTCTGTTTACAAAATATCTGCATTATAATACAGTGAAAACAAGAGGCCCATGGGCCTAACACTCACCTGAGGATATGGCCAAAATCATTGGCAAAAATACATACAATATTCTAATATACATGCCTATACAAAAGGTTAAATAGTTTCCAAGATAATTAACAATTTCAGGCTTTTTATGCACCTATGACCTTGACCTTTGAATGTATGACCTTGAGTCATATATTAAAATGATCGTCATGTTCATCTTTACAATATTCTAATATATATGTCTATGAAAAAGTTAAGTTTCAAGATAATTAACAATTTGAGTCTTTTTATGCATCTATGACCTTGACCTTTGAACGTATGACCTTGAGTCATATATCAAAATGATTGTCATGTCAATACCTACAATATTCAAATATATATACCTATGAAAAAAGTTTACAGTTTTCAAGATAATTAACAATTTGAGTCTTTTTATGCATCTATGACCTTTACCTTTGAACGTATGACCTTGAGTCATATATCAAAATGATCGTCATGTCCATCTTTACAATATTCTAATATATATGCCTATGAAAAAAGTTAACAGTTTTCAAGATAATTAACAATTTGAGTCTTTTTATGCATCTATGACCTTGACCTTTGAATGTATGACCTTGAGTCATATATCAAAATGATCATCATGTCAATACCTACAATATTCTGATATATATGTTTATACAAAAAGTTAAATAGTTTCCAAGATAATTAACAATTTCAGGCTTTTTATGCACCTATGACCTTGACCTTTGAATGTATGACCTCGAGTCATATATCAAAATGATCATCATGTCCATCTTTACAATATTCTAATATATATGCCTATGAAAAAAGTTAAGTTTTCAAGATAATTAATAATTTGAGTCTTTTTATGCATCTATGACCTTGACCTTTGAATGTATGACCTTGATTCATATATCAAAATGATCGTCATGTCAATACCTACAATATTCTGATATATATGCCTATGCAAAAAGTTAATAGTTTTCAAGCTAATGCACAATTTTAGTTTTTATAAGCAAAAAATAACATTTCAGGGGCAACAACTCCTATATGCATTATCATATAGTTACGAAACTTTGTATCTTTTTGAATTTTGTCATTCTGAACATTTTCACAATGTTTTGATATTATATATCTTTAAAATTTTTTGAAGAAAATAGCCTAAAACTGCAAAATTACAAACTAGGTCATGACCTTGAACTTTGACCTTGACCCCATTTTGAAGGTTATTTTAAGAAAAAGTCAAAACTGAAAACCCCATGTCATTATCTGTTCAAGTAGTCAAGTTATAACAATTTGAAGCCATTTTACAAATTTTTAAAATTAAACGCAAAAACGCGTGACCCATTTTTCACCCAAATTTCACGAAATGAACAAACTATAGGCTTAAGACCCTAGAGAAGCCAAATATCACATCAGATTTTTTCTCCCATCATCGGTTTCGGAGAAGAAGATTTTTTAAGATTTTTGGACCTCTAGGTCACAGTGACCTAGTTTTGGTAGCCATGGCAACGCCATGAACAAATCTGAATTGCACCGGCCCATTTATGCTTCTGACCAAGTATCATTGAAATCAGTCCAGCAGTTTTGGAGGAGAAGTCAAAAATAGGTGTTAACGACGCACGCACGCATGCACGCACATACACACGCCTCGCCATGCCATAAGCTCACATGACCTTTCGGTCAGGTGAGCTAAAAAATGGAAACTCGCCAACTTGCAAATGCAAGTAATTTAATTTTCAGACGAGTTAAAAAGGTTCTGAACTCGCCCTACTTGGCGAGTAATGTATTGAGACGACCCCTAAAAGTTCTGCATCAGTTGTTTACTTATTTCCAAAGTCCAAACATACCACGATGTAAAATGCTAAAAAAACAAAGATCATTGTTAAACTGTAATACTCAATTTGATTGGTTGACAGTAAAATCGTCAACTAATCAGAAACAACTTTATCTGAGTGTGTCAGTGTCATGGTTCACAATGTCAATGTTACAATTTGTTAGGTACCGTAACTGGTAAAAACTTAAATAAGGGTCCAACCCCGAAAAGAAAATCAAAACAAATATGTCAGAAAAAAGTTTGTATGTTTTATAAAGTTGGAAATAAAAAATTTGCTTGTAAAACTACAATGTACATGTTGAGTAGAAAAACAATAAAAAGGTAGGAAATCAAAACAAATATGTCAGAAAAATGTATGGGCGAGTTGATTCTGATTCAAAGTTACTTGCCCAGCTTGGCGAGTGTCTTTCAAAATCTAATTTTAACACTGGAATACTTATTAACCGGTAGAACAACTGTATCTCCCTCCATTACAGTCAATCTATTTGACCTCCTTCCTTCTTAGGTTTAGACAGATTTTTTTTACCCGACTCAGCACTTTTCCATGCTAGAACCAAGTAAATTCCATCAAAACAACAAAAGTGCAAATCTGGAATGAATAACCGAAATTCGAAATTATTTATGACCAACCTGAAATATATCACGCCTGATGCCCATACCTTTTCTACCACAAATAAACGGGGGTATAACATCGAATTTTTTATTGATCAAGCTTAGAATGAAAGTACGGGACATTATTTAATGGTATATGAAACTGGAAAGAAGTTTAACCTGTGTATACGAGTTAACATCGGGAAAATTGGGCAAAAATTCAGACGTCGGATCTTCTTTTTCTTCCACTTCGGCCATGCTTGAAATCAGGTACGGTTTAGTTTCGAATGTAAATGCAATTTCGACTCATTTCACACATATAATGGCTCCATCTTCATAAAATATAATTTATTGATTTGCTATACGTTAGTGATGATTAGATTTAGAATTTAGAGATAAATTATTGGGTACTAAATGCGGCTTTTTTTCTTCTTGTCTCTAAAAATATCTTCCTTTCTTCCCTCGAGCACCAAACCCAGTACATGTTTTTCGACTTACCTGAAAATAACACCCCCCTCCCCAATCCCACCCCAAAATACCTAAACAACACCAAAAATAGATTAACACTAATACCCTTAAATATGAACATGCGAATCGATAAATGTTACATTTTATTTTCTTTTCGGGGTTGTCCAGAAATCGTAAATCTGATCTACATCAAGTGAAGATGTTCATACAGCTACATATTAAACTACCAAGTTTTGTAGCAGCGTTTCGTCAGTTTAAATGTCGCTGTTTGTAGACAAAATTAATACAGATAATATAAATTATTTCGCTGTTACTACTTCGGCGATGGCATTTCAACCATTCCCAAGTAGAAGTTGAACAATTACTGGTGATGGAAACAGCTCTGCAACTTAGCGAAGAAACATCTGGAAAATCAGAAGTCAAACGTTTCCGGGAGATATGTACATGTACATGATATCAGTGCATTAGTAGCACTTGTGATGATTCTCTCTGTGGATCGAGCTGTGTAAATTTAACCTTCTTATTTATTACCTGTATCAAACAGAATGACATATTCAAAGTTATATAATAAATAATACTGAACTAAGTGCTGATGTAACATTTGCTAAACCCAAAGGGCCCAAGGTTGGAACAAACTCTTCAACTTAGATTAGAATCCAGTTCACTCAACTTGATTAAATCTTTACAAAAAGAATTTAGTAGACAACCCTTACTGCGAATGCGGGCAAATTGAGAGTGCAGATCATTTCCTTTTAAGTTGTCATCGTTACCAAAATACACTTTACCTTTTGAAATAAACACAAAAATCCTTTTGTTTGATGACGTTGCCTTATCCTTCGAAGAAAATTGTCAAATTGTTAATCAAGTCAGAGTCAAAATTTTATTACAAGAAGCAAACGTTTTTTATCGTAAGGATAAACATAATTTTCGTATTTTTCATTGTTCAGCTAATATGTAATCATACTTTACTTTACCGACATGCCATTATTTTGAATTCAATCTTTCTTATATCATTTCTGTTCTTTTTCTCTCTTCATTGCTACAAGTTAAATGTCTTCTGTTGGAATTTATTTACCTTATGTGTCATTGGTCAGGCTTCTATTGTAATTTAAAGATATATGGAGACTGGTTTACATAAGAGTTTTGTTATTGCTCTTGTTCCAGAATCCTTTGTACAAATTTTAATTATATTTGATGTTTAATATAGAATTAATTATTGTTTAAAACAAAACAAGATGCCTAGGTCGTCATAGAATACACACTTATTTATTTATTTATTTATTATTTATTTATTATTTATTTATTTATAACATCAAATACATGTTCATTGTATGTTAAAAAAAAACACTATATAATTTAAAAATTATGAATGCGGATGTTGGCGAAGCCAAGTTGAGTTTAAAGCAAATTCATTCTGCCAGGGAAATCTATTCAAAATTATTAAATCCCCTGATCTAACTTTGAATGAATACACAAGTAGTTTTATTCCAAAGGAACAGATGTACTTCTAATTTATTTCTGTGTTTTTATTTACTGGAAAGTCCATACCAGAAAAGAATTTACGCTTATACACATTAAGTGTTCCCGGAATGGTTTTGACCAAACATAATTTGTTCCCGATAGTCACAGAGCTGCCAATCATATTTAAAGCTGCATTAAGTTTTCCAAAGAAAAAATTAAAACGGTGCTAATCTAATTAATGATGTTTCTAATGAACAATGTTACATTTGGTTCAACGATAAAAGCTCGAATAAATACAGAAATTACAGTATTTACCAAGCGAGATGCAGCTATTAGAACATGGTTACGTCATCAAAACCCGGGTCATTTAAACACACTTTTCAAAACGGTGAAATACGATAAATTAAACACAGAACTTCGTTGAATTTTTCATTTGTGACTTAGTAGGGGTTACAAAACACCATTTCAAATACATCTGGATATTAATGATGGACAATTAATGCAATTTGTCATGTTTCACCTTCGATTCTAGGGTTTTCCGTACATCCGTGCGCATGCTCCAATCTCATAAACACTGACCAACCGGTCAGAGGATTCCGTTTATTTACAAATCTCACGGATCGTGGTTAGAAGATATCTATTTTTTTAAAAATATATTTTTAGAAAATCAAAAAAAGTTCAGAAAATTGAAAAACTTAATGCAGCTTTAATGTAATTGCAGGTCAAACGTGAACGCACCAAAGGTGCGTCGTGCACCACAGGTGCGACTGACCCGGGGGTGCTGGGTCTGCCCCCCCCCTCCGAAAAAATTGAAATTTGGGTATCAAATGGTGCATTCTGGTTTAATTTTACAAAAGAATACATACAAATGTCAAAACAAAAAAGTTAGCAACTTTTAGCGTATAGTATGACTACGTTTTAAAGACAACCACGGCGTGGAGTTTTGATTTGTTACAAAAGAAACTCCAGACATCGTCATCCACTTCCCTCTTCGCGGGTCAGCGGGAATTTGGTCCCTAATGCGGGTCGGACCCGCAGGTTGCGGGTCAGTTGGCAGCTCTGCTTAGTCATGTTAAGGGGTCACGGTGACCAGTGGTTAAGACATTAGTTTTTAAACCCAGGCGTCTAACGGCCACGGGTTTGACTCCTGTTGACCGCAAGTGAGAAAGGTTTTTCCTTGTCGTAGAACTTTACTGGTTGACTCAGTACCACAGACGGAGTGATTTGCAATGTTTAACTGCGACATTACGTGTGAGTGTACATGTACTAGCACTTCAAAGGTCGCCTCAAGTGCGCACAAAGTAGTACGTACAGTGTAGACCAGTCACACTTAAGCACTCGCCCACCATATGGACTTGTGTTCATTTTAGTCCTTGAAATTAAGAATAATAAAAATAATAATAATATAAAGCTGAAAAAAATGCTAATGTGACGTAAAAAATCACCAAATCAACCAACCAATATTATAAATGTTAATCATGTTCTTACTGGATTCTAATCAATGTTTATAGCTGATCCTGGTAACACAATTTCACACGTTCACCTTGAACAATCAGACTGCTGATATTTTTTAAACTCTGTCTAGAGCGCTCTACCGATACATTTAGATTTCTTAATGCAGTGTACCACGGAAAACCCTATAACGTTTGTGTAAAATGGATTTTGGGGCTTCATAAAACTGTTGCGAGAAGCGAGGTGGCAAAATTGTCGAGGGCGGAGCATTATAAAGAGGTTTTACTGAACATGCAAACATACAGTTAAAATACTTTTTTTGGGACCAAACTTTTTCACAGTGGCCCCTAAAACCCACGGATATACAGCAAAACATGGATATAGCGCCTCTCGATAAATTTGCAATGTCTCAGTTTTTTTTTAAGTCACAAGGTCTCTTTCTTTGCAAGCCTCTTAATTTATCAAAAAACTTAAATTAAAAAGCAAACATTTAACTGAACAATTGCCAGTATTAAGGTAATACCAACCAACACACACACACACACACACACACACACACACACACACACACACACATTATATATATACAAAAAACAAACAACAAACTTCTTAAAAATGTAATATACATGTATATGTTTATTTCAATATAAAGTATATGACTGCGATATAAAAGAATTGTCACAGCTCCTACAATATTTTTGTTACATATTTCACTCTATGCCAATGTCTCACACCCTTTCTGCAGACAATACTGCTCCTATCGTCGATAGGATAACCTTTGACGTGTCTGCTAGTCGTACCCAAACAGTCTAGCTAACATTTCACCTTACATATTACTGTAATAAAGTTCGCAAAATAGAATGTACCTAATCGTGGCATTTGCCTATGCACACCCAATAATGGTTAAAAGTACTAAGAATAATGCTTTAACAGTTTTGAGTGTATCTTCATTCGTGCCATAACAGTTGAACTGCTTTATCCAGAATTCATTATGCGTCTTGGTCCATTCCATCAACACTGCATCGAGCCATTTTACACAAGCTTGTCGCATTTTTGAACCAAAAAGCAAAGTTTTTGATTTGTCAGGGTTTCTTATTCTTAGCCTCAAAGCATGTGTGTCGTTAAATGACACCGTATAAAACAGACTCGATGGTGAAAGCAGTCTATTTGGATATCACGGTGTTCTATTTCTTCCTATTTGGATAAGGATTCTGTGACCTATTTTATCAGCATTGTTTAGATCTCAGCTTATCGGCAATTTTACCAATCCAGTCTGCAGCAGGGCTACTCATTTTTCTGGATTTACAAATAGCCACAATATACATGCACTTGGTTTTATTAATAATGATGTAAGTCCCTCCATTAAAAGCAACAACCTGTGTATCTGTACAACTTTTTATGCAGTATGTCACTCCATGAAACATCAAGGTCTGTCTTGTTCTGTCTTGAAAACACGCTTCAATCCACTGAAATTAACAAAGAAAGACGAAACGGTAAATAAATAAATAAATAAATAAATTTATTTATTTATTTATTTATTTACAGATTCCTAATTACAAATAATTCAAATTTCGAAAGTCAGCTACTTGGATTAGGTAGGACATTTTCCTTTTCGGAAACTGTGGCTCAACATATCCGTATTACAGCGGATAACATAAGCCTTTGAGCTTTCATTTTATTTCTTAAAATTGAGTAATAACTGTACCTTGTGCTACTTGTATAAGTTTTTATGAAATATTGCTTGGTTAAAGTACATCTAAACTACGATAATCATCATCAGTTAAGTCTGATAAACGGATTTTAAGTAAATAAAAATGAATGTTAGATTGATTGATAACTCTATCAAGACGCGTGTCAATGTGACCAGAATCAGAACTGAAACTAACATGCATGAAAAGTGTGAATAATAATGCCCATAGAATGAAAATTAAAAAATTAAAAAAAAAAAAAAAAAAAAAAAAAAAAAAAAAAAAAAAAAAACTAAAAAGAAGGAAAGAAAGGATGAAAGAAAGAAAACAAAAGAGAATTTTATTTATTTATTTATTTATTTATTTTTGGTTGCTTCGGCAAAAAGTTTACATTCCGTTGAAAGTCATCATTTATTGATCAACCATTAGATCAATGAATTGTTTAAATGTATTCAGAAACGGCTGAAGAAATAAATTAACCTTCTGAAACATAAATAAGACAGTGTGTAAACAGAGATTTTCATTACAAGATGCCGACTTTCCATAAAGTACATGTACATATGTGTTACCAGAAGCTCATTATACATGTACTGTGTTTGTGGACGATTTCAGCCAAAAGTACACTGGGTCATGTAATAGAATGTTACACTTTTAAATATAAGATAGATACCGGTAAACTTACTTATTGACCCCACGGAATAAAAATCGATGGTGACAAAATTTGAACCCTCTTATTTTCTTTCTTGCGTTTCTGATTTTGGGATACTGTCAATTGCCTTTTTGTACTTTTATTTCATCATTCTGCATATTGTATTGTAAACAAGTAATAAGTTACTGAACATATTTAAAAAAAATAAACTGATTATGGACACAAATTGAAATGAACTGGTTATGGACACGTGCAATCAAGTCGCGAGATATTTTTAAATACATCAAACATATATTTATCTTTAAAATGTTTACATAGATAGTTTATCTCAAAATCGCGATAATAAAACCCGGTCATTTAAACCATGGCAGTGACGTCAGAAAACTTGCTGAAGGAATTTTCCCCTTTTCGAGCGGTAACTTTCTACTGTTATGTTTTAAAAAAAGTCCAAAGTCGAATTTCAAACGAATTTTGTAGAACCTTCGATATTGATAAGCTGTTAATTATACAAGATTTGCACAGTTAATGCACTTTCATGAAAAAAAAATTTGGATAATCAACAAGCATTTTTCAGGATTTCTCGTAACCAAGCAGTATTATTTATTTATTTATTTATCTATCTATCTATCTATCTATCTATCTATCTATCTATCTATCTATCTATCTATCTATCTATGTATCGTTATTATTGTTATAATTATTATTATTATTATTATTTCATTTTATTTATTTATTTATTATTATTAATTTTTTTTTGCAAATTAGTATGTTGACACTAGTGTAATCTTTCCTTTTTCAGTATTTTGCTAGCCTCAGAGAATGCATCGTATTTTTTTCTTTTCACGACGCTGGGGTAATACAAGGCGACCCACTAATATGCACATTGTTATAGCATTTTATTATTGAAAAAGTGATTCGATTGCAATTTTGTGAAAATCGATAGACTTACTTTAAAATCTGTTTTGGAAATTTCAAACCCTTTAGACCCAGCGGCTCTTTCCCCGTTCTCGCGTAGTAGTACTGCTTCGGTTAGAACAAGTTTGGATTTACCCATAATGCATTGTAACCATTGGTTCCAAATACTGTTTCCGCCAGAAATGTAATTATTTGCAAACATACTCAACATTTTGTCCAATACAATAGAATACGCTTCACGCTATGTAGTGTTTCTTTTACCTGCAAAGTATTAAAACATCAATTTAGATTCACTTAGAGAAGTCTCAAAATTTTTCATGTGTAGCATAAAAAAAAAGGAAAGAAAAGAAAGAAAAAAAGTGGACTCTAAGGTACTATAGTCGGATACTTATATACGGTGACAGCTTTTCAATCTTTTATATGAAAAAGTCATAAAGAAAATAACCAACAATTACTAATGAAAAGATTCATGCAGAAGGTCTATAAATAACGATTCTGGTTTATATAGCATATATACTCAAATAAATGTAACAAGATTAATAGAAGAATAAATAAATAAATAAATAAATGAAAATAACGTTTTATTTATGAAAAGTGTTTTATATATTTTCCTAAAATCAGGCACCACCACACAAAATCCAACGCTTTAAAAATTGAAAATGATTAAAAAAAAAAAAAAAAAAAAAAAAAGTCATTGAAATATTTAATGGTCTTGTGTATATCGCCTTACCTCTAGTAATTAAAAATAAACTAACTTTAAGATGGTATGTATTTATTATGATTTTAATATCACGTGACAATTTCAATCAACAAGGACAAATTTCATCATTCAAAACAAGTGGAATTTATTATAGTTTTATCTTGTTTACAAATAAACTTTACTCATGAACCATGTACTTGATAAAACTAGATTTTATGATAAAACTAACCAAGTGTCATTGAACATAGAGTTAAGGGGAATTTGTTGTTTTACTTCTCAGTCAAAATATTTTTGAGGCGGTAGCCAAGTGGTCTTAAACGCGGCTTGTAAATCACACCGCATCTCACCGCCTTTGGTTTGAACCCCATTCGGACAGAAAATAATGTGAGAAAGGTTGTCAGTTCACTTACCGCAATTCCAGCTGTGATTTTAGCTACTCCGGTTTTCTCCACCATTTTAGAACTGAAATTAGGAAGATTCTTGGCTGACACGTAACACATCAATCAACGAACTAAACGATTGACGAACACTAAATACAATGACAAAATATTATCTTGTTATGTGCTTTATTTCATTGGTGGTTTGATTGTTGTTTTACATCTCATCAGAAATTCTTTAGCTATTGGTGACGAATACTTTATCTTTTATTAATCTCGAAGATTTATCTGAAAGGAAACCATTGTGGTGCGTGAGTATGCCTGTGTTTCTGATCAACATTGCACTAAGTGCTAGTTTCCTCTCCCGAGATGTCACAGATAAACATTGCAGACCACTCAGTCCATTAGAATGGTATCAGGCCAACCTGAAAAGAAAAAAAAAAACAAAAAAACAAAAAAAAAAAAAAAAAAAAACTTCTTAATTATGACCAGGATTAAGCACACAGCGGTGAAAGGTTTATTATTATTATTATTATGTCGCCGTCGCCGACGACGATGATGATGATGATGCTGATGATGTTCGAATCTATTTTTGAATAATTCCGACCGATACAGGGGTAGAGAAGGGTAGTAATCAGGACCCTTGCATATTTGTTTACATGTATTATTTCAATAAATAAACGTCGGAGTTACTACTACGTCGTTACAATTGTAAGACAGGTGTGTCACTGATATCAGTCTGATTGTACGATAAAAAAGTGGCTCGCCAGTTTGAGTTCTGTAGAAGTTCCCACAAACAACCGTATGTTTATCACATTTCAAGTTATCACGACTCCTCATATTTTACTATACGTTTGCTTCAAAAAAGCATAGAAAATATTATTATTGACGATTTTACAAAGTTTTTGAACAAGGTTGTCGAGATACCCCGATTGATAACCTGTGTACAACAAACTTCAATCTTTGAAATCTCCTTTATACCCGCTACGTATAAATATAAAACGGAGAGAGATATGCTGTTCTCAAACTTAAAAGAAAACTACCCACATTTTAATAAATGCTATGACGGAAATGAAATTTAACTTATTTCTAATAACAATAAAACTTCTTTTTTTTTTTTTAATTTTTATTAATAATTGTTTTGATATTTGCCAATCGGTTGTAAACAATATTTCCACATCTTAAAACCCTAGAGATGTTACACTTAATAAATTAACTAATGCTGCATGAAATATGTTTTATAATGTCTCGTAATGTATGTATTGGAATTGTATATGCATGTTTGTTAATTTCGATAACTTATGTATGTGCTGAACAATAAACTGAATTTGAATTTGAATTTGGATTCGGGTTCGGATTATAAAGCCGATTTAAATATTTCAACATTAAAACGTTTTTGAAGCCTTCTTAAAAGACATCTATACTACTTCATTGGTGATTGGAGATCTAGAAGCAATATAATCCTCACTATAGGCTTCGTCAGAATTGTAGCTCACTCAATGCTTATTCAAACAGAGTCAATCTAGCACAGACTTCAAGTTGACGTTGTGATCAAGGGTTTGAATACTCCGACCACTTTTTGTTCCAACGTTGTCTCTACAATTATAACATCACACCATGGTCAACGTACTCTCAAAACTCTACTCTATGGCGACCTGAACTGTCCCACGAACTTAATTCTAAAATATTAAATATTACCTTCATTAAATCCAGCAAAAGTTTCACCTAATTTTCTCATTCAACCCCTGTAGGTGCACACACACACACACACACACACACACACACACACACACACACACACACACACATATATATATATATATTTGCCATAAGGCGAGACCTAGGTCACCGGTTACTTTTCCGGTTTCGTAGGCGGTGGTGGCGGTAGTGGTGATGGCGGCGGCGGGCGGCGGCGCTGTCAAAATGTGAAAGTTTATGTGAAAATAATGTATGATTTTTTCTACTCAATAAAACTAACTAGGCGAGACATTTAAATCCGTGTGATTCTTGTTATCTATTTATCTATCTTTCATTTTCACTTTCCCAAAATCACTCACATCTTTGTATATATACACTTTTATTAGTTCGTGTTACTCATTAAAATTTGAATGTTTGTCATTGTAATTATTGTATGTAATTTTATATTTTGTTGTTTTTGTTACTCGGGATAGTTTAAATCTTGTGTTGTATAACTCGTTTCCAATCCTTTTGTCGTATGTGGGAGGTCGAGGGTTCGAACCCCGTCCGGGTCTGACCAAGACTTGAAATCTGGTAGTGACTGTTTATTCGCCAAGCACTCGGCATTTTAGAAATGAAAGTTACGGGGTCCTTAAAAACCAGTGCCCCGGCCGTGTCGAGACAGGAACCCCACTCCTGTATATTGCCCTAAATGCACCGCTAAGGTAAACATTTCTGCCACTTCACCTACAGCTGGTGACGTCTCAATATCAGTGTAATATTCTTGACTGGGGCATAAAACCCTATTAATCAATCAATCCATGCGTTTCATCAAGTGGTTTTTCCTCACCATTATAAATTGGAACATCTCTCGGCCTTTTCCGTCGTATACTAGTATTTTGTGAGGCCGAGCGATGTTGCGACTGCATCAATATGTCAAGCGACCATGAATTGAGTGGCAGCGACAGAAACAAGTGTCCAGCACATTAAAACTGGAAACTTGTCGCCAAGGGAAGTGACCTTAGCAGACAGAAAGCCTTACCATCAAGGACAGCGATTGTGAATAAGGATAGCTATACCAAATTACTTGAAATGTCTTATTCCACTATGATGAGCATTTTCTGTGTCTTAACTGAAAAAATGTTGTAATTTTATTCAAGCTCAATTTCCCACAAAATGAGTCTATTTTGTAAGTAAAGCGTGCAGTGGGAGATATGTAGTTAAAGGCTAAAGTAAAAAAATTGTATGATTTACATCGAAGCGGTCAGTTATCAGGGAATGGTGGGTGAAAGCGGAGTGGCCAAAAAACCACCGACCTTCGAAACGCGAACTGACAAACTTTTTTACATTACGATCTGCCCGAGCGGAATTCGACCTAGGCTTTAGTGAGAGACACTGTGTTATCCGTAATAAACACTTTAGTTTTTAAAAATGCGTAGGCTTATATTTTTTCACTTATTTTGAAAGTGCATTTATTAACCATAAAGAAAATTAACGATTTTATTTGTTACAAGAGAAAAATATTACTCTAACAATATACCGGAAAGTATTTACTTCGGATTGATAATTGGGGAGAACTCAGTATCAGTTTCAAATTTTACAAATTTATTTTTGGATATCCATAAATCGATTTTTGCATATGCAAAAATGCCAAATATTTTTACATATGCATAAATCGATTTTTGGATATGCCATAAATCGATTTTTGGATATCCATAATTCGATTTTTACATATGCAAAAATAAATACCGACTATTTTTGCATATGCAAAAATCGATTTATGGATATCCAAAAATCAATTTATGCATATGTTAAAATACTGAATAAATATAGAAACGGCGCCTCATAGTCACAGAAGCCTCTTGTAAATAAAGAATAAATGACCGGTTTGTTTCAAATATAAAACCGGGTGGTCACCATTTGTGTCATTTATGTTTTAAGAAAGTAAATCATGATTTGTCATATTCTGTAAGGAGTTAGGCACTCTGATCCGTAGACCTGCGCTTTAGATAACTTAACCACCGAGGCTCCAATCAGTGAATCGAATTAATGTTGTAGGATATCGACTGGTTTTTCCGGTGTCAGGAGGATGTGAAATTTAGAGTAATAAGCTTTGTCTGTGCCACATGCATACTGACTCGTTAGCTCGTTATTCAAAGTCGCCCTTTCATTCGAGACAGACCACAAGGCACACTTAAACATCTCACGAACACACACAAATTTGTTCAGAGTCTTAAACAAATACGAAAGGATTTATAAACTTGCTCTCGTCGCAAACTTGGATGAAAAATTGATGATGTGACGTTATGCATGTGTACAACTTGTTTACCTCCATTTTGTCAAACATTCTTTAAAAGGACTACTATATGGATATTCAGTGATTTGTGGTTAAAACGCATGTTAAATAAACATCAATTTTTACGCGAAACTAGAATTTTGAGATTTTGCGGCGGGTGGGGGTATACTTTCTAACATTTTTTTATTCTTAAAATGTAAACACCACTACGGTAAGTTGGTAGATGTACTCTCTTCGTATGTGGGGGGTCGGGGTTTGAACTTACGAACCCAAGACTTGAAAAAGATAGTGAATGTTCTTTCGACAAGCACTCGGTATTTAGTTATGAAAAACTCGGGGTCCTTTGCGACCTTACAAATCGATTCCCGCGTCAAGGCAGGCATGGCACGTTTAAGAACCGCCTAAGTCCACTGCAAAGGTTACAATTTCTTCCACTGCACCTCATGATAGGTCTAGGTGGTGACGTCATGATATAAGTGAAATATTCTTGATTTTGACGTAAAACTCCATTCAATCAAATCAATCAAAATCATAAAAATAAACTCCATGAAGAAGTTTGAAAAGTAAATACATGTATGTTATTAGTTTCTATAGCTGGATCGCTGATTTCTATAAATAGACTGCGATTTCGCAGAACGCCGTTCGGGAAGTAAAATAAAATAGGCTTCAGCAGTTTATGTCATTCAGCAGTTTTACTGTAAACAGTAGTCCTTGTTAGATTTTGATGTAACCTTTCTGAAGCGAAGTTTTGGTGAACAACTACGAACATGGTAGTGGTAAGTTTGCACATCAAATCAGTATGGGCTGACTTACGAAAAAATGAAACTTTTTGGCCAACAACAGATACAAATATGCAAAAAATGAAATATATATAATGAAATGAGATTTTATTTTATTTTATTTTTATTTTTTTTTTTTTTTTGTTTATTTATTTTTTGTATTCTTATCATTCATGTTGCATTATTTTCGTATGTACGTAAAATATAATATATTAATATTTATCATGTTCAGAAATGTAAACTGGCGTTATCGAAGAATTATGGAAGAATTTGAGGAGTTCGGACGTTGTGTTCTAAGTCTAACACAAAAACGTTGTCATTTTCCCTATTAAGAACGCACCATCTTAACAGAATCGTGGTTTTTCAATTTGTAGAAATAGGAAGCATTTTTGGTTTTGATCAACCATCATGACATAAATATTCTACTTTCGTTTTCGCCACAGAGTTACGTCCCTTAGCGGAAACTCCACTTTCCCATTTCGTCATGGTGAATTGGTCTCTGGGCGATTTTAATGCTTAATTTCGGAGTTAAACAATGACAGAGAAGGTAATACATTTGTCTTTAACACGTATCACTTAAAACACCAACTTCTTGAAATTTGCATTGCACAGATGTATTAAAACGGGTCCCTATACAGCAATGTTTGATATCATCAGCATTGACATCCCGATTTATCAGTTTATTGTGCACGGATGTTTTATTTCGTAAATAAGTATACGAATGAAAATGGGTGCCAGTGACATTGTTAGACATTTATCTCATAGTATACCTTCAAACCATAAATCTGGAAGCAAAGGTTCGAGCTTGAAAACACTTTCGAGTTTTGAGGAAGTAAGTGTGTATAGCGGCCCGGGCTGAGATAGTCGTAGTGTGCTGTTTACAGTAGATGTAAATGAGTGATTTACAGCCAGTCTTTCTGGTTAAGATATTTTAGCAGTGTGGTAGAGCACTTGCTTATTACCCAGAAGGACCAGGGCATTGGCAATGAATACATTTTTAAGGTGTTCCCTCCCTCCTGTTAACAGTTGTATACAAGTTTAAAATTGTTTCAACCAGTTTACATTTGATTTACAAATATTTAAAAAATTTTCAATAAGAGAAACAAAAATCAGTAATTTTTTAACCTATGTAATGTTACTAGGAACAATCCAATTTTTGGCTCTATGACTCTATCCTTGCTTAATATGTCCTTCTACTCATCAACATACAATAGTGTTTGTCATAGTACCATATGATAGTAGCCCGAATTTCCTCTGACCCTAACACACTTTATGTTTGACGGCTGTGTATAGGGTCAGAACAATTTCTATATGAAAGGCCTCGGATTTTCTGATACCGACTGATGTTTGAAGGAGCACTGCTTCCTTTCACTTCCGACTGAAAATATCAATGGAACTGTAGAAATATTACCAGCCTTAACTGACAGGTAAGTGATTTAATATTTAAATGTGAGAGTGTCTCAAGGCCAAGAAGACTTGTTTTTAAAATGGAAGAAAATGTCGGCAAACATTACAATGAATCTTGAACCAACAGTTGTGACAACTTTAAACTAGAAATATTACCAGCCTTAACCGACAGATGAGTGATTTGATATTTGAATATGAGAGTTTCTCAAGGCCAAGAAGTCTTGTTTTTAAAATGGAAGAAAATGTTGGCAAACATCAGAATGAAGAAGCTGATCTGAATCTTGAATCAACGGTTGTGGCAACTTTAAATATATCAATATTTTAGAAGACAAATCACTGACCTATCAATGAGCTTAGTAACCTTTCAATAGTTCTACTAATATTATTAGTCTGAAGCGAAATGAGGTGCACCTTTTCGGACACCAGTTGGTATCGGAAAATCCCAGGTTTTTGATATAGAAATTGTTGTGACCCTACACACAGCCATCAGGCATAAAGTGTGTTAGTGTCAGAGGAAATTGGAACTACATATGATATATACCCCATATACTTCACAGAAAACATTTAAGAAAAAATTTGGGTCAGATTTTACAAGAATATAATAATTTTTCCAAGAAAATGTCAACTTATGCAATATAGTTTCAAATGAAAGTAATTTTGGAACTGATAATGTAAAAAGACTTTTTACTTCATTAGCTTATTAAATAAATTTTGGCCACCCCAGTTATCCTAAAACCGAAAGCATGATTATCGCTTGTGAAAGAAAAATAATTTTTTTGTACCTGTTCCATTGAAAACCTGTTATATACTGTATTTGCATTTTTTCTTTCTCTAACATAATGTAAATAAACAATAGTTCAGTCTTAGGCTAATCTATGTTGATGGTGAAATTTTCTGCATAAGTATTAAATGTCCATTTTTCTTTTTCATTTGATGTTTGCTTTCTGTGATACTCACTGTTGTTAAATGTCTGCTGTTCTGAATATTTTTAAATTTTTTATTTATTTTTTTAATTTTTTTATTTTTATTTTTTTTGATAACATTCTAGTATTTTTGATTTTTTGAATTTTGAATTTAATTACAGGTGAAACCTGGTATGAGAGTGGTCAGAGGACCAGACTGGAATTCAAAGAAGCAAGATAATGGGGAAGGTTTCTTAGGAACCATCATTTATGTTCCTAAAAAAGGATCTAGTGATAACAAAGTCACCGTGATATGGGACTCAGGAAGGGAACTTCGTTATCGAGCAGGGCATGATGGAAAATGTGATCTTAGGGTGTTTGATGCAGCTCCTGCCGGTAATACATGTTGTTAAATATGCCAATTTTGAAATTTTCAATTATTAAATTAGTTGGTCAACATTAGTATTGATTGGGATTTTTCTGACTGTTTTCTCACTCCAAATGACAAAGGTTTTTCCTTGTTGTTGGCCCTTACTGGTTGGCTAAGTACCAGTTTAATTGATTAAGTTGTATGCAATTTCTAACTGTGACACTGCAGGCAAGTGCACTAGCACTCTAAAGATGGCAATAAGTGCACACTAGTTCAGTATTGATCAGAAATACTTTTGCACACTCAATCACCACATGAACTAAAAGATTAATATTCCAGATTAATAAAAAATGCCTCATCACAAAAAGCTGACAAAATTGCTGATGTGATGTAAAACATCATGATGTAGGCAATACAGTACTTTATACATAAGCTGTCCCTCCAGTAACCAACACTGTGCTTCATACCTTAGATGCCCATCAAGTAGGTAATACTTTGCTTTTATTCATTAGCTGTCTATCCAGTAGGCGTTACTGTGTTTTATACCTTAGCAGTCAATCCAGTAGACTATACCATGCTTTATACCTTAGCTGTCAATCCAGTAGGCAATACTATGCTTTATACCTTAGCTGACCATCCAGTAGGCAGTACTGTTCTTCATATCTTACCTGTCCATCCAGTAGGCAATACTGTGCTTCATACCTAAGCTGTCCATCTAGTAGGCAATACTTTGCTTTATACCTTAGCTGTCCATCCAGTAGGCAATACTTAGCTGTCCATCCAGTTATCAATACTGTGCTTTGTACCTTAGCTGTCCCTCCAGTAAGCAATACTGTGCTTTATACCTTAGCTGTCCCTCCAGTAAGCAATACTGTGCTTTATACCTTAGCTGTCCATCCAGTAAGCAATACTGTGCTTTATACCTTAGCTGTCCATCCAGTAGGCAGTACTGTTCTTCATATCTTACCTGTACATCCAGTAGGCAATACTGTTCTTCATACCTTAGCTGTCCATCTAGTAAGCAATACTGTGCTTTATACCTTAGCTGTCCATCCAGTAAGCAATACTATTCTTTATACATAAGCTGTCCCTCCAGTAACCAACACTGTGCTTCATACCTTAGATGCCCATCAAATACTTTGCTTTTATTCATTAGCTGTCTATCCAGTAGGCATTACTGTGTTTTATACCTTAGCAGTCAATCCAGTAGGCCATACAATGCTTTATACCTTAGCTGTCAATCCAGTAGGCAATACTATGCTTTTTACCTTAGCTGACCATCCAGTAGGCAGTACTGTTCTTCATATCTTACCTGTCCATCCAGTAGGCAATACTGTGCTTCATACCTAAGCTGTCCATCTAGTAGGCAATACTTTGCTTTATACCTTAGCTGTCCCTACATTCAGCAATACTGTGCTTTTATACCTTAGCTGTCCATCCAGTAGGCAATACTGTGCTTTATACCTTATCTTGTCCCTACAGTAAACAATACTGTGCTTTATACCTTAGCTGTCCCTTCATTCAGCAATACTGTGCTTTATACCTTAGCTGTCCATCCAGTAGTCAATATTGTGCTTTATACATTAGCTGTCCATCTAGTTGGCAATACTGTGCTTTATACCTGATCTGTCCCTCCAGTAAGCAATACTGTGCTTTATACCTTACCTGGTTCTACATTCAGCAATACTGTGCTTTATACCTTAGCTGTCCATCCAGTAGGCAATACTGTGCTTTATACCTTTTCTGTCCCTCCAGTAAGCAATACTGTGCTTTATACCTTAGCTGTCCATCCAGTAGGCAATACTGTGCTTTATACCTTATCTGTCCCTCCAGTAAACAATATTGTGCTTTATACCTTAGCTGTCCCTTCATTCAGCAATACTGTGCTTTATACCTTAGCTGTCCATCCAGTAGGCAATACTGTGCTTTATACCTTAGCTGTCCCTCCAGTAAACAATACTGTGCTTTATACCTTAGCTGTCCCTTCAGCTGTCCCTTCATTCAGCAATAGTGTGCTTTATACCTTAGCTGTCCCTCCAGTAGTCAATACTGTGCTTTATACCTTAGCTGTCCATCCAGTTAGCAATACTGTGCTTTATTTCTTAGCTATCCATCCAGTAGGCATAACTGTGATTTTTACCTCAGCTGTCCATCCAGTTGGGAATATTTTGTTTTATGCCTTAGCTGTCCATCCAGTAGGCAATACTATGCTTTATGCCTTAGCTGTCCATCCAGTAGGCAATGCTGTGCTTTATACATAAGCTGTCCCTCAGTAAGCAATACTGTGGTTTATACCTTAGCTGTCCATCCAGTAGGCAAAACTGTGCTTTATACATAAGCTGTCCATCCAGGAAGCAATACTGTGCTTTATACCTTAGCTGTCCATCCAGTATACAATACTGTGCTTTATTCATAAGCTGTCCCTCCAGTAAGCAATACTGTGCATTATACCTTAGCTGTCCCTCCAGTAAGCAATACTGTGTGTTATACCTTAGCTGTCCCTCCATTCAGCAATACTGTGCTTTATACCTTAGCTGTCCATCCAGTAGTCAATACTGTGCTTTATACCTTAGCTGTCCATCTAGTTGGCAATACTGTGGCTTTATACCTTAGCTGTCCCTCCAGTAGTCAATACTGTGCTTTATACCTTAGCTGTCCATCCAGTTAGCAATACTGTGCTTTATTCCTTAGCTATCCATCCAGTAGGCATAACTGTGATTTTACCTCAGCTGTCCATCCAGTTGGGAATATTTTGTTTTATGCCTTAGCTGTCCATCCAGTAGGCAATACTGTGGTTTATACATAAGCTGTCCATCCAGTAGGCAATACTATGCTTTATACATAATCTGTCCCTCAGTAAGCAATACTGTGGTTTATACCTTAGCTGTCCATCCAGTAGGCAATACTGTGCTTTATACATTAGCTGTCTATCCAGGAAGCAATACTGTGCTTTATACCTTAGCTGTCCATCCAGTATACAATACTGTGCTTTATTCATAAGCTGTCCCTCAAGTATGCAATACTGTGCATTATACCTTAGCTGTCCCTCCAGTAAGCAATACTGTGTGTTATACATAAGCTGTCCCTCCAGTAAGCAGTACTGTGCATTATACCTTAGCTGCCCATCCAGTAAGCAATACTGTGCTTTATACATTAGCTGTCCCTCCAGTAAGCAATAATGTGCTTTATACCTTAGCTGTCCATCTAGTAAGCAATACTGTGCTTTATACCTTAGCTGTCAATCCAGTAAGCAATACTGTGCTTTATACCTTAGCTGCCCATCCAGTAAGCAATACTGTGCTTTATACCATAGCTGCCCATCCAGTAAGCAATACTGTGCATTATACCTTAGCTGTCCATCCAGTAAGCAATACTGTGCTTTATACCTTAGCTGTCCATCCAGTAAGCAATACTGTGCTTTATACCTTAGCTGTCCATCCAGTAAGCAATACTGTGCTTTATACCTTAGCTGCCCATCCAGTAAGCAATACTGTGCTTTATACCTTAGCTGCCCATCCAGTAAGCAATACTGTGCATTATACCTGAGCTGTCCATCCAGTAAGCAATACTGTGCTTTATACCTTAGCTGTCCATCCAGTAGACAATACTGTGCTTTATTCATAAGCTGTCCCTCCAGTAAGCAATACTGTGCATTATACCTTAGCTGTCCCTCCAGTAAGCAATACTGTGTGTTATACATTAGCTGTCCCTCCAGTAAGCAATACTGTGCTTTATACCTTAGCTGTCCCTCCAGTAAGCAATACTGTGCTTTATACCTTAGCTGTACATCCAGTAGACAATACTGTGCTTTATTCATAAGCTGTCCCTCCAGTTAGCAATACTGTGCATTATACCTTAGCTGTCCCTCCAGTAAGCAATACTGTGTGTTATACATTAGCTGTCCCTCCAGTAAGCAATACTGTGCTTTATTCCTTAGCTGCCCATCCAGTAAGCAATACTGTGCTTTATACATTAGCTGTCTATGCAGTAAGCAATACTATGTTTTATACCTGAGCTGTCCTTCAAGTAGGCAATACTGTGCCTCATACCTTAGCTGTCCATCTAGTAGGCAATACTGTGCGTTATACCTTAGCTGTCCATCCAGTAAGCAATACTGTGCTTTATACCTTAGCTGTCCATCCAGTAGGCAATACTGTGGTTTATACATAAGCTGTCCTTCCAGTTGGCAATACTGTGGTTTATACATAAGCTGTCCATCCAGTAGGCAATACTTTGCTTTATACCTTAGCTGTCCTTCCAGTAGGCAATACTGTGGTTTATACATAAGCTGTCCATCCTGTAGGCAATACTGTGGTTTATACATAAGCTGTCCCTCCAGTAGTCAATACTGTGCTTTATACCTGAGCTGTCCATACAGTTGGCAATACTGTGCTTTATACCTTAGCTGTCCATCCAGTAGGTAATACTGTGTTTATACCTTAGCTGTACATCGTATTGTGTTAAATTTGTTTTCTATTCATTTATCAAATTGAAGAAAATCATGATACTAATAATGTTATAATACAAACTATTCTATATTTAGCAACATTACCTATACATGTGTAGCAGTCTAGGTAGCTCAGATGGTAGAGCACTTGCCTATAGTGCTGAAGGTCCCTGATTTGACAGACCCTGCATTCTTTCTTCTACCTGTTACAGTATGGTTGCCAGTGTGGTCTTCAAAAGTGGTGGACTGGCAATTGTGAGCCATATAAAGTCCATCTGAGGAAATTAAGGTTGATATTTCCCATAGAACCATGGGAAACTCAAGAATAACAGTAGGGGAATGTAACAGTCTGGGTAGCTCAGTTGGTAGAGTACTCGCTTATAGTGTTGGAGATCCCAGGTTTGATCTCCGGTTTGACCCTGCATTTTTTCTCCTTCCTGTTATACATGTATTATAATATGACATTGTAATTTGATGACCTAAATGTAAATAAATTCTCTCAATGACCATCGCATGTATTTTGTATGATTATTATATTCTATAGGAATTATTCACAAAAACATAGTTTGCGATTCTTGTGGTGATGATCCAATCAAAGGAATGAGGTGGAAATGTTGTAACTGTAAAGATTACAATTTGTGTACACCATGCTATATGCAAAATAAACATGATTTAAGCCATGGTTTTGTTAGGATGGACATGGACCAATCAGTTGCGTAAGTTGACCTTTTCTTCTATATTACTTAAACACTCTACATTTGCTGCATCTTTTTTCACGAAGTTCCTTTCAGAGAAATTCCTCAGCATGATATTTCCATGATCACCCGTAGTTAGCCCCTTTCAATAGACAAGTAATAATATTGATCTTGTAAACACCTGTCAAGTAGATCTTAATTGAAATTTCTTCGAGTCCGTATATCAGATGATATCCTCACGATAACCTTGATAATGTCACGTAAATAACATGGCTGACATACAGCCCTCTTGTTTTTTATGAGATTCTCAGTTTTACCTGTTTGGGATGTCTGTTGGAGTAATACAAAATGTATCAACTCTTATATACTGAGACACTAATTTCTATATGTAAATCTTTGTTAAGAAAATAATATGTAATTTTAATCTCAATTATTATTTTTATTATTATTATTAGTTTTTTTCGAAAAGATGTCAGAATGTGGTTGAACGATAAGGTATTAGTTATTGTGAAGTGTCATGTAGAAGTTACAGTTATATTCACAGTGTTCATTCCTTTTAAGCAACATGGCTGGCCTATGGACATCTTGTTCAATAGACTAATAGTGATTTACTTAGAATTTCAGCAATTTTTACACAATTTTGATTTGGTAGCTGTATGTAAAATATAAAAATACAGTATATACACTTAAAAAATAAAGAAATAAAATATTTATAGAATAAAATTTTTAATTATTTAGGTATCCAGTTCCTCCCAGATCAAAAGCTACTAAAATGGCTACCGCAAAAGGCGTATTTCCAAACGCTGAAGTGATGAGAGGACCCCATTGGAAATACAAAAACGAAGATGGTATTTAGGATATGTTTTGTTTTTAATTTTTAAATGTTCAGTTCAGGGACAATAGTTGTAAAATAAGTGGTATAGATTGGAGTAATTGATATTTTGCATCCCAGTCACAATTTTCTACTAATACACCTAGGTTCGAATCCTGTTTAAACAGAATATAGTGGATCAAGTTTGTCGTTTGCTTGCCAAAAGACAGTGGTTTTCTGCAGGCACTCTGATTTCCTTCACCATCCCAAAACTAATCATCTCATTAAAAGTGAAGGAATCTTGACTTGGGATAAATGTCTTAACTATGTAACTCCGGATTACTTCACTCTTTTACTAAAACAGAGGCTGGTGGGTAAATAGAGAAAACTAATCTTGACTCGGGATAAACACCTTAACTATGTAACTCTGGAGTTCTACACAAGGCTGGTGGGTAAATAGAGAAAAACTATCTTGACTCTGGATAAACACCTTAACTATGTAACTCTGGAGTTCTACACTCTTTCACTAAAACAGAAGCTGGGTGGGTAAATAGAGAAAACTGGAGTGCCAAGACAAAACCACAGAAATTTGGCAAGGGAACATGAAAATGTTCTCACACTAAGAACTAGATGAAATAACCATAGAGGCTAAGCAGAAGATGATTGATTTATTGATTTATTATCAATTGATCCCAGTTTGAATGATTTAACAAAAGGATATGGCAATGATTTATGTCACAAATCCAAAAAAATAATGGGATTTTTACTTGAAAATGTCAATTTTTTATTCCATATCCTTAGAGAAAAAAATGGTTTCATATTATCCTCATTGGTAATCAGTAGTATGATAGCAAACTTTATAGTGAAAAACTTAATATTCGAATACTGGTCTGTCCCTGTTATTTCCTATTTCTTTTCGATTTGGTAATTAATCTTGTCATACCTAATAAAGTGTAGTAGAGAAGTGTGTTTTACACATACATTGTTGTTGTTGGTTCTGGAAGTTGGCTGAAAAAAAACAACATTGACCTTCATCAAGCAAACAGGCTAAATTTCTGGCACTAGGATTTGAACCTAGGCATTATGAGGCCTTTGGAAATGGAATGGCTAATAAGTGCCTTAGGTAATTTTTATTTATTTATTTATTTATTTATTTTTTTTTTTTGGGGGGGGGGGGGAGTGGGGTAAAATATTATTCTACTATTCTACAGTAGCTACCTTATTTTTACACATTTTTGATGGCAATAGAAGGAGGGGAAGTTGTAGGGCTAGTAAAAAAAAATTAATAATAAAATCAGCTGATACTGAAGTGATGTATAAATTTTGCTTACTCTCGATGACATTAGCCTTTATTCATGGACTTTAACCACTTGGCTACATGTTCTCATCAGTCCTTTTTAATGTTGCTTTCTAGCTCATTTTACATATTTTTATTCTAACAGGAGGTGAAGGTGAAGTTGGTAAAGTTATTAAGTTAGTTACCTGGAACAACAACTCGTACCGGGGTGGTGTACAGGTAAAATGGAAATCAATGTCAGATATCAAGACATTTAGACTTGGTGGTGAAGGATGTGTGGACGTTATATATACCAGAGTCACAGAGGATGCTTCAGGAGGAAATTACTATCCTGAGCATCTACCTCGTGTAGGTATGTAGAAAGCATATGGTACAGATTTGTGAATCTTAAAATCATCACTCATAGTAGCAGTAAACACGAAGTATGGTCAGAAAATTAGAAATTTTGCTGTCAGTCCTAAAACATTTTATGAAATTTTTAAACATGTATCTTGTTATAGAAAAAATTTTAAGCATTTAAAGATGCCGCAAAATTTTGAACACCGAGATTAAAAAGTTAATTAATTAAAATTTCTGGTAAAAGTAACATGGTTTAAAGACTTAAAAGAATTAAATAAATACATTTGTTTTACCAATACAATTTGTATGTAATGGATGATATTGAAAAACCCAAGAAATCTGCTTTCACTAAACTCAACTCTTTTGATAATTGAAATAATTATTCTGTTATTCAGAACAACTATTTGAAATTAAACTTAGAATTTTAAAACAACAAACAAACAAAAGGACACATTTCTCAGATTGCAGCTTTTTTCTCTGACCATATATTAACAACAATCAATGTACATTAGATGCAAGGTACACAGACAGCTAGATCTGAATCTGGTGCAAACATTCAGCTGACTTAGATCTTGACAAAAAAAGAGAGAGAATACCATACTTACAATACTATAGTGCATTTGAGAATGCAGCATTTTTTCAAAATATTAAGGTGCTTGAATGATAACATATTCACTGTAATGATTTAAAACGTTTTACAGATGTAGTTAGTCCAGGAGCTGTACCACTAAAGCCTGGAGATAAAGTTACAGTAAATCTAAGTTTACAACATTTAAAGACTCTACAAGATAATGAAATGTATGGTGGATGGGATGAAGAAATGAAACAGGTAATTTTATGTAATTTTCACAAACAAGGTTGGTTTTGTGACCTCATTTGTATTATATAATTTGCCATCAACGTAACAAAGAGAAGTCCAAGAAAAAAAGTCACTTTAATTCATATGCTTTTACAAGTAACAGTGTCCAAATGGTTTGTCTCCATATTATTCCCCATGCAATCTTAGTTTTAGGGAGTATATAGGAATTACCATGTCTGTCTGTCTGTATGTGTGTCTATCTTGTGTTTGACTATTTATCTGTCACTCCATCTCTTTTATATATTTGTCTGTATATCAATATGTCTGTCAGTCTGTCTGTCTGTCAGTCTGTCTTATCTTGTGTTTGGCTGTTTATCTCACTGCATCTGTTCATATGTCTGTGTATATCAATTTGTCTGTCTGTCTGTTTGTCAATTTGTCTTATCCTGTGTTTGACTGTTTATCTCTCACTGCATCTGTTCATGTCTGTCTGTCTGTATATCCATTTGTCTGTCTGTCTGTCCATCTGTCTTATCCTGTGTTTGACTGTTTATCTGTCACTGCATCTGTTCATGTTTGTCTGTCTGTATATCAATTTGTCTGTCCATCTGTCTTATCCTGTGTTTGACTGTTTATCTCTCACTGCATCTGTTCATGTTTGTCTGTCTGTATATCAATTTGTCTGTCCATCTGTCTTATCCTGTGTTTGACTGTTTATCTCTCACTGCATGTCTGTCTGTATATCAATTTGTCTGTCTATCTGTCTTATCCTGTGTTTGACTGTTTATCTCTCACTGCATCTGTTCATATGTCTGTCTGTATATCCATTTGTCTGTCTGTCTGTCCATCTGTCATATCCTGTGTTTGACTGTTTATCTGTCACTGCATCTGTTCATGTCTGTCTGTCTATATATCAATTAGTCTGTCCATCTGTCTTATTCTGTGTTTGACTGTTTATCTCACACTGCATCTGTTTATGTCCGTCTGTCTGTCTATCATTTTGTCTGTCCATCTGTCTTATCCTGTGTTTGACTGTTTATCTCTCACTGCATCTGTTCATGTCCGTCCTTCTGTATATCAATTTGTCTGTCCATCTGTCTTATCCTGTGTTTGACTGTTTATCTCTCACTGCATCTGTTTATGTCCGTCTGTCTGTATATCAATTTGTCTATCTATCTGTCTTATCCTGTGTTTGACTGTTTATCTCTCACTGCATCGGTTCATGTCTGTCTGTCTTTATATCATTTTGTCTGTCCATCTGTCTTATCCTGTGTTTGACTTTTTTCTGTCACTGCATCTGTTCATATGTCTGACTGTTTATCTGTCACTGCATCTGTTCATGTCTGTCTGTATATCAATTTGTCTGTCCATCTGTCTTATCCTGTGTTTGACTTTTATCTGTCACTGCATCTGTTCATGTCTGTCTGTCTGTATATCAATTTGTCTGTCCATCTGTCTTATCCTGTGTTTGACTTTTATCTGTCACTGCATCTGTTCATGTCTGTCTGTCTGTATATCAATTTGTCTGTCCATCTGTCTTATCCTGTGTTTGACTGTTTATCTGTCACTCTATCTTCATATGTCTGTTTTATATCAATTTGTCTGTCTGTATATCAGTTTGTCTATCTGTTAATGTAACTTTTACATCTAAGGATGGATTTTAATCAAACTTGCACAGAAGTTTTATAACATGAGAAAAACTTGTTACATACAGTTAAATGTGTAGATCAAAAGATTTTTTGAAAAATTATCAGCATTAAACTTTAAAAATTTCATAAATATAGCACTTTTTAGGCCTTTTTCTTTGTGTTTCTAGAAGAATGAACCATTTCAATAATAACTGTAAAATTGTAATGATTTTGTAGTGTGTTGAGGAAACTGGAACACTTTTACAGTTGTTGTATCAGGAAAAGACAGCAAGAGTTCAGTATGAAGATACAAAGATATGGTTGCTGAATCGGCAAGCGTTAACACTGGTATAATTTAATTTATTTAGTTTTCATGTAATTGTTATTAAAAAAAACCTCCTGTTATTTAAACATTTACAGTGTTTTAAATATCAAAATACATTTTTTCTATGGTTTATTGTTTATAGGTCACCTTAAATTTATTGCTAAACACTGTGTTATTGCTGTCTTCTTGAAAGCAGGAGGTCGAACTGGCTATATATATATATATGTATATATAAACTTTTGCTGTAGACTTAGCAGTCTTAGGAAAAGTGATTTTTTCTTTACAAATACTATGACATTTAGGTTAAAAATGAAGAAAACTATAAGACTGCGTGTAATTACCGGTAAATGTTATTTTGCATTAAATTTCTACAGCAGATATGGGACTGGCTTCACATATGTGTTATGTTCCATAAGTAAAATGTGAAAATAAAACTTTCGTGAATATTTTATTATGCAGTATATTTTTTACATTTGTATTGACTATCATCTGACAATGCAGAAATAAAAGTACATGAATATCTTCAAGTAACCATTTTCACCAAAATTAACAAGAAAATTTCCTAATTTACAATATACAACATCACACACACACACTCACATACACACACACACACACACACACACACACACACACACACACACACACACACACACACACATATATTAACATATAGTTTATTTGAAAAAATACATTAAAACAATGTTTTGTTTGTGTAGCAATGCTGATAATAACTTCAAATGTCGGGTAAAGAATTTTTTCACTGGGCCACATCGGCAATTCTGAATTTTTAGGGTGCCATTTTTACGTGAGAAAATGCTTTTTAAAAATTTTATTAAATCTAGCGGTAGAAGGAGAAAATGTTTTAATCATTTAGTACATCTTGTTGATATTTTAAATGGCAAGGGCATAGAAGTATTGGTTTGAAATTAACCTTGCTGTTAACACTAACAAACACTTTTGGTTGCAATTAAATAATTTTATTATTTTTTGTAAAAATTATTCTCTAGTTGTAGGATGGAAATTTATCAGATTTTTCTTTATTTCACACAAAAATATAAAACTACTTTTCTTACATGTATGATCATTCAGTCGGCACCATCTATGCAGGAACTTTGTCGATATATGTAAATTAGTAAAACCTGCTTAATCGCATATATCAGTTAATCGCATATGGTTTTGAATCATGGAGGCTATGCGATTAACCAGGTTTGACTGTATATATATATATATATTTCTACAGGAGATATGGGACATATATATATATATATTATATATATTTCAGCAACATACATACATAAACTTGTAAATACTGGTATATTTTAGCAACATAGCTTTAAAGAAAAGGAGGTTGTAAGGATTTTAAACAGTTACAATGGTGTCAAAGATCTACAAGAAGGACATGGTGGATGGAATGATGATATGAAATCTGTAAGTTCGATTTTGTTTTCCTTAATTGAAACAATATTTTATTTACCAATGAACTGCAAACAATAAAAATCAAAACAAACTGTAAACTGAATTCAGGATCATGGGCAAGCTTTTATAAACCTGTCTCCAGAACAACTGTACAACACACTGTAGATCAACTTTCATTACTGTGAAAAGGGTTATTTTTTAAAACCTAAGTCAAAAGCCACATATTCCTTTTTATTGGATACCATAGCTGAAGGTGAAAACTAACAATTTTAACAGCTATTCACTCATAAATAAAAGTTATTTTTAAATAGAGTGAATAGATCCTGTCTAAACTGAACACATTTGAAATGTGTTTGAAATAGACAGGTTATGAATGTATATAACCTACAACAGAGCATTTTATTATCATGGCGTGAATGTTTTACTGGTCATATTATTAAAATCTTCAAAATAGAATTTGTACAAAACCACTTCCTGCTAAAAGATCAGCTATCATCATTATATCCTTGCAGCAGCCAAAACTGGAGTCAAACATACCTGTAGAATACTCTAGAAATAGAGTTATTATTGAATTAAAGCTGCATTAAGTTTTTTCAAGGAATAAATTAAATGGTGCTAAATTACTAAATGATAGTGCTAAATTACTAAATGATATTCCTAATGAACAATGTTACATTTGGTTCAAAGAGAAAGGGTCAAATAAATATAGAATAAGAGTAATTTCCCAGCGAGATGTAGACCTGTGGGATCTAATTTTAGAACATGGTTATGTCATGAAAAACCAGATCATGTAAACACAACTTACAAAATGGTGAAATATAATAAATTAAACACAGAATTTCATTAAATTTGTCATTTGTGACTTTGTAAGGGATAAATTACATCATTGCCAATACATTTTGATATTAATGACGGACAATTAATGAAATTTGTCAAGTTTACCCTTTGATTCATTCGAGTCTCAGTACATCAGCACACAAGCTCCAAGCTCATAATAATCATTGTTAAACATGTGTCTCACAGGTTAGAGGATTCAGTTTATTTACAGCTAATAGGAATGAAATTTTAGAAAATGAATATCACATATCTTGATTAGAAGTCATCTATTTTTATAAAAATACATTTTTAGAAAGAAAAAAAAAAAAAAAAAAAAAAATCAAAATCAGAAAATTGTAAAAATTTCTGGAAGCTTTCTTTTCTTTGCAGATTTTTTTCTTTGCAAATGGTGTTTATTCTGTTCCTTATGAACAATAATTAATGTATGTGTACATGTATATTGTTTCATTTCAGGTTATTGGAAAGTTGGGTCGTATCATCAAGAAGGACCAGGATGGAGATTTAAGAGTTAAGATAGAGGGCAATTCTTGGATTTTTAGCCCTGTTTGTTGCCAGGTTGTCGATGACCCTAAACTTGCAGATAAAATTCCTCAATTAACTTCATCTGATGAAGAGGATTCTGATGGTTCAATGGATGGATCTGTTGGCACTGGAATGAATGGTAAGACAATTCTGTTAGAAGTGAAATTCAATTAAGGCCTAAATATTTATATATCAGGCCAGTGTTTTTTCCAGTGTCAAAGCATTAAGAATGGTCAGCACTGAAGTGATGGAGGAAACCAGAGTGCCTGGAGAAAACAGACCTTCACAAAGCAAACTGACAAACGTTCCTACCTAGGTTGTGAGTGGAGTATTCGACCATTTGGTCACATAGGTCCCTGAGTGGTTTTGTAAGACAAATAAAGTACATGTATGTTGGTCCAGGCTTGAATATTCTTGTCATTTTCAAGATATTATTTAACCTTATTATTCCATTCTTTATAAAACCTTACTAAGGATTTATTAAATGGGAGTATAGATTTATCTGTAAGCACCTGTGGCACCTTACCGTACCTTCTCCTTTGATGATAGACTGTAATGGTTTCAAAACCCTAGTTATTTTTTGTATGTTTCTTTTTTCTTCTAGCTGTGGCAGAATCAATTGCTCAGCTGTTTGTAGACATGCTGAGAGGTACACCTGGTGTAGATCAAGGGAAAGAGAATATAGTGCAAGCAGCAGCTAATGGGGAACTTGCTGTTGTTAAGGCTGTATTGAAATCTTATCCAGATAAAGTAGGTAGTAGTAGTGGTAGTAGTGCAAGTATTAGTAGTAGTAGTACATGTAGTAGTAGTAGTAGTACTACAAGTAGTAGTAGTAGTAGTAGTATTGGTAGTAGTAGTAGTAGTAGTAGTAGTAGTAGAAGTTCTTGTAGTAGTCTTCGTAGTAATGGTGTTCAACACCCCAGTCAAGATTCTTTTCCTTATAAAGATGTACGTACGTTCTAAGATGGTGAAAGAAATGGGAGGAAACTACCAACCTTTGGCAAGAAAACTAAAAAACTTTCTCATACTAGGATCTGCCAAAACAGAAAATGAACATAGGCAATGAGATGCACTGTGATCCATAACCTTGCACTTTAGACCACTTGACCATCAAGGTATTTAGATGAAATGGTGTATGTTAATGTAAAATTTCTCTTTTTTTATTGTTTCAGTTGATATTTTCATGTACCTACACAAATAAATGATAAAACTTTTTAACCCTCATGCTAAAAGCTATAATCAGAGAATTTTTAAAAGTTGGTTAGTTGGTTGGTTGTAATGTTGTTTAATGTCACATCAGCAATTTTTCATCTATTTACAACAAGAACAGAGTTATTAATCTCTATGGATTTATCTATTAATGAGTTTGTGTATGTGTGAGATATGAAAATATGTACATGTCATATGGTCTGGCAGGTACCAACCAGCACTCGGGGCAACATTTTTGTAAGTTGGTACAAAATGTAACTCACCAAGTCAGTATGCCGTAAACAAGCATACCTAGAAATGTCGAGGGCCAGATGAGGAAGCCATATTTCAAATTTTAAAATCTTGTGGATGACCTGGACTAAAATTTGAAGCCTGTATATCATATGATGCTCCATACATAGCATGGAATTATTACTGCATATGATTAAGAATATATATTCCCAGAATAACATCAATATTATAGAATAATCAGGGTTTTCTTTCAGTTCTTGAAACTTGGGATCATGTTCTTTTACAATATGCTGTTGAAAGACAAATAAAAAAGAGAGAATAATGTTTATTTTCCCTTGTCTCTTTTTCTCTGACTTCAAGAATTCCAATCCAGTGACTAATACCCATGATGTTTTTGGTGTTACGAAAGATTGGAAGCTGGTCAATTTAGTATTTCAGATTCTTTCTGTTTCTTATCGGTCATGTTAGCCAGTTCATATAAAAACTCATAACACCCCCCCCCCCCCACCTGCTGATATTCTGTTGACCAAGAGTTTTCATCTGCAGTCTGATCTTGTATTGACAAACAAGATGTAAATGCAAGCTTTTTTAATGTTACCATTTTTTAATTATTATTTCAGGTAGACCAAGAAGTGGAGGGAAAATCTGCACTGCAAATTGCCTGTTACTATGGTCACAAGGATATTGTTGACTTTCTGTTAGAAAACAAAGCTGATGTAAACAAAACTGATTCAGAAGGAGACACTCCTGTGCATTATGCTACATTTGGGTAAAATATGCTTTGGGTTTTATTTGAAATTCATGTATATGTATACATATAATGAAAATTTATGGAGGTGCTCCAAATAGTGGAGGAAATCCCAAGAAAGAAAGAAAAAGTATTTATACTGTATCCCTCTTGTAACATAAAGTGTGTAATGTTTGTTGGTTAAATTTGTTTCTACTTCACATCAGCAATTTTTCAGCTTTTCAAAAAAAGACCATTTTTCTTTCAAAAAATATTAATCAAATTGATTTGAGTGAAGAGTTTGTGCTAGTGGCAACCTTTAGAGTGCAATTAGACTTGCCTGCGACATTTGCATATGAACATCCCAGACCACTCGGTCAGTTATACTGATACTATTTCTAAACAACAACAAAAAAACCCCTATCTTTTCTCACTTTTAATGGATCAAGATTGACCCCTTAGGTTTGAATGCTCAAACCTTTACCCCCTCCCCTGCTAGGGCATGGGACTATTGAGTTGTCAGCGCAAGGGAGTTTCTTATTTCACTTGCCAATCAAAAAGTTTGATGGTTTTCTCTTAACATTCTGGTCTCCCCCACCATCCCTAAACTGACTACCTTGTTCATGTTAATATTGCTGAAATACTCTTGACATGGATATTAAACATCATAACTCCACTCTTTTCAAATTCAAACAGACTTCCAAAAAAAAAAAAAAAAAAAAAAAATCAATTGGGATGAAAAATGCGTATACATTGTAGACATTAGTTCTTCAAGAAAACATGGTGTTCCAAAAAATAATGAAGTTTCTAATTTACTGTATATCAATGCTTTGCCAACATACATACAGTAATTTTTATTATTATGATATTAACATTGTAATGAAACATTATAATTTCACTTATTACTTTACTGCATTGCTTTTTCCGACTTTGAAATCTTAAATCCATTTTTTTTTGTTTTATGTAGATTAAATGAACAGTTTGTGAAGTTATAGATCTTAGACTGATGAACTTTCCTAAATTTTCAAACCATGATTGATATGGCGTTTCTTCCCTTAAAATTATGGATATAGCATGCTTTTTTTTGCAAGATAGAACCATTGTCCAAAAGTAACTAGTATGCCAAATAAGTAGATTTTCTGTGAAATTGTTGATTCAGATTGTCAATTTGAATTTTTTGGTTGTCCAGCTAATCAAATAGATGGGACCCAAGTCACCCAACTAAGGACATTTTTAGAATCTTATACCCCAACCAGTTCTTTGATACTGTTGAAGCCAAGATTAGAAATCAGCCCCATGAAAACATTTGCTTGTGACAGATTTAAATGTCAACTTCAATAAAAATTTTGAAGACAAGACAAAAATAATCAAGTTATTCTAAAAACTATGAAAACATAAAACAATAATTTGTATTTCAGAAAAGAAAATGCTATTCTTGAAATTCTGTTAAAGATGGGAGCTAAGAAAGATGTGAAAAACAAAAAAGGACAAGCAGCCATTCACATCGCCGTGGGAACAGCAAGTGTGGAGTGTACACAGGTCTTGGTTAATCATGGATGTGATGTTTCTATACAGGTATTGTAAAGTGATAATATTTCTGTTATTGATTTAACCAATGTTGGAAACAGTAATTTTGGATTCATTGTAACCACCACACATTTAGTTTCAGGGTGATATTAAAAAATAATAATGTCTGTCTGTCTGCATGCCCATGTAAAATTTTGTCTGCTCTATGTCTGTCACATTTATGACTTGATTTTGATAAAACATAAAAGGAAATCCAATTATATCTAACCAATGTGTCACAATCTTATTTTAGGTAATTAGGTCAAAGGTCAAGGTCACAGTTTTAAATATAGATGTTTGTGGTGGGTACTTGGATGTCAAGAGACAGCAATAGCTTTAAATTTATGTAAAATCATAAGAGTAACAAAACATAAAATTCTTTTATTTGGCCTTGAGGAGCCTGTAGCTCTAGGGGAGTATTATCGTTCACACAGATGTTTGTGAACTTATATGGTTTATACAGAGTCAGGTAATTCCATATCAGGTGGGGGCAAAATCACAAAAAAAAATTATTTTATGGTGCAAGAAATGGAATAAACCACTACTTGTGGTGCAAAATAAGGGAATCCCAACCCTTGTTTTAATACATTTTGTCCAAAAATCAGCAAGCCTTGTTCTGGACAAAATATTTTAAAACTCTGATTAAGATTTTTCTGTCTGGCTCCAGAAGTGATAGATTTTATTAATCGTGAGCATCTCATTAAAGTTTAGACTAATCTGAATGTTCAGATAAAAAAGTCTTCATTGATAATAGAAATTTATATCAATGATTATATTTATCATATTACCTCTGCTTTTAAACTCCAAAGATTAAAAAAGTTATTATTGGTAGCCATTTGAGTAAAACAGTACACAATAGGGGACACACACAAAAAGACACAATAATGAGTCTTGTCTTTTTATTTGTTTGTACAGGATAGTGACAACGACACAGCTATGCATGATGCTATAGGTCAAACAGAAGGACAACCAGCTATATTGACTGCAGTTTTGAATGCCCGAACTGCAAACTTTAGTATACAAAATGGTAAAGGTTTCAATGTTCTCCAGTGGGCAACCTTAAAAAATAATAGCCAGTAAGTTCTGTCTTGTTATAAAGATCTTCCAGTAATTAAAGTCTTCTGAATAAAAGGTCATATAGGTCACACTGCTTGGAAGAAAAGAAGAAAAGATTTCACAAATTCAACACATTTAAATTGGTCAAACTTATGTGATATGCAACCATTGAAAATGTAATGTACATGTAAATAAACTACAGTAACCATACAATTGAAAACAGTTTTTTTTTTTGCAATAAGCTAAAGAATTGCTGTATATTAACTGTGTATAATATAAAGTTTTTGTCGAGCCTGGCATTCCCATAAGGCAAGGCTTAGGTGATACTTTTCCGGTGTTGTTGTAGGTGGCTCTGGCAGTGGTGGTGACTGCGGTGTATCAAAATGTGAAAGTTTGTGTCAAAGTAATGTATTTTCTACTCAATCAAAAACTAACCAGGCGAGACATTTAAATCCATAGAATTCTTGTTGACATGGAGATTTCATTTTTATGCCCCCCTTCAAAGAAGGGAGGGCATATTGCTTTTCTGCTGTCTGTCAGTCGGTCTGTTGGTCCACCAACAGTTTCTGTTCATTTTCTTTGCAGAGGTTGCACATACTAAAATGAAATTTAGTATACAGATTTATCAATAGAATATCTAGGTCAAGTTCTGTTTTGGGGTATGATTGAGCAATTTTTGACAAAGTTATCCCTCTTGGACTTAGATAAATTCCAATTATTTGCAGTTTCCTTTCATTTTCTTTGCAGAGGTTGCACATACTGAAATGAAATTTGGTATACCAATTTATAAATAGAATATCTAGGTCAAGTTATGTTTTCAGTACGATCGAGCAATTTTTGACACAGTTATTCCCCTTGGACTTAGAAAAATTCCAATTATTTGCTTTACATTCATTATCTTTACAAAGGTTGATCCAATAATTACTGATATAACGTATATAATCAGGTTGGTTGAATATGGTTATATTGATAATAATTTATAATTTAGAAGTACAGTCAAACCTGTCTGAAAGTCTATAAGTTTGTGCAACCTATAATTCAAAATTTTTTTTAGCTTAAGACACAACATACTTGATAGATTTATGCCTCTCGGATAGTACTGGTAGATGACCCCTTTTGATTTTAAGTTCAAAAGGTCAATTTCATTTCCATGCACACTGCCCATAATGTATACTGCCCATAATAAAAGCTTGTGCACCCTATAATGTCTGTCCAAGAAAGGGGGGGGGGGTGGTGGATAAGTGTTTCACAAACATCTTCAAGGTCAAAGGTCAAGTGAATTGAATTTTCAACATAAAGCATTTCAGTTTGATATTATTTATCAGGTGAGCACATCAGGCCCATTAGACCTCTTGTTTTATTTTACTTAAAGTATACACTAATCTGTTACAGAGCTGTAGAAGTTGCAGTAGAAAAGAATAAAGGAATAGTAAATGATAAGATGAAAGAAGGTTTTACAGCCCTTCATGTGGCTGCTGCAAATGATTATGTAGAATTATGTAGTATTCTTGTTACTAAGGTAAGTCTTTAGGGGCAGATTGTGATGTCCTGTATTTGCCAAATAAACTGGCACAAAAAATTTATTACAGTGATTTATAGAATTTAGTAATTGATAAAATGATCACAACTCACTTGTAAAATGTCCGATCCCCAATAATAAAAGTACATATGTACTTATCAATTTATGAATTATTTGTTCTTTTTATTTTTATGATTATTTGTTCTTTCTGAATTGAATTGAATGAAATTGAACATATTGTAACATATTAACATATCCTCTAAATGACCTTGACTCGAGGTCAAAAGATTTGTTTTTTTTTTTTTTTAAATTGATTTGTTATACAAACATAGATAATTTTTTGTCTATTTTTTTATGACCAGTATGATTTACCAGTATGATAAAATATTTTCATATTTGTAAAATATAAACATGAGATACACATAACCATGGAAGTACCGGTAGGTCACAATTACCTGGTTTTTTTATTCATCATTTGGCCTCCATAAGAGTTTCGCATGTACTTGTATGTAACATAAATGTTTTATTTGTAACATAAAACCAATAAACCATAAAAAGTAGGTCACATTTTGTATTCCTGTTGTAGCCTTGATGTAATAAAGGTAGATTTCATTATTGTAGATGAAATACATGTACCTGCGAATAAAAAAATATCACTCAATTGAACCATCAGATTTACCTCCCTTGTTGGGCCAAAATCTCAAAAGGCAATGAATGGTTAAAAAAAATTCTTAATGTGATTAACATGACTTTTAAACAATATTACAACTAGTCAACTGAAGGCAAAACTTGTGTCTGCATGACTGCTACTTTTTAGGCCGGACAAAAAGGATCATTTCTTTTAACTTGCATTTAAAGTTCTTTTTGTTTTATAGGCAAACTCCTTAACCTTCTCACTGTGTATAAACTGAGTTGTTGTTGTTGGTTTTTTTTAAATTTCAAAGCTTTTAATGTCAGCCTGATTTGCTCTCTATCCTGTATGTCTCTAAGTTATACTTTTGTCAAATTGGCGGGAGGGGGTAGCTTTATTGTTGTTTTTGTTGAGCCTGGCATTGCCATAAGGCAGACTTAGGTGTTACTTTTCTGGTGTCCTTGTAGGCGGAAGCGGCGTGTCAAAATGTGAAAGTTTAGGTTAAAGTAATGTATTTTCTACTCAAACAAAAAATAACCAGGTGAGACATTTAAATCCATGGAATTCTTGTATTACTTTTTTCTTTTTTACATAGGGAAAGGCAAATATTAATGCTGTTGATGATAACTTGCGTACACCATTGATAGTGGCAGTGTCGCAAACACACAAACGTTCAGTGGAATTTTTAATCACTTGTGGTAAGAATTAGTCCCTCAATTTGAGTGGATTGGAGTTATATTTTTATACCCCTAGCAAAGATTCTTTCACTTTTATCATGTATATTGGAGCTGTGAGTCCGTGATTGGTGAAGAACTAGAGTACCTAGAAAACCTCAATTTTCGGAAAGAAAACTAATAAACATTTTTAAATATAAAGCAGAAAAAAGCTACACTTTATGCTTTTAACAGAAAACTCACAATTTTACCAATTTCTTGTAACAATCTGCTGCACTTACTGTATTAGTAGTTATATAAGCATGTATTATTTTTAGCGCTCCTGAGGGTCTCATACATTTAGCATGTACAGTATAACCTGTGTATAAAGTCCACCTAGGGGACTGAGCAAAAGTGGACTTAATAGACAGGTGGTCTTTATATAGAGGGTCCCCTATATGTACGAGTTAACATACAGTGTTTAAAATAGTTAAAAAAGTGAAAATATGCAGTACCTATTAAAACTTATGAATATCTACATTAATAAAGTTATTTTCATTTTATTTTTTAAAAACAGATTATTCAGAAATAATTATTAAAAAAAACCAAACTATTTAAATTTGATAAAACTGTACATCAGAAAAGATTATTGGGTTAAACTCTACCTATTATATACACTTGACTAATTGTGTCTTTGTTGTTATAAGTAGCAGCCAGGGTGTCACAAATTAAACAATTATATATAAAAGATAATAGATAACAATGGGTATTTCTACCTTTATATCTGATGGCTTCGGTTGTTGACATGATAAGTATGACTTCCAAAATTTTACTTTATATCAGTCAATACTGTAGTCTTTACTACAGTAGATTTTTAAACTATGTAAGTTACTACATTGTATTTAGTGTGATCAATAATTTATATTAAAATTATTTATTGCCAATCTTCATACATCACAGTATCAAAGAAATGTGGCTGATATTTACTGCACAAAATTTGAGAAATTATAAAATTTAATAAAAAATTATATTGAAGAAGTGGACTTTATAGAGAGGTTCTGGAGTCATTTGGGACTGAAAAGGGTGGACTGTATTCACATTAGACAGGTGGACTTTATATAGAGGTTCATTATATAGTAAAATCAATTGGGGATACTTCAGACTGGTTGCTATAGACAGGTGGACTTTATATAGGGGTGGACTCTACAGCAGGTTATACTGTATTTGATTTCAATCCTAGATATTGAAAGGAGCTGTGCCATGTAAGTGCAGGCTCTAGACCACCAAGTCATTGAAGCTCCAATAATCCTCAAGTGTTCTGTTATTTGGGTTGTATTTTACAACTAAAACAAATGATTTCCAAGGAAAACACACATTTCTTTACCTTTTGACATGTAAGCTGTCTTTGACATCTCCATCTATTTGACAACCAGCTGTTCAAGAACTAGTTTTGATCTAGTCTGCTGACTGCATCTTATAAAAAAAAGATATTTTGTCTGGTCAAACTGCTTACAGAATGAATAACTAGCAATTCCAGTAATGATCGTCAATCTTGGTGTCTACTTCAGAAAAATATGAGCATGTATTTGTATTTATTCTTTATTTAATAAAGATAAGACTCAATCTTGCAGCACTTCTTAAGATTAGCTATGGATATACCCTGTTCTTTTAAAAGAACATTTTTTGGGGTCAGCTCATTTGTAGAGAGAAAATGAGTAGCGTAATGGTGTTTTATGCCCCAGCCATTATTCTTTCACTTTATATGTATGTGGTCAGTTTTTGGATGGTGTTAGAAACCTAAATGCTTGAAAAAAGATATTTGGCAAGTGAACTAAAAAGATTTTCTCACACTATGATCTATTTGAATGGGATTCGACCCTAGAAAGTGAAAAGTTCTTTGATCTTTATCTGTTTGCTTTAGAAATTAGCTGGAGTATTATCTTTTTGCTCCTAATAAAGATTTTTTCACTTATATCATGTATATTGAGGCAGTGAGTTCTTGACTGGTGAAGGAACTAGAGTGCCCCAAAAAACCTTATTTTTTGGAAAGAAAACTAATAAACTTTTCTCAATATAGAGCAGCAAAATGCCAAGTTTTATGCTTTTAACAAAAAACTCAAAATTTTACAAATTTCTTGTTACAATCTGCTGCACTTATTTGATTCAATCCTAGAAATTGAGAGAAGCTGTGACATGTTAGTGACATTTAATTTGATGGTGAAAGGTTCTGTGTTATTACAGATTAAAAACAAGAGCACTGCCAAGTGGGAAATACGAAATACGAATTCCAGGACTGTCAAACCATCCTGTATACCCTGGAAAAATCCTGAATAACAAATTTATTTCCACTTTGGTCTGATTTCTTCAGGAAGGAAACTGATTTGTGTTATTATCTGTTATTACAAGCTTTAGAACACTATCTTCATGTAGTTAACAGATAAATCAATCATAAATTTTTTTGCAGGATGTGATGTGAATGCAAAGGACGAAAATGGAAACACAGCTTTACACATTGCACAGTTAAAGAAAACTCTTCCAAAACAGGTAACAATATTACATTTTACAGAAAGTTATTATGTTATGGTGCTGTCCTTCCGTACAGGTGGGAGGGCAGGCGAGCAACTGTCTGTTAACAATTTGTTTTCCTTGCATTTAAAGACCCACTCTTTGTCCGATTGATCTCAAACTTTGTCAACTTATTATCTGTGACAAGACAATGCATGGTATTGCAAATCAGGTCACAAGGTCAAAAGTCAAGGTCACAATTACTATAAGTGTATATTGCCCCACTTGGTGGTGCTCTTGTTACTAAAATGTTCTGTAATTTTTTTTTTTTTTTTTTTTTTGGTAGATTAGTGTTCACTTAAGAAGTAATGGGATTTTCCAGAGTACTATGTGATATCCCATATCATAAGTGTTGATCTTTTAAATCCACTGGGTATTAGATTTCACACAATATGCAGTGTAAGATTTCATTAATCCAACACCCCTTGACTAAGCTTCAGCCTTTGAAGGCTTGAAATTCTGATGAATTAATTCTGAATATTTACAATCTAATTATCACTGCCTAGATGAACCTTTTACAACTGACTGAAGTTATTTTCCGATGAACAGTTAAAGCGTAAATAGTTCCGAATGGCACAGGAACATCTGATTATTTGCAAAACCAGCAAATATGTGTAGTCCCAGTTGATATTTCCACTTCCGTATCTTCCATTCAGTCTGGTCTACTTACAAATTCATCATTGGCAAATTTTAATTTTACTTTTAACATTAATAATTAATCTTTATTTTTTTAAAATCATATTTAAGATGGCCAATTTTAGTGGACGTGGCCAAACTGTAAGACCCGTTTGCAGGGGAAAATTTTAAGAAATGCATTTGACAAGAAAAATAAAATGAAACCAAAATTGTTGTTTTTTCTTATTCTTTCATTTTATGAATGGACATGATTGTAAATATAAGGATTGACATTTGTTTTTGAATCAGTCATCATGGTATGAACTGTTAAAGTAGGCAATGGGGCAAATCAATCATAAACCACTTCACTTTCAAAAATCTTTTCTTATAAAGATTGTTCCATGCAACTTTCTTCTCACCAGTCTATCGTAAACATGATTATATTTTTAATTATAAAGTTTATAAAACTTACCTTGTTGTAGCTTGTACAATTAATGGGTGTGAAACAAGATGAAGATGTCAGTACCCAGATTATATGCTTACTAATTGAGGCTCGGGCTAACATCTATGAAAAGAATAAAAAGGGGGAAACTCCAATTGACTTAGCTCAAGATTTCATGGTCAAGGCATTTATGAAAAAGTAAGTAAACAGATTTTTTACAGGTCTGAATTAGTTACGGATTTTTTTTTTTTTTTTTTTTTTTTGAAAACTCAGTGAATTTGTTTTTTTTCTAGACAAGTTATTATAGTCAATGAAAACCTATGGATTTTATTTAGTGTTTTCTAGAATTGTTGTTATTTCTGTCAGGGTCTTATAATTAGTGGTCCTTATATGTGTTTGTCTTGTAATACCCCAATGCAAACTTAATTTTTGGGGGAGTATGTAGTAGTCACTGTGTCTCTTTTTATGTCTGTCTGTACATGTATGTCTTCTGTGTTAAAACATGTCTGCTCAATAACTTTTACATCTGTCATGGATTTGGATCAAACTTGGTACAAATGTACATTCGTATACCAATATAACATGAGACATTGTGTCACATGCAAATTTAAGTGTGTTTGTCTGCCTCTGTCTTATGTGTAAAAGCCTGTCTGCTCTATAATTTTCACATCTATGCTAATCAAAGTTTTGATCAAACTTGCCACAAATGTACATGTGTATACAATAGACAATGTATCGCATTATTGTGTATGACTGCAACACAAATAAGTTTGACCAACTGGCCAAAGAACAATGTGACTCCATCATTCAATGGTTGACAGGAACTACTTTATTATAAATCAAATATTCATATGCAGGGCAAGAGTACAATAAAAGCCAGGAGTACAACATTTTGAGCATACACAAGTCATAACATGCATGCCAAATGTGTAGGTGTAGGTCATAGGTCAAGGTTAAAAGGAGATGTTTTTGGCAGATGGCATTTTGTTATCAAAAGACAGTTCTAATCTTTAATCGTTTAGGTTTTTTTTTTTTTTTTTTTTTTTTTTTTTTTTTTTTTTTTTTCTGGTTGTTTCTACAGTTTTGTTGTTTCAGATTTTTTTGGTTGCATTTGTTATTTCCAAGTACATTCTACATGCTTTTCCAGTTATAAATTGCTTGAAATATTTTGTTTGTATGGAAGTCATGGAATAAAAAAATGAAAAATGCCTTGAAAAGTTACATGTGTAGAAAACTTATCTTTTAAATTTTCTAACAGCTATCTGGGTTTTTGGTAAATGTCTAAGATGCAAGTCATAAATGATTCATTATGATATCTAATAATTAAGTTCACCAGTAGGAATTATATTATATCCTTAATGTGTCTCAAAGTAATGAGTGACTTGGTAATGATATTTATATGTCAATTTAAAGTGACTTCAATGAAAATCATAAATCTTAGGTTACCCCTAACGCAAGTTTCCTGTATATCTGAATTTAGTCATTGCTTTCTGTGCCAAAATTACTAAAATGGTAAATAAAAAGGAGGTCATTGTTTCAAAATTAAAACTTATTTGGCATCTCCTAGAGACAAAAAAGGCCCCTAAATGCAAAGGAAAGGGAAAGGTTGCAGAAAACCAAACAAAAACTAGAATCTGGAACGTTTTTAACGACTGGCACAATCTACTGTCTATGCTACTAGGCCCCCATTAAGGCTGGTCTGATGTATAGTAATCTACATGCATGAAATTAAATAGTTCAACATCTGTTTACAGATTAGCTGACCAAGTAAAAAAACCAAGTGGTGCCTTTGTGAAAACACAAAGAGGAATACAGATACCTTCAAATTGGTCCGAGATGGACAGAAAACTCTTGTTTCAATGCTTTAAACTAAATCCTTCAAATGGAATGGAACAAATTGAATTCAATAGTATTGAACAAAAATTTCACAAAACACTGCCACAGGCTAAGATAATCGAAATACAGCGAGTTCAAAATATGCATCTATGGGAAGTTTATTGCTTGTAAGTATTACACACACACACACACACACACACACACACACACACACACACACACACACACTGTAAACTGTGAAAACTTAATGGCAGTTTTATTTTAGCACTATTGGCAGAAGAATTAAACCGCTAAAATAATACTGTCGCTAAAATTTTACAACACTAATTGGCAAATACTTACGGTCCCGAAACGATCTGTGACAATGTTAAATTGCTATTATTGTTGAATATATTGTTGTTATCGCCCTTCATATAATCATGTTAACGATCAAAGAAAAAAATTGTTTTTTTTAATCACATATAATCAATGAGAAGCTATATAAATATACACAAAGATAAAAATCAAGTTTTATGATCAGTCCAAAAAGTCCATTTTCATTTCAGCTAATGATATGCGCACGCACATAAAATTAAAATGGAATAAAATACCAATTAAATCACATTGAATCCTAAAAATTAGTTAATCCTCAATAAAATGGTTTGAAAAAGCACAAAAAATCCACAAATTGTTGAAAATCTGCGTGTTTGGACTTGGAAACAACGGGGACTCTGGGTTTTTCTCGGGACAAACTGCCATATTTTATGAATATGTCTAAATAGAATGACTAAGAGTAAATGTTTGGCTTCATTTACTTAATTATTTCTACTCATCACCTGTTCACAGGTAATTACGCATGTATATGATTGTATATAAACTAGTTTTCATAGTATCTATCTATAAAGGTAGCTTAATTAGGATTTATGATATAGTCGGGTACAGGTGTAAATTTTGAGATCCGAAACAGGATAATAATAACGGCACTAAAATAAAACTGCGCTAATACGACTGGAACCTTAAAATTGCTACAATTTCTATGCGCTAATATAAAGAGGTTTACAGTATATAGCTTAGGAAGACTTTATGAAAACTTATATTTATTAACTTTTATCTATCTAAAATGAAAGCATTTGTGATAAAGTTGGACAAAAGAAAGTAAAGAAGTTCTTTAAAATTACCACTTATTTTTGTTTCTTCCTTTTTATTGTTTTTAGGCCCAGATGCCAAATCACCCCTGTATGAATCATGGTGTCTTGAATTCTACTAGGTCAGATCCCAACATGAAAAAATTTAGTTTATCTTTTTGTTTGCTGGAGATCAGCAGTTGTCTTAAGGCACTCTAGTTTTCTTCGACCATCCCAGAACTAATCAGCTCACAATGAATGAAAGAATCTAGAATTGAAAGTTTTCCACACATAATCAAATCTTTGACGAAAGTTGCAATATTAGTCATTTAGTGGGTTTATGTAAAAAAGTCCACATGACATGGATTCAAATTCAACTTTGAGTCAGAAATTTTTTGGGGTAATTAGCTTTACCTCAGTTTTGAAAAGTTTTGTATTAACACAAGGTTTAGGTTTGACAGGTCTCACTTTACATTTATTCTATTGGTTTTTGGGTCTTCTTTTTATTTATGGACTTGATGAACTTTTGAATATTGCTGTTCTTTTGATGAATGTACAAATGTGGTTTAACAGATTTCATTCATTCATTCATTCATTCATTCATTCATTCATTCATTCATTCATTCATTCATTCATTCATTCATTCATTCATTTATTTATTTATTTATTTATTTATTTATTTAAAGAACAAAAAGACAAATGGAAGGTAGATTAGGCCAAGGATGTATTAATGAGCAAGAGCTTTATCACGGGACCATTCCAGACATTGTTGAAAATATCTGCAAAGAAAATTTTGATTTTCGATTGTCAGGGGATCGGGTTGGAACTTTATTTGGAAAAGGAGCTTATTTTGCTGTGGAATCGAAATATTCTGATCTTTATGCCAAGCCAGATGAGAACAGGCATAAGTATATGTTTGTGGCAAAGGTCCTAGCAGGAAAGGTTTCTCTAGGGAACTCGGAGCTGAAACGACCACCACCCATAAATCCTGACGATAGACATTCTGCACTGTTTGATGCTTGTGTAGACAATGTCAACAATCCAAAAATCTATTGTGTTTTTGACAAAAACCAGTATTATCCAGAATACATTATTAAATATAACTAAACATTTAAAATAATCAGTTGGCAGCAATTATATTAAATTAAAAACAAGACTATAAAAATAGGTGAAAGATTACTGACATATAACACTCACAAACACACACATATACATATGTGTGTGTGTGTGTGTGTATTGATTCTATTAATAGTGCCAATATTGTAAATTTCAATATTTCCATTGCTTTTCCTCTTTGTGTGTGTGTGTGTGTGTGTGTGTGTGTGATTTCACTGAAGCTCATTTACTTTATATAATGATGATAATATCCTCTAATTTTTCTGCTTTAAAATGGTGTTGATCAATGAGCTAAAAACTTATCTTCTATGTTTAACTTTGCGCAATTATTGAGAAAGAATTATTTGGTGAAGTGTACATGCTGCAGAATATATTACAAGTTAGCTATAATTGAGTGATTTTTTATTTATTGAGCCAGACTGTGCATTATTGGATAAAACATGGGTAAATGTTGATTTTACCAATAGCTTTATTAAAACGACTTTTTAAAAAAATCCATTTATCCAACTTGTTTTTGCTATAGAATAACAAATAGATCTACATGTAATAAGTGTGTTGTATCCTGTCATTTGGCTGTTCCATCAAACACCCACTGAAATAAATGTTTTTATGAATTGAAATTATAAACATTCCTCCATAAAATTATTATGAATTATTATCGTCAATATTGTTGATGTAAATTATTGCGACTTAAAAAATGGGAAATGGTGTCACACCCTAGGGTGGATAGAGGAGTCTAACATCTAAAAATCGACAGGAACAGCACTCGAGAAAAAGTACTTTCTCAAACTTCAGTTGTGTGAATCGTTTTCATATTCAAGACCAAATCAAAGATTCGATACATAACTTAGATAACTTATAAGGTTCTTTTACAGCAAGCAAGCCAACTAGACGAGGCCCCAGTTTCACAACCATTTCTGAACTAAGATTTTCCTTAACTTAAATCTGGCAAAATTGAAATCTTAATAATTTTATCAATTGTTAAGATATTCAATAATTAAAAGTATCATATTAAAGATTACTTCAAGCTTACAAAATCTGTATTTAGTTTTGACAAAAATGCTCATTTCTAATTCCAAAAAATATTTTTAACAATTTGCTAAATTTAAGTTAAGGTAAATCTTAGTTAAGGAATGATTTGTAAAAACTTGGGCCACTTGACAGGTTCTCGACATGTACCATCTTAATTAGTCATACTTATAATAATTAGTAATTCTCTGGTAGGTTATGGAACTTGAGTTTCAATTTAATTTCAGACATAGAGTTAAAGTAATTAAAATGCATGTATTTTGATTGTATCTAGCAATAGAAAACACAGACAGTGAACCAGTGTGTGTGTGTGTGTGTGTGTGTGTTAATGTCACATGAATGATATAAAAATTAAAAAAAAAACAAAGTTATGTATGCACAGTTCCAAGATATGGTATTCACACAAAAGGTTGGTGGTTTTCTTAAAAATTTTTGTTTCCTGAACCATACCTGCATACCTGTCGAGTCACACACATTGCATATGTGTCACACGCATTTTGGATGTACATCACGCTCACACGCTAAACTTCCACAAACACACACACATCAAACTATCCAGAAAATAAAAATTGACAACAAAGATTTATTATTATAAGTTTAGTGACATTTTCAGCGGCCGATGCTAAACTAGTAGATTCGGTATTATTTGGTTTCCTTGTTGCATTTTTTGTAGATTCTGCCCCTGTTGTTGATGTCTCAAATTGCAGGTGAATGAAAGATTTTACACCATTTTTCCTAATTTTTTCCAGGGGATGCCTTGGTCCTCAGGTTGTTGTTACAAGCTTAGCTTTTCAAACCCTTGACAGCTGTGTACCTGTATTGACTGCCCCAATATAAGTGAAAGAATCTTGACTGGAACTCTTTTACTTTACTTAGCATTTATAATATAATTGTTTTTATAGTTAACCATCTTATTATACAGACTATTTATCTTTTGTAGCTATTTGATTCGCAATGCATTGTGTATATACCAGTAATTGTATATGTTAATGTCACATGGATGATATAAAAATCTTAAAACCAAAGTTATGTATGCACAATTCCAAGAATTGCCTTAATGAATACATACATGATTAAATACACAAGGTTGTAGGCTTTCTTTAAACATTTTTGTTTCTTTAACGATACCTGAACCGACTGCCCCAATATAATTAAACAGATTTAGACTTGGAACATGGAACTCTTTTACTTTACTTAGCATTTATAATATAATAACTGTTGTAGTTAATCACCTCATTGAACAGACTGTTCATCTTTTGTAGCTTTGATTTGAATGGCTTGGTTATTTTCATATGACTTTATATGTTACCCACATCATTCAGTGAACTTAACAACTATTGAACATTAGCTTACATCAAGCCCTTATGTTTCCCTCACCCGTGATAGTGGTGCATCTCTTTAACTGAATGTTTAACTTTACTTACTGTGCACATGAATTTTTTTTTTAAAAATAAACATTATCAAAACAAAATATGGAATGCTAAGTCATAATTTAGCTCACCTGGTCATAAGGCAACATAATTTGATAAGATATACCGGTAGTGACCACTGTGCTGAATGCTTGTGCTCAACCAATGTGCTAAACCAATCAGGTGTCCAATCTATATATGTTTTAATTTAAGTTGATGATAATTATGTTTGTGTTTAAGGTTTTGCTGAGAAAAAGGATAACATAAGGCTTTATGAGGTTCACAAACCTGATGGGACTCTTTTTTTATATCTACCTGGTATTTGCATTTAAATCAATTTTTATAGATTGGGTTGAATGTTGAAAACATGTTTTGTAGAGAATAGCACTACTCATTCATTGTACTATTTTGAGCTTTATGTTTGTAACTTATAAATATATGGAACACAATTCTGTTTCTTTTCTTTCTTTTTTTAAATTTATGCTTTTTAATAAAATCATTTTCCAAATAAATATATATCTAAATCAAACATGCAGTTCTTTTGATATGGAAGGATTAAACTCAAGTGGTATATCACAAGGCTAAGCTTTCAAGGGTTGTGGGTTTCAAGTAATGTACCGATTGATTTGATTCAATTTGATTGGGTTTTACATTCCAGTAAAGAATATTTCACTTATATCGAGACAGTCTACCAGCTATAGGTGAAGTGACAGAAAAGTAATGTAAGGACTTTGATTAGAAAAACTCAATTCAAAGCTTATTGGTTTTGTCACTAATTATTGAGGCATCAAATTTTTAATGCATGCAAAAGGCTTATTTAAGACTTTCCTGTTCAACTAAAGAGAATCACTTCAATAAAGCAGGATTGGTTGATTGGTTGGAACAACTATTTTAAACCCCACTTTAAGATTATTTCACTTATAACAAGACCATCAGTGGTAACTTGAATACTAAGAAGAACCCAATGCTCTTTTAATTTGCAAAAGATGCTGCATAGTAAGACCTACATAAGTGGTATTCAAAACTAAGTACGAGTGGCATTATGATCAGTAACCTGTCACTTTTGAACACAATGAAGCATTGCAAGTCCTCATGTTTAAACTTGATATATAAATTCCAGCATTACTTAAAGCTGCATTAAGTTTTTCAATTTTCTGAATTTTTTTTGATTTTCTAAAAATATATTTTTTTAAAAATAGATAACTTCTATTCATGATCCATGAGATTCATTTTCTAAAATTTCATTCCTTTTAGCTGTAAATAAAGGAATCCTCTAACTGGTTGATCAATGTTTAACAGTTACTATGATTATTATGAGTTTGGAGCATGCGCACAGATGTACGGGAAAAAACCCATGAATCGAAGGTGAAACATAACAAATTGCATTAATTGTCCATCATTAATATCCAGATGTATTTGAAATGGTGTTTTGTATCCCTTACTAAGTCACAAATGACAAATTCAATGAATTTCTGTGTTTAAATTATGGTATTTCACCGTTTTGAAAGTTGTGTTTACATAGCCTGGATTTTTTTATGACGTAACCATGTTCCAATATTAGATTCCACAATGCTACATCTTGCTGAGAAATTATTGTTGTTTCTGTATTTATTCAAGCTTTTATTGTTGAACCAAATGTAACATTGTTCATTAGGAAACATCACTGATTAGATTAACACCAGTTTTAATATTTTCTTTGGAAAACTTAATGCAGCTTTAAAGGTCATTTTAAAGGACCCTTTAGTTTGCCTTCACAGATTTTTTTCACTTTTATGAGATGATGTAAATAAACAAAAGTTTCTATTTACATGAGGACTTACTTGTCAGGAACTCAAGGTGTCCTGCACCATTGCAAAGTTTGTAAGTTAACTTATAAGTGTGCAATGTAGATAGAGGCAGAAAAACAGTTCTGCACTTGGTTGCTAAGCAAAACTTGGTTGCTAAGCAGAACTTGAATGTCATTTTCTCATACATCAGATAATTTGTTATCATTCTTTGGGTCCTAACTGTTTTATTTACATATCTTTATTTCAATTTTGAAAACATAAAATTCTGAATAAATATGTCTCATGCATTTCAAGTTTTCATGCACTTCAAGATAAGAGAGTGATGGATGGGTTTGTCTCTTCTAGACCTGCTATTACGTATCAGTGACACAGTTAAATTTTTAACAACAAAGGTCATTGTTATACAATAGTTGTACCAATTACTTTTTCTGTGACCTCAGTGCTGGCATCTTGAATCAAGTATATTTACAAAATAGGAAAGTTTGCCAGTTTGTATGCTTAAGGTTCGCGGTTTTCTCCAGGCACTCCAGTTTTTTCTACCATCAAAAAACCTTGATACAAGTTCAATAATTTTTACTGAGGTAGAAAAGGTCATTCCAACTCATAACTCTTCCAAGTGTCTAATATTCATTTAAACTAATTGTGTATTATTAGTTAGAGGTTGAGTTGGTGACCTAATATGGTTTATACAGTGGTCAGTAAAATCTATATCAGGTGAGGGTGAAGCCCGAGCCCAGATATGGATTTTACTGACCCTGTATAGACCATATTAGGTCACCAACTCATTCTATAATGAGGAACCAATGTAAAAGTGATCAAGTGACAAATTACTCTGTTCATGCCAATTATAGTTTTGGATCAGAAATTGTTTACAACGTAAGTTACATGTTGCATGTCAAGCAAACCAATCATACACATTTTTTTATTTCATTCAATTCAGAACAAGCCATACAAGATGGGGCACACACTTAAAGAATACAGAGCCTCTCACTGCCTGGGTTTAAATCCCACTCAGGACAGATCCTAGTGTGAGAAAGTTTGTCAATTTGCTTGCTGAAGGTTGGTGGTTTTCTCTGGGCACTCTGGTTTCCGCCCATTCCAGAACTGACCGCTTCGAAATAATTGAAAAAATATTGACTGGGGCACCATTACTTTACTCCACTCCATACAAGATGCGATGCACATTGTTTAGCAGTACTATCTTACTGATCACTATAACAGAATCATAAAAAAGAACAATTTAAAATCCATTTACACAGTGAGTGAGTGATTTGATACAGTTGGTATGGCGAACCGTCATTGTGTGATAAAATAACAATTATCTTATCTTCCTATGAAATTCTGTCAAACAAAGTATCTATACTCATATTCTTAGAATTAAAATATTTTGTTTCATTATCAACAAATCATTATTTGTGTTCTTATTTGCTATAAGTGTTTGTGATAAACATGACATGTTTACTATCAAGCAGTCACCATTGACATTGGTCAAGGGAAATAACTCTCATACTGACTATGATATGGAATTATGCTCTAAATTAGGTCACCACATGACCAGAATTCCCAAATGATATCCACAGAAAGCAGTGAGAGGTAGGATATATATACATGCATTCATAAAAACACTACATACAATAAAATCATTTTTATTCTTTTTTTCATTATTTGTCTCAACAATGTTGAAATTCTTACATTATGTATTTAATCTTCAAGACAATCTGATTCCCACAATTCTGTCAAAATAAGGTTCACTAGCAAACCATTAAATAGTATCCCATAATGCATGTATGGGGGAAAATAGAAAAGCTCCATCAATAAGTGTTTCCTGTCATTCGCAACACATGTGATTTCAACATGCATGTATACCATTGAGCTTCTCCCACAGCACATATGACATAGGATAACATGGTTAGCCATAAGTGTAGCACCCTCGTGAGACCTGTACATTCTCTTTTAGTGTAGAACTCTCAACAACTTCCACTTGTGTGTCTTCTTTAAGTGTAGCACCCAATTCACCTGTCTTCAACTTAGGTTAGTAAATCTTATTTTTATGTAGTGTCTACTTCACCCACTGGTATCCCTATTTAAGTGTAGCATAAAAATCCACATAGCCTTGTATATTCTATTTGTTTTTAGTGTAGCACTTGTCTTAACATGTTCTTTTAGTGTAGCACTCAGGCTAACTTTGACTGGTTCAACTCTCTCTTTCAAATGTTATCCATTTTAACATAAACTGGTAAAACAAATTTTGTATCAATAACTTAGACTGGTAGGTACATCTTCTTTAAGTGTAGCACCAACTTCAAATCAGACTCATAAATTTTTAAATCTATTTTCCACATCAACTTGGACTTTAGTGAAGCATGCTCCTTATTTTCGTGACTGGTTATACCTTCTTGCAACAGCATAGACTAGTACCCTTTAGTGTAGCATCCACCTCAACTTTTGACTGGTACACCATCTTTTAGTGAAGTTCCCACATCAACTTATACTGGTAATTTGGTAAAACATCTAATTTGGCTGTGATTTATTTACTTTTAGTACTCAAATAAGTATTAGCTTTTCTCATTACATATCATTTATTGATTTATAATATTTCCAGTAACCTCTGATTTTGACATCTTGATGGAGGTAATATTCTTAACACAAAGTTGCTTCTTCTTTTGAGTATTTTCTCTCTTATCTCTAAAAATAACCACAAATCTCTCAAAAAGATATATCTTAACACAGAATTTTATGCATCAGCCTTCCATATTGCATACCAATCAGGTTCCATGATGCTTTCAGTTAAGATATAATGGCTCTATAAGTATAGTTGTTTATTCACCTCTGATATGGACATATCTGTAATCGGGGGTATACTTTCCTTGTCAAGTTTCTTGTCTCCTGGTTTAATTGCATAGGAATCTGATAAAATTACAATTAAAGAATAGTTCATTCATTTTACTCAAAGGTTCATGACATTTCTCAAACTGAAAATTTTTAAAATGCAACCTGTGAAAACAGAACTATCTATTATCAAAAAAAATAGAAGTATTCAGTCACAAAAAAAGTTTGGGTTAGACAGATTTTACATGTAATAGATAAAAGAGACACATTGCAGTACAGTTAAGACTTTTGATTGTGGGCTAAAATCCTAGCTGGATAGTTTGTTATAACTTCAAGCAAGGCATTTATATCTATGTTGATCATGTTGACACTGTCTACTAAGTTGATAAATAAATGGGCATCAAAGAAGTGCTAAGGTTTATCATGCAACTAGTTATAGATTACCTGTAATTGTATTTATCGATGTTAGGGGTGCTGTATTTAAATATATTATTCCCATATACAACGGATATGCCAACAGGAAGCTGACACAGAAGTAAACTGGCACAGCAACAGCCCAATATCTGGAAATAAAATTTGTTTAGCAATGGCAAAAAAAAAAATAAATAAATAAATAAATAAAATAAATAAACAAATAAATAAATAAATAAATAAAAATAAAAAAAACAGAAATTGGTTTTGTGAAGGAAAAAAAAACAAAACAAACAAAAAAGAAAAGAAAAAAATTATCCAATATCAAGACAGAAAACAATGGCACAACATTATCAACATGCCAGTCACCTTATATGACTCCTGAAGGTATAATAGAGGGGAACTTATTTCTAAGGTATGGAAAAGGGGGACTTTTTCCATGGTAAGGAAGAGCATTTTTGTAGATAGATTGAAACGCTTTGTCATAATATATCTATATTTTAAAAACAGGTGTGTAAAATGATTGATAAAATATATTTGTTTTAAATTTATCCAAATGATTTTCATATATTTTATTTCATAGGAATCCTAATGCAATTACCCTATTCATAGCTCTTGCAGTTTTGCAGAAGACAAATTTTAACCGATCTTCAATTCACACTGAGTGCTCGCTCAGTAAGTGGGAGGTCATGGGTTCGAACCCCCACAGGGTCTGACCCAAGACTTGAAAGTGGGTAGTGACTGTCCTTTCACCAAGCAATCAGCATTACGAAATGAAAGTCATGGTTCTTGTGGATGGGAACTTAAAATAAACGAGGTCCCGTGTCACGGCAGGCGTGTAATGCCACCAGCGCAACGCACAGGCAAAATTTCTGCACTTTCGCCTATAGCTGGCAACATCTTGATATAAGTGAAATATTCTTAACTAGGACGTTAAACACCATTACTCAACTCAATTCACACTGATGCTGACATCAAGTGAATAACATTAGCTCAGGTAAAATCTATACTGATAAGTTTTAAAAAAATGCCTGAACTTACTTTTGTGGCCAGTATGTTAAACCAACTGCCTGAAGCCATTTATCAGGTACATAGGCCCAAATTATATAAATCCCTAAAATAAAAACAAATATGAATCATCAGTGTTTTATATGTATAGTTAGCAAACCATCATTTATTTGCCCCTTGAGAACTTCACCTTTAAAATGGTTACCAAAACTTAATTCCATTGTTCTGGTACTATTTATGATAATATTTTTTTAAATGGAATAAAGTATATAAAAAAATGAGTAACACATTTTTAATCCTCTGTCAAGATTTTTTCAATCATGTAGAAGGAATCAGTGGTAATGGTGGAGGAAAGGCAGTGTCTGACAAAAACCACTGACCTCTGGCAAGTTTTCTCACACTAGTTATTGCCCATGTGTGATTCACGCCTAGACATTGACAGCTGTTGTGATCTACAATGTATAAGCACACACTGAGAAGTAGAGTGCAAATTAATGGTTTTTCACACCCCAGTCAAGAGCACTTCACTTACATGAAGGCATTCAAATCTGGGATGCTTGAGGAAAGCCAAGAAAACCACTGGCACTTTGCATTTGGACTGATATTTTTGCACATACATGTACTAGGATATGCCCGTTTCACATCACATTCTACAGCAGGGAGAAACGCATAACACTAGTAATCAAGTTACCAGTATAAACGAACCTAGGACTTTGACTGACTAGTACTACAGAAAATTATGTTGCTTACCAAATATAACAAATGACATTAAGTACAATACGAATCCATATATAGCTCTCTCTGGTGTCGGAGATGGTGAATGTTCTGTCATTACTATAGATTGGGGGGGGGGGGGGGGGTATCGTAACTGTTGTAAACCGTACCTATCGATATTTTCTCATGCTCGGTATAACAACATCTTATGGTATTACATATGGTAAACTGCGACGACGACAACGTTGGTGTTTTTCTTTTTTATGGGGATGATGATGATAATATTAATAATGATGCTGATGAAATGAATATTGAAGTCTGAAGTGAACCGCGAATAACCAATTCGACTACCTAATCACGGCTTACCAGTCAAATCAAACCAACAAAAATATATTTGATAAAAAGTGCAAATAAAATACAACAGTAACCTCTTTTAAAATCGACTTTACAATAAATAAGATAACATTTACGCACAAAAACATGACAAAACATACTGTATATTACAGGGTCGTAAGATAACTTTATTAACCTGCAAATCAATTTTGCAAATTATAAGTTACATCCTGTTAAGCCTAGTACGGAGTAAAACATAAGAAAGAAATGGCACAATTTAAAAGCATAAAATGTAATGAAAATGCAACTTTAATGAAAAGAATAGATAAACCAAAATAAACTAAAATAACACAAAGCAACAACAACAAAATATGACAATTATCTGCATGTCATAGCGACATGACCTGCCAGAACACTTATTTGTATACCCCTGAATTGTCTTAAAAAGTGTTTGCAATGCTTGCATTTTGGTGTATCGGATTTTTTATAGAGGATGAGACCTTATGATAACAGATGTCCCGTGTCACGATTGGCTTGACACGTGAAAGATACCTCCCTGCGAACTGTAAATTTGAGCCATTTCACCTATAAACGGTGACGTCTAGATATCAATGAAATAATTTTGACTGGAGCGTAAAACCTCTTTCATTCAATCAATCTTCATCCAACCTAAGTAGAATAAAGTGGAATCAATGTAGGAAACCAAAAACGGTTATTTTTAAGAAGGTTCTGTTTTTGTAGGATACGCCTGTACCGGAAGGTAAATTGAAAGGTACCGACCTCTGCGGAGAGAAAGGACACGATGGCTGTATTTAGTGTGCTGCGTCCCTCGTTACAGAGGAATATGAGAGCAGCAACACTGATTTTTGTAAGAAGCAGCCCGTTCCTTAAAGTGAAGAACACACAGAGAGGTAATTTGTTTAAATATGCGTTTAAATGTGACAATCATATTTTGCTGTGAATAGCGCCCCCCCCCCATTCCCTCTTGTTGCCAAAGGTTATGGTATTTACAGTTCGTTTTTAATTTAATGGTTAACTTAAGATAACAATCAACATTTTCATCTCATCGTAAATTTCTTTCAACTGCCAGATAAAACCCGCAAGATTGGCTATATTTTAGTCATCGGAAAAACTTTGTATCTTCAAAACGCCTAACTTCGTGGTAGTATCAAGTTCGTGGCAGTTTGCTTACACTGGGTATTATTTATAGGAAGTTCATCAAGGTATCAGGTCGATTCGCCCTTATGCCCGTTCGCCCTGGGTCGATTCGCCCCGGGTTGTTTCGCCCCCAGAAGAGAGTTGTTTCGCCCTACAAATATACTTCTGCCTGGAGCCTCACGTGTAAACATGTAAGTATTAACGACGATTTATTTGTGCACAGTTCTTTGTTTTAAAAGTACAATGACCAGGTATTTGTTTGATGTACTGCGGATGACTGCTATTTCTGCTTTGATGTCCATATACATCAAAGTATCTTGACCCATGAAGACACAAGCTGTGTTGTTTGTTATTGTTTTATGCAATTAATTAAACACATATGTTGAGAAGTTATGTTATTTTAATGCAAAACAGATAAAAAAATATTTTTTAAGCAACTTAAATATGTCAACATTTTAGATTGTTTTTTTTATTAGTTAATTTAAATAAACAATGGGGCCAATCGACCCAGGGCGAACGGGAATAAGGTGAATCGACCCAGGGCGAATGGGAATCGGGGCAATTGACCCATGGGGTGAACGGGAATCAGGGCGAAAAGACCCGGATTCGTTCATCACTGTACACACTCGAAGTCAAATAGGTATCCCAAGAATTAAACTTTCCATACTTTGTTAGAAAAATTTTAAATATGTTTTAAACTGGTAAGAAATATATTTAACAATCAAAAGTGTAAATTTTTGACAGATTTCACTATTGCCATTTTATTCTCGAAGATATATCTTTATTTTTAATCATATGTAGAATGAATAATGATGTAAACCATTTCATATGCAAGAAGAATGTCTGACCTATTTACCTAATCATAACCTGAAACTTTTTGTGCTAAGTAATACTAGTTTCTAGTGTCATCAAAATCATGTGTCGTTTAAGCTGTGTTTTATAAAATTCATGCATTTTTCACTCTGTAATATGATGTAAAATTACATGAATTCCGCATGTCTTAGCAGAAATGCATAATCGTTTTTAATCCTTGTTTTTATTTTCATCCAAAATTTGCTTGTTAATCTAAACTAGACTATTGAAAAAAAAATTTTTTTTGAACAATCAGTTTTGTATGCCCAGCCTAGGAGAAATATCATGATTCAGGAGTCTTCCCATAGACTTTGGTCACATTTTTTAAAACCAATTTCTATAGAACTACTTTTAAATAGTCAAAGGTTTATCCACAATGCATCCAGTGTGTGAAATTAATGCGGGCCTTATGGCCCGAGGCTATTAACTTTTTGCTCGGGTCACCAACTTCATAGAGTTTCAAGTCCAGGTTGGCTCTTCCGTTTAACCAGCCATTCTCCTATAGCAGGCAGATGTTTCAGTATAATAAGGAATCTACATTAATGAAGTTCAATACTTTACACTAGTACAACAGACAATATAGAAAAGCAGTGACATTCAAAACATTTTTTTTTTCGTTTTAAATGTCACCGAGAAAAGATACAACAATACATACATTTTAGTTAATATGAGGTTTAATTGGCAAAATTAGAGACACGCAAACTTCCATATTTCAGGGCCATTAACTTTTATTTGGGCTACCATCTTTTAAAAGTTAAGGGCCTTGTTGACCATCATGACTTTCTAGCTAATTTCATACACTGAATGCAACATTGATAAAAAAAATAGAAATAATAATAACTTTTACGTCACTGTTTTGTGACAGAGATTTATGCTAAATTTTTGTAGAAAATCCAATAAAGTTGAATTAATTAAATTTGGTATTTTTCACTGGCTCGAGTCTAGACATAACTGAAAATCGCTAAGTACATCCACAGTTACCATAAATTTTTTCTGTAGAAAGGACATTATTGCTGCAGGGATTTTACATGTTCAAAAACAATGCAAATGATGGGTTTACAAAGTAAATCGCCACCAAAATTTTAATCTTTAAATTCCTTCCCTAACTAGTCATTATTTATTCTATTCCACAGCTGTTTCAAGGAATGTTGGTATGCTAGATGTTAACAGGAAGATGCTTGTAATGCCAGCCAAATATATTTATAATGTTCTTTATGATCAGTTTGTAAGTACAAAATAAGTGTCAGAAATTAGGAAATAATTTTATGTCTCTGATAAGAGATTGAAATTGATTTTTAAAAATCTTAATTTTCTTCACAAGTTTTTAACACATGTAATATTATACCAACAAGTCGCATTATAAAGACTTTAATAAAAAAAAAATAGAATCAGTATACATCACTAGTTTGGGTAATAATCTCAACAACATGCTGGCATTGAGGGCAATGGTAATTATAAATTTAATTTCATGGATTTCAGTAACCCACAAAAATAACGAAATTTAATCTCCCACAAATATTTGTGATTTTACAGTATGTGTTATTGTATCATATACTTTTTTAGCCTCAAGATGATAAATAACCATTCAATCATTCATATACCACCTTGTTGGCTCATTGGTAAATTATCTGCCTTGAGAGCGGGGTGTTATGGGTTTAAACCCCAGCTGGGTTATACATAAGACTAAAATTTGAGAGACTGGTTCACCTGGGGCCAGGATAATAGACTGGGGGAGTTGGTATGCTTGTCTGTGGCATACTGACTCAATGAGCTAACACCTGAACAAAAAAGGTCATCTTGGGTGTGCACTAGTGCAAAGCAGACCATAATACACACTTGCACACCTCACACATTACAAACTTGTTTTTGGATTAATCAGTAGAGATTAACAACCTTGCTCTCACAGTTAATAGCTAAAATTGTTGATTTGATGCTAAACAACATTATAACAAACCAATCAATCATTCAAATGTAAAAATCATTGGAATATTTTATTCATACATTTGTGGGCATTTCATGTACAGTATTTCTATGAAACGTACACCTTAGATTTTTCTGGCCCTGAAACTTTAGGTAAAATGTCAACTTATCTAAGAGAATAAATGTAATTGTTCTGCACCAGATTATCACATGGAACTCCATTGATGAACTGATCCTATGGAAGTTTTTAATTTTTTCTGATTGGATATTGTCAGTGCAGAAAACAATGTAATAGCCTTAGAATTTGTACAGAGTAATTCAGTTTTTTAGGAATTTTTCAATGAAAATGTAGTTATTGGAAGAAAAAACAATGTTTTTATTGTTATATCCATGCAAGTATGAATAACAGTGACAAGCCCAAACAGTTTACGTGACTTAAGGAGGTAATGCTATTCAACCTTTAGCTGGGTTACACATAAGACTTTAAATTTGAGATACTGCTTTCTGTTTGGGGGCTCTGCATTAAAAAGTCAGAATATCTACTAGTTCACCCAGTGTTAGATTAATGTGACTGAGGATGTTTAACGTCCCAGTCAAGAATATTGAGGTGTCACAAGCTATAGATGAAAGTGCAGAAATCAGAAATTTTGCCTGTGTGTTGCACTGATGTCATTATACAACATGGTTCTTTATTGTGTCGTGCCTACTGTGAAACGTGTAACAGGACCTCGTTGATTTTATGTTCCAATCTGAAAGAACCGTGACTTTCATTTGGTAATGCCAAGTACTTGACCAAAGAACAGTCACTATCCATTTTCAAGTCTTGAGTCAGACCCATTCGGGGTTTCACCACCTCCCACTTACGAAACAAGTACTCTACCAACTTCGCTACTGCAGTGGTAGGTGTGGTATGCGTGTCTGTTTGTAGAGCTAGCACCACAACAGAAAGTCATTCTAAGTACCTGCTAGTACAAGGCAGACCATGATACAAGCTCAAATATTTATGCATAAACAAACTTGGTCATAGATTAATCTCTAGAGATGATCAGATCAATAAACATGCTCACGCTGAAAATAACAGAAATATTGCTGATGCAATGTAAAACAACATTACTATCCACCAAACAATAAAACTGTGTAAAAACAGCCAAAAAAAAAAAAAGAAAAGAAAAGAAAATGAAAGAAAAAGAAAGAAAAAATTAATAATGCCATATACCGGTAATAATGAAAAATTAATACATGTATTCATTGTATATCTTTTTTAAAATGTTGTTATATTTGTTTTAAGTCACATCCTGTTTTTATTTCTTTTTTTACAGATTTTTTTCACCCTCTTAGGAGTTATACCAGTGGTCTTAACAGTATTTTGTGCTAACATATTTGTAGGTAGGTATGCAGGTACTTTCTCACTTTCTCACGGATACGCTGATGACCAAGTGGTCAAAAGCATGCACTTACAAATCACAGTACCTCTCACAGTCTCGGTTCGAATCCAACTTAGACAGATCCAAGTTTGAGAAAGCTTGCCAAAGGTAGAAGGTTTTCACTGAATACTCCTGTTTCCTCCACCAACCTAGAACTGATTGCCTTCATATAAGTGAAAGAATCTTGACTAAGGCGTAAAACACCATTACTCTACTCGCTCTGTCTCTGTTTCTCCCAGCCTGCTAATGATGATACATGTATATGTTAACATTTTTTTAAAATATTGGTGTGCATTTAAATGTTTTAGCACTTTATATTTAGTACACAAATGCAAATACAGTAGCAGATGCATGTGCACTGAAGAAAACCTTGCTGAAATTATGAAAATCTACAGACAGTATAAAAGAATTGTAGAGAATGCCAAGTGTCAGAAATTATGTCAGAGTAGCATAAAAAGATGGCATTATCAATTCATTGTGCCAAAATATTTCTAATTTGTTTGTTTTATTAAAGGTCATATTAAAGGAAAATTTACAAATGTTACAAAAAAATTCAAAATTTGTTTTAAAGAAATCTACAAAAGTCTCAGAAAAGCTACAGGTGACAACAGACTTGAAATATGTTTTGAAGTCATGATGATAATAATGATTGTTTCTTCATACAGAAACATTACACTTAAATATCTACCATTGTGCTGGTTTTGTTGCATAAAACTTTGAGACCAAATATATTTATATGAACTATTATTATCACTGGTCACATGGTCTTTACAAAATGTGAATGACATCATTTATTGGCTGTTCCAGCAACTGAGCATACATGTTGTTAGTGGCATTGTTTTTTTGGTTTTTTTTCAGTCGTAATTTTTTTTATACATGCAAAAATACATATATGGTAACCATCAGACTGTATTTAGATGGCTATTCTTAGGCAAAGAAAGCTTATTATAATACATAATTTAAAAAAAGAAAAGAAAAAGAAATTTAAAATATAGATACATGCATGATACAACCTTTCTTTATCTATTTTAAAAATATGTTATCATTGCTGTTTTCAGGTCCAGCTGAATTGAAAGATATCCCTGAAGGTTATGAACCAAAAGAATATGAATATTACAAGGTATGGTATTACCATAAGAATCCATTATAAATATCCATTGTAGTAAGGAAATCTCTCCCTCAGATTGAAGATTTAAGTCAAAGACAATGCTTGGTCTAACATTGACAAACTCTTTATGGACTAAGTTTATTGTCAGTTTATGGCTTTATACTTGACTTATATAGACACCATTGTCATTTTTGCATAGTCTTAACTTCATCATCATTCAATGTTAAAATATTTTGAAAGAGAGTATTTAAAGGACATGCCATTAAAATCTTTGTTAAATTAGTCTTAGTAAACTTATGTTTGGTTTTAATGTTCATTTCTGAAGATTTTAACTTGTTCATTTCAGAATGTTTCCACATGTTTGTTTTATCAGGTTTCAACATGTTCATTTCAGAGGATTTTAACTTGTTCATTTCAGAATGTTTCCACATGCTTGTTTCATCAGGTTTCAACATGTTCATTTCAGAATGTTTCCATATGTTTATTAGGCATCACAAATCTTGTTTAGATAGGCATCACAAATCTTGTTTAGATAGGCACCACAAGTCTAGTTTAGATAGGCATCACAAGTCCAGTTTAGATAGGCATCACAAGTCTAGTTTAGATAGGCATCACAAGTCCAGTTTAGATAGGCATCACAAGTCCAGTTTAGATAGGCACCACAAGTCTAGTTTAGATAGACATCACAAGTCCAGTTAAGATAGACATCACAAGTCTAGTTTAGATAGGCATCACAAGTCCAGTTTAGATAGGCATCACAAGTCCAGTTTAGATAGGCACCACAAGTCCAGTTTAGATAGACATCACAAGTCCAGTTTAGATAGACATCACAAGTCCAGTTTAGATAGTCATCACAAGTCCAGTTTAGATAGGCATCACAAGTCCAGTTTAGATAGGCATCACAATTCCAGTTTAGATAGGCACCACAAGTCCAGTATAGATAGACATCACAAGTCCAGTTTAGATAGGCATCACAAGTCCAGTTTAGATAGGCACCACAAGTCCAGTATAGATAGGCATCACAAGTCCAGTTTAGATAGGCATCACAAGTCCAGTTTAGATAGGCACCACAAGTCCAGTTTAGATAGCCATCACAAGTCTAGTTTAGATAGACATCACAAGTCCAGTTTAGATAGACATCACAAATCTTGTTTAGATAGACATTACAAATCTAGTTTAGATAGGCATCACAAGTCTAGTTTAGATAGGCATCACAAGTCCAGTTTTTAGAAAGGCATCACAAGTCCAGTTTAGATAGGCATCACAAGTCCAGTCTAGATAGGCATGACAAGTCTAGTTAGATAGGCATGACAAGTCCAGTTAAGATAGGCATCACAAGTCTAGTTTTGATAGGCACCACAAGTCCAGTTTAGATAGGCACCACAAGTCCAGTTTAGATAGGCATCACAAGTCCAGTTTAGATAGGCATCACAAGTCTAGTTTAGATAGACATCACAAGTCCAGTTTAGATAGGCATCACAAGTCCAGTTTAGATAGGCACCACAAGTCCAGATTAGATAGGCATCACAAGTCCAGTTTAGATAGGCACCACAAGTCCAGTTTAGATAGACATCACAAGTCCAGTTTAGATAGGCATCACAAGTCCAGTTTAGATAGGCATCAGTCCAGTTTAGATAGGCATCACAAGTCCAGTTTAGATAGGCACCACAAGTCTAGTATAGATAGGCATCACAATTCCGGTTTAGATAGGCATCACAAGTCCAGTTTAGATAGGCACCACAAGTCCAGTTTAGATAGACATCACAAGTCTAGTTTAGATAGACATCACAAGTCCAGTTTAGATAGTCATCACAAATCTTGTTTAGATAGACATTACAAATCTAGTTTAGATAGGCATCACAAGTCCAGTCTAGATAGGCATGACATATCCAGTCTAGATAGGCATGACAAGTCTAGTTTAGATAGGCATGACAAGTCCAGTTAAGATAGGCATCACAAGTCTAGTTTTGATAGGCACCACAAGTCCAGTTTAGATAGGCACCACAAGTCCAGTTTAGATAGACATCACAAGTCCAGTTTTTAGATAGGCATCACAAGTCCAGTTTAGATAGACATCACAAGTCCAGTTTAGATAGGCATCACAAGTCCAGTTTAGATAGGCACCACAAGTCCAGTCTAGATAGGCATGACAAGTCCAGTTTAGATAGACATCACAAGTCCAGTTTAGATAGGCATCACAAGTCCAGTTTAGATAGGCATCAGTCCAGTTTAGATAGGCATCACAAGTCCAGTTTAGATAGACATCACAAATCTTGTTTAGATAGACATCACAAATCTAGTTTAGATAGGCATCACAAGTCTAGTTTAGATAGGCATCACAAGTCCAGTTTTTAGAAAGGCATCACAAGTCCAGTTTCGATAGGCATCACAAGTCCAGTCTAGATAGGCATGACAAGTCTAGTTTAGATAGGCATGACAAGTCCAGTTAAGATAGGCACCACAAGTCTAGTTTTGATAGGCACCACAAGTCCAGTTTAGATAGGCACCACAAGTCCAGTTTAGATAGGCATCACAAGTCCAGTTAAGATAGGCACCACATGTTTGGTTTAGATAGGCACCACATGTCCAGTTTATCAAGGATCTGCATGTAAAGTTTTGGTAGGTCAATGAAAGTAAAGTTTCATTTATATTTCATTGTATATATTATGTATGTTTTTGTAATTTCCAGGGTCCTATTCAAAGATTTCTGGCGAAATATTTTCATACAAGTTATCAAGAAACATATGAGAAATCTTTGCATGTAGTGTACCATGAACAGGATAAAGCTGAATTTAGGTAATCAAGAGCATGGTTGGTCAATAAATGTATAAATGAGCATGTGAAATGTGGCCAAGATCATTTCACATACAGGGAATTGTAACCAGTTAAACTTGTGTTACAGAAATGGTATACATTGATATGAAAATTTATGGTAAAAAGCAGTTGTGGTTTTTTTCCACCCCAAGCTTAATACCATAACAGCTGGGAGCTGATTTCTGTGCCATGCCTTCCAGCTTTGGGGGATGAAAAATAGTTTAAACAATTTTATTTAAACTATTTGAACAGATGGAAATTTTCTTGAAAGACCTTTTTGCTTTTAGTGCTATTGTAGAAACTTTTAATCATATTTCAAGGGTAGTTACTATTTTTGATGTTACAGACACTTCCTTACAATCAGCCAAAAACAAAGTTCAAAATGATGACTGTTTATGAAATAAACTTAAAATTGCTTTAATTATTATGACCAATAAAGATTTTGTCATGAGATCTTGATGAAAGGACTTTTAAAATGGGGTTGATTCAATCGTCTAAGTAATAACCTTTTTCATTATTATTATTTTAATGCAGACATTAAATTTGGCTTTGTAAAAACATTGCTCCTATATACACTATAATTTTTATAAAGCCACAGTCATGAAACAAGCCTTAAATTTTTTTTTTTTTTTTTTTTTTTTTTTTTATTTACTTTATTTATTGATTTTTTTTTCAAATATCTTGATGCAGATTTTTATTTTAAAAAAGTTTCATCAATCCAAGGCAATTTCAAGGTCATCTCCTCATTTAAAATTTTAGCGTAGAATTTACATCATATGATTGATGAAATCATTTAAAATCTGATAATGTGGGGCATTTTGGTACATGTTTAAATCTTTCTACAGCTACTTTTTGGGGGAAAAAAAAAATAAAACTTATACCATGTAGTATGATATTGGTTCTCATTTTTCAAGGCATGTTCACATCACATACTTTTCTAGAATGAATACAAACTGTTATATGATGTTGAGTTGAGTTGAGTAATGGTATTTAACATCCCAGTAAAGAACATTTCACTTATATTGATACTTCACCAGCTAAAGGAGAAGGATCAGAAATTTTGCCTGTGCATTGTGCTGATGGCATTATACAGCAGGGTTCTTTATCATGCCACACCTACCATGACATGAGACCTCGTTTATTTTGAGTTCCCATCCAAAAGAACTGTGCCTTTCATTTTGTAATAATGAGTACTTGATGAAAGAAAAATCACTACCCACATTCAAGTCTTGGGTCGGACCTGGTTGGGGTTGAACCCATGACCTCCCACTTATGGAGTAAGCACTCTTCCAACTGAGCTACCGCAGTGGTTGAACTATGATATGTGTAAACACATATTATTACTTCACCTTAAGAAGGAAGTCTGTTTAACGTCACTTTTCATTATTACACCAATTTTTAAGAACTGATATGCTAAAAATTATGAGAGAAAGACATTTCCATCCACCTAACATGTTACTTAAAAAGATTTTTTATCATTTTTTTATTTCAGAGAATTAGAAAGAAAAGTTAAAAAATTGCAAGATAAACGAAATGATTACAAAGGGTGGTACTTTATTCCAGGGGATCTACAACGTATAGAGGAAATCAACAATACTAAAAGTGTTGTTGATGAAAAATCAGACTAGTTCTGAATTTAATATTACACCCCATAGTAAAAAGGTCCTCTTGCAAGACTATGAAAAATAAAATGATTTTTTTATTGTAAAATCACCTGTCAGGACATGACAGGAATTTTAATTTGTGTCATCTTTGTTACGGAATACACAGTACAACAATTTTTTTATGGGTGTTAGACTTTTTCTTTTTGTCATTTTGACAATATGGATTTAGAATACAAATTTGTATATTCTTGGAAATGTGTGACTGGTTGTTTAGTAAACTAAGATTTAATAAAAAAAAATTGAAAAAGATTAATTTTGTTGTATTTTCTTTATTTCTGAATCCAGTTTTTGGGAAAATTCTTTTATGAGAAAGTTTATCAATTTGCTTTTCAAAAATCGTAGCATCAAGGTGCTATTTCCAACAGGTACATATCCCTCCTTATCATTGGGAGAAAAAGAGTTAATTTTGTTGCAGTTCATATTTAGTTCAAAATGTAAAAAATTACATAAATATTTTACAATATTCGCACTAGAGCTCAGTCTATGACCAAAACCTTGATCTGAAGCTGATTTCTGTTTAAAACCTTATTTTTTAAAAATTATTTAAGTATTTTTTACTGTAAAAAATTACCACCAATTTTATTTCTCTTTCAATTTCCAATTAAAGAGTAGTCTATATGCATATAAATTACAGCACCTCTGTGGGTCTTACCTGTAATCCAACTTTAGGAAAATCCTTTGAGAAAAGTTTGTCAATTTTCCTAGCAAAAGTTGTGTTTTTTCCTTGGTAATCTAGTTTCCACTGTATAAGAACTGATTGTCTAAATGAAATTGAAATTGTTAGACTTGGGGATAAAAACACTCCACACTATTTTCTTTTCACAAAAAGATAATGAAACTTTTTTGTCAGTTTGACATTACATGTGATGTTGTACCTAGGGCAGTTAAATTTTTATCGTTTTGTTCATGTGGTTCCATAAAACAGTGGTTACCCATTTAGAATATTAGGTCTGTGACTTTCTGTCAAGTTTAAGTACATTTTCTGGTCAGTTTTTAAGATTGCACCATTAAAAAGATATGGAATGGGATTGGGTTTTACACATTTTCTCCAAAAAAGAAATGGAAGATAACAAAACAGTAGCCAAGCGCTACTGTATATTCTTGTATTATATTTAGTGCTCCCAAAGGTTTCAAACATTTAGTGTGTATTAATATTGACGCTGTCTTTGTTTCCTCTTAGACAGGTAAGCTAAACCTAATTTAAATCTTGTTGGTCAAGTCTTAAGAGCGTTATAACCGAACAAACACCTGTCACTTGGTATCAACTGATTTATTTGCACAAGTGATTTTGAATGCAAGTGATCACTATTAAATTCAAATGGCAGAAATTAGTTTCATTTTGTCAACCAAAGATAAGATATCAGACATCAGTGAAAAATTTACCAGACGCCTAACAAGAGAAAGCGCCTAAAAAGAGAGTTAATGGACAGCCTAAATAAGTATTTATCTAAACCTCCAGGAGCTGCTAAAAGAAAGAGTGGAGAGTACAATTCATATTACCTGAAATTAGAAGTGAAATCAGAAAAAAGCACTCTGGAAAATGGTGTTCTAAAAAATGCATGGTGTTCTAAAAACTGCATGGAAACTGTACAAAACTGGATGTAAATGTATCAGAAAATACTGTTCGTAACATTAAATGTGCTTATCTTCCGAACACAGTACAACATTGCAACAGACATTACAATCATTTCAAAAGTTGATCAAGTGAGGTCCATTTTATTAGAAAATTATGATTCTATGGTGTCTGATAATATTAAAAACGAGAGAAGCAGATGGTGTAATAAATTCTAAGATAGCAATGGCATAGAAAAAGGAATAATCATCAATCATAGAACTTTGTTTTCAGTAAATGGTGTTCCGATAGAAATTAATAAATCTTGGGTCCAATTGTTATTTCCACATATTTTCCAGTTCACCGATTAATACTAGAATTGTACTGTCATTTCACTATTGGTTGAAAAATTGCTGAAATGAAGTAAAACACTATGTCCTTGCTACTTATTTATAAATTAGTTGTGTCATGAATGGCTTAAAATTGCCTGTGTTTGCACGAGATGTGCATGTATGTATAATAATCTTGTGTACTAGCACACTCAGGGCGACTTGTTGTTAAGATACTAGCTCATTTAGTCAATATGCCACAGACAAGCATACCACTGCCTTGGTCATTATCATGGCAACTGGAAAAGCATTTGATACTCTGATTCTCTTAATGCTGAGCACCAGAAGAGGAAGTAATATCTCAAATTTTAAAGAACTATGTATGACCTAGTCAGGATATGAACCCACAACCTCCCACTCTCAAGGCAGACACTCTACCACTGAGCCAACAAAGGTGTATGCAAATTAAGTCGAAACATTCCAGATTTCTATTTAATTTACAGACAATGGATTCCAGTATCAAATAAATGTGTTGATTTAACTAGTAAACAAAATTTTCAAAATCAGATTATCCATCTTTTATACTTTAATAATACCAATGGTTACATTATTATTTAAATACGAGTATATGGCAGTTAAATTATCAAGAACACATTAAAATTAAAAAAAAACAAAAAATATAATTAACCAATCAAGTCATTTTAACAGTTAAATTTATCTGCACATATGCACTCGTTTCAGTTTAAATTTGGATGAAAATAATTTAAATCTACACTTGCACTCATTTCAGTGAAAACAAATTTAATTCTTAACATGCACTCATTTCAATTCTAAGAAAATAACAATTCCTTCATATTGTGTATTTTTGTGTTAGCATATAATCTGCATTTTTGTGAAAACTGATAAAATGTTACATATTTATTTTTCCTTATATACATATTAAATTCTAAATCATGAAACTGACATTTAATTTGAAAAAAAAAAAATCAAGAAAAAATCTATTTAATAATAACAGTATGCACTTTAATCCTTTCAAATGTAACTAAATTTGATGTAAAATTGGGACTGCCTAACAATGGGGGTATTTCATTTTCATCCCCTCTTGAATAGCAATTCGTTCAGAATTATTTTCCAATTAATTCTAATAATAATAGATTCAAGAGTCTTGGCCGAATTTCTAGAATTGCAGGAGTGTTTTGTACTGATTCACATGTGTTGGATTGTGTCTAATATATATTTGAATTTCTAGGAAGTTTTTCTAATTTAATTTCTGTAAATAAGTTGTTACTCTTATCAGCAATAAGTAAATTCAAGATCATTCTACATGGATTATCCTGTAAAGGTTTGAGATAACGAGTTAATAAGAATTAATCTAATCAAATTATCTAAATACATGTACTTAAATTATACACTGTGTTTTGTAACATGTTACACTGATTTTATATAAGAACATTCAAGGTGACCATGGTTACCGAAAAATAGAAAACAATAAAATAAAACGTTTTAACCACATCAACAAACTCTAATAAAAAAATGATTTTCTGATTACTAAGAGACGATATTTATTATTTCTTTTAGGTGATATATGCTTTTTATACATTGTTTGCATAAAAATGAATACTTTCTTACATGATCAAAATTAGATTTCAGTTCACATTTGTTAATTTACTTGTGATCATAGGCAGATTTATAATGTAAAACAAAAAAAAAAAAAAGCATACAACATATAAACAAATTACCCCATTAACAAATATACCCACTCATAAACACATAGCTAATATATCAATAACATTGCTAAATACAGTTACAATCATATTATCACATTATCACATAGCCAATATTCACAGAAAAACTCCTTTTAACACCTTTATTTAAAATGGACCTAATTGGCCAATTGGTCTACAATATGCATTTAAAAATCACAGTGTTTCTAGGTTCAAATCTCAGGGCAGATCCTAATGTGAAAAACTTTCAGTTTACTTTTGGAAAGTGGGGTGAATTTTTCCTGAATATTCTGGTTTCCTCCACCATCCCAGATCTGTAAACCTTAATAAAAGTAAAAGAATCTTAAATGGTGTATCAAGACTCCACAACACATTTTTTTCTAAAAATAGATTGTGACAAATTTTTCAATTTTTTCATGATTTCCAAAATCAAAAATAGCATGGTTACTATAAATAACTGAAGAAAATTTTAGTTCACTTAATTTTAACAACTTTGTACATCCCACAAAAAATGTGCTATCAGAATTGTTTATACATTAATCATAAACATATCAACTGTACTATAAATAACTTTTCATTTCAATGTGCGCTTTATTATTTTCTTTACAACATTTAATTGGCTATAATTTTTTTTAAAAAAAATATTGCAAAATAAGCAAAGTAATTTGCAAATGCACCAAATAAAACAAAAGCTATCAAAGTTACAGAGAGAAAATGTTAAACTATTAATATCACAAGAACAAAGTTATCAAATATAAAGTTTCTTCATCTCATTTATATAAAAGTTGTAGTTCTCATCTGACACTTCTCATAGTCTAAATATGTTTTATTTCTTGAACTTACACCAAGACATGACTTGCATCACGCAACACAGCATTTTGATCATCATTTGAGCAGTCAAACCAGTCTTGTTTGAGTTTATTGGATTTAAACTAAACTAAATTTGTACAGTGTATTAAGTACATTCAGTCTGTATTTTTTCTGACCTGAACACACTTTATGCCTGATGACTGTATGTAGGGTCAGAACGACATCTACATCACAAACTTGGGATTTTCCAATACCAACTGGTGTCTGAAGAAGTGTCGTCTGATTTCCCTTGTTGATGGAGTTTGGTAATATTTCTACAGTTCCACTAAACTTTTCAGTCTGAATTCAGACTGAAAATTTAAGTGGAAATGTAGAAAAATTACCAACCTCCATCTATAAGTAAGTGACTTAATAGTTCAAAATACTTGAATATGTGAGTTTTGTGAGGCCAATAAGTCTTGTTTTTAAAATGGAAGATAATGTTGGCAAACATCAACATCGAAGAAACTGATCTGAATCTCAAACCATTGGTGATTTCATCTTGAAATATTTAAATATTTTGAAGATAAATCATTCAAAAGGTGCACTATGTGATATCAGTTGGTTTTGTAAAATCCTGTTTTTTTTTTAATTGTTCTGAACCTACACAAAGTAGTCGGGCATAAAATGTGTTAGGGTCAGATGAAATTTGGACTATATAGTACATGTACAAAGCATTTTTACTGGTTCACAAAATATTCTGCATTTTTTTTCCAATAAATTAACCTTAAAGTTAAATTCAATTCTTATATGATATATTAAAATTTCATTTAATGAAAGTCAATATTAATGTTAATTATGTCAAAAACAAAAGAAAAACAAAAAAAACAAAACATTTAAATGCATTTTATCTGCATCTTATTGTGGCACTTATGAGTAATACTTAAAAGGTCACAATGGTTATTAACATATCAACATTTTGCAATCACAACTGAATAACTTATGTTGCCATTACTTCATGTGTGCTTAAAATGGTAAACAACCTGATCCTCAATTCATATAATCATTTATTAATATTTTATATCACAGTACTTAAAACATTAATACTTATATATCAAACATTAATTATTGTCCAAACCTCATTCTGGGTAAATAGGAATGATTTCTATACCTCCAGGAAAAATATACCAGTATATAATATGGAAAATTATACGCCTTTAAAATACAATGCAATATAAAAATTTGAATTGCGGTTAAATTTTGACCCGATTAGCTAAATAAAAAAAGACATTTTGAAATTGAATGTAGAAGATAAGATGACACAAAAAATTCTGACCTAAATGTAAAATAATATACGATACTTTTCAGAACAATTCATTGTTTTTTTTACTTATTGAATATGCTCTTTATTCATTGTTTAACCTGAAAAAAAAAGCCACCCTTTCTAAAGGCCAGGAATGTTACAGTAAAAGTCTAACACCACTTGTTTCGTGAGATTGAAGAAACTAAACCTAGAACTACTTTTTAATTTTTTTCAAATTAAAAATATTTGTCCCCACTATTAAATTTCATCTATTTTACACAACTCGTGGCAATTAAATTTTTCTCTCCAAATCCTTGAAATATACAAGCTTTCTGCCATTTTAAGATTCAAAATACTTGTAACAAGCCTAATATTGCACTGCCTCCTGTGAAGTCTCTGATGTCAAGAAGAGTGTGTAGAATATTTTTGCTCATGGGCAAGACATTGTAAACTAATAAGGTAAAATGGGAGTTTTTACATATTCAAATTCAGACTTCAAATGTATACAGAGATTTAAAAAAAATTACAGTCAATAAATGTTCCTTTAAGTGACTTTCTTAGTTGCAAACTTTGCAAGTATATGCTAAAACATCAAAATTTATCACAGTTGGACATGGTCATAAAGGTCAATCAAGGGAACAACTACTGATGACTACGTCTTTGATTCACATTTTTTTCCTCTGGTTCTTGACACTTTGTTTCAGGTTTTGTTTCATTTTGTTGTTTTATACCAGTAAATGTATATGTTTTGAGAGATTTTTTTTTTTAAAAAAAAAAAAAAAAAAAAAAAAAAAAAATTTCACAGACTGGAAATTTTTTAAAAGATTCCATAAAAAATTAACATGATTATGAAAATTTTTAATTAACAGAGAAAAGAGGGGGGAAAAAAAAGAAAATCATACGCAAATATCACAATTAGCCTTTAAATTACTAGTACTTGAACTTGTATGCTGTAAGAGCAGAAACATTCACCAGTATGAATATTATATGGTAATAGTATTAACAATGTTGGTTCATGGGACCTGTAATAGTCTATTCTAGGAAAAATGTTCTTGAGGCAAAAACTCAAAAAAAATGTTATACTAGTTACTATCATACATAATTATTCAACGACTAACATCAGATTGGGGGCTATCTGGAACTCCTTTATATGTAGTCTTAGTATTTAATTTTAACTTTTTGGGCGATTTCTTTCCACTAACAGAACAGTCCCCAACTGAAGCAGCACTAGGTACAACAAACTTGGACAGGTTTACTGATTTCTTTTCATCAGTCTTTTTTGTTGTGTTGGTTTTTTTGCTATCACTATGGTGAACAGAATTAATGCTTACACACTGATCCATATTCTGATTTTTTAAATCCAATTTTTTCACAACTTTCTTTTTGGAATTCGGAGAAGAGTCTGTATTATTTTGCAAGTTCAAAACATCTACTTTTACAATTTTTGTATTCCCTATTTTGCATGTTGATGGTGTGCCTGTTCCATTCTCCATCTTGGATCCTGTTACAGTTTGTGTATCTGTACATGTACTTTGTGTTTTAACCTTTCCAGATTTTTGACCAGCAGTAGTACTTATTTTGATTGGACTAGTTTCTGATTTTTTACTGGCTTCACAATTCTTAATCACACTTTTCTTTCCCGGACTCTCTTCAGATTTGTTATTATCAACAAATATTTTTTTGGTCGGTGATTCTTTGGATTTTTTCATCTCCATTATTTTTTGCTTTTCATCTAAGCCTGGACTTAAACTTACACATGGAATTAATTTAACTTGACCTTTATTCTTAGCCAGTTTTGCCCCAGCTGTTGTATAAGGCTGAAACTGGTTAGGCAATACTTTAGGGTCAAACATGGCAGCCTTTTTCAAAGAAGTGTTGTATCCTGAGACATTATCAGTAAAAGTTGATTTATTCACAATTTTTTTGGTTTTATCCTGGTCAATGGAATCATTCGGCACGACAGACAGACAGGTATTTTTCTTCTGTTTAGGGGTTGTTATGTTTTTGACACCTGATAAAACAGACTGCAAATTTCTACGAGCTGCTTGAATGCCTAATACTTGATCAAGATTTTCACTAGAAGACCCACTGCAAGACCCAGTATCATCATTTTTACCTGGTGTGGTCTTTGAAGCTGAACCTTTGCCCATCACCAATTTGTCAGATTTGGAATTCTGAACAGACTGATTTGAACTTTGACCTTTACTCGCAACATCTGGTGATACCGATTCTGATATAGGGAGCTTTTTCTTCTTTGGTGAAATAGATTTTGATAATGCTTTTGGATTCAAAACAGTTACCGAGATATTCCCATCCAAAAAATTAACAGTTTTCAAATCAGAGGTTTTAGAATTCTTAACTTTTGGGGACTTCACTGTCACAACTTTTGGAGACAATGACACTTTCTTTGGAGACGATTCTTTAGAATCTGATCCTTGACTTTTACCATCAGATTTATTGACTAACTTTTTAGAAAATTTCATTAAACTTTTTTTTACTAGCACAGTTTTCTTCTTCACTGGTTTAATAGTAACTAAAACTGAGTTTTTGTCCTCGTTTGATTGCACAACTCTGATTTTTTCATCTGTACTAAATGATTGATTGTCTGTTGTTTGATTTTCATCGTTTTCATTCACAGATGGTACAACATTTTTCATTTTGTCCACATCATCTTCAGTTGAAACTTTTCTTTTCTTTATAGTTGTCCAAGAATGACCTTTCCTTCGTAGTTTCCGTTTGACACCTTTCGGCCATCCTCCTTTTTTAGCATTTGACTGTCCCAACTCATTATTGACAGATTTGCGTAGAGATCGATCTTCATCTTGCTGTTTAAGTCTGACCATCATCAACATTTCCTCTCGTCTTTCATCATCGCTAAGGCAACCATTTTTAACTTTTTCCTTTTTCACAAGACAAAAAGCCTTATAATGGTTCATCAATGTTTTTGGATAAGTAAAGCCTTTGTTACAGTACAAACAAACATGTTTTAATTTCTTATGAAATGTTTCATTAACTTGAGATTTCATCACTTTCAAATCCTTAAACTTTTCTTTCCGATCACATTTCTTTACATGTCTTTCTAACAATGATATAGTCTTGAATTTCACTCCACAGCCATTGCATTGATGCTTATCCAGAACTTCAGTAAGTTCACGGCGGCGGACATGATTTCCTGGATTGTAACGTAGATCAATACTCTTTCCACGTTTTTTCAATATTTTTACTGGGCTACATTCAGGGGTGTCTGGAATACTTACAACTTTCCTCTTACGGCAGCCCATGAATCTTCGTTTTTTCACTTTAAATTTGTTAAAACCTGTATTATCGCTTTTATTAGATAAATATTTTCCTAAACCATTCCCGTCTTCAGACATTTTTTTATCTTCACTTTCAAAACTATCAGTTTTCCTAAACTTCCTTCTGTACTTTCTCTTAGGTTTTTCTTCAGTTTGTTCTTGGACCTCTGGTTTGGGAGCACAATTAATTATATGAATCCGAAGTCTGTCCACATTTTTAAATGTACTATAGCAACGAGTACATGTGTAGTTACTTTTATCGACCATTGGTTCCAAGGCTTTGCCTGTCATTCCTAAAATTCCTATATTACAAGGCTCAGCATAATACAGATACTCTATTTCATGGCCTTCTTCAACCTCCAGGTGATGACAGTATATTGATGGATGTTTCTTTATTTGGTGACGAACAAGCAGTTCATATTCACGGAAATGTTTGATACATACAGAACAAACATAAGATACCTGACCATGTTTTCCAAAGGCAATGGTGTCATAACTGTTTGCATGTTGTGGACTGTGCATAGGTTTATCTAATTTCTCACCACTACCTAGAGGCAAGTTAATACTCTTTCTCATTTCCTCACTTTTTATTGCACAAACTGTAGACAAAATATCCAAACTTGAATTTTCACCAAATTTTTTGCCAGGGCTCTTCGAGAGTTCTAGTCCTTTTAAAACTGAGCTTGTAAAATCAGGGTCATCTGAATCTAGACCAGAATCAGAAGATAAGTTCATAAGCAAAACACCTGAACTGCCGCCATCGCTGTCATTAGCATCATCTTCTGTATTATCAATCTGACTTACAATATTCACAACATCAGTGTTTGGAATGACTGGATTGGTGTTTTTTATCACCACTGTTGAACCTGAAAGTAAGTTTTTGTCCTTGCAAATGACACCCTCCCTTGAGAAATGAACATTGGGCATTTCATCAGATTCTACTTTCACTTTACATCCTTTTTTCTCAGAATTCAATTCACTTGAGTCAACTTTCAATTCCTTATTTTTGCATCCTATTTCCTCACATTCTAATGGTTCTGTTCCATCTTTTTCAGTGACATGAACAATTTCAGTAGAGTTTTTAACATTTTCAGCCTTTGTATCCTGAATTTTATTTGTATCACTCTTTTCACACTCTTGATTTTCATCTAATTTATCTTGACTTTTCTCTGACGGACTGTTTTTTTCTATCTGATTTTTGTCCATATTTGATACAGTTTCTTGAATAAATTGACAATTTTCATCTCTACAATTTTTGTCCTCTGATGTCATTTTTATATCATTTTTGTTTTCCAGGATTTTTCTTTTAAAACTGATATCTGAATTGCCCAACAGAACAGTCTCATTATTATTGCCTTGCATTTGTTCAGAAATATCTTTTCCATTTTTGATGCAATTGTCATCTTTTCTCCCTGCAGCTGTCTTGCTATCTGACCCATCCTCTTTTTCTTCTATTTTGTCTGAATGTTCACCTAAATTTACCTTTTCCAATTTCTCTGATTCATCTGACAGTTTATTATTTGACATATTGATCATTTTAGAATTGGTTTCAGCTTCGGGTTCACTATCAGGTGTTTTGTTCAACAAGGCACCCATTTGTTTAACTTTATCATTGGCTTCATCACTATTCATTGTAACAGTCTCCTTACACTCGTTAGGACAATTGTTTGAGCCTGTACATCCCCTATTTCGTTTTTCTTCCATTTCATTATCAATCTTTAGTTCTTTATTTTCACAACTTTCATCTTCTATTTCTGCATTTTTATCTTGCACATTTTCAGCTTTTTTCCAAGGTTCCTCAATCTTAATACATGACTTTTCACACTTATTTTTACATCCTTGAACTTGTAGATCAAGTTCTTGTTTTTCACAATGACTGTTCTTACCACTATCAGACTCTTGTTTCATTTCCAGATCATTGTATACCTTAGGACTATCCTCTGCTTTATTTTTAGCATCCCTGTCAACATCTGACTCATCATCAGTTCTTCTGCTTTTACCAGCACCATCTTTGTCAATAAATGAAGTGTTTTTATCAGAACAAGTTTTATTCTCAGAGTTATGTCCCTTGGTCTCTACAGAAAACCTTTGAGTGCTTTCTTCTTTTGCAACAGTTTGGCTATCTTTTCCTTTTTCCTTTGCAAAATTGGCACTTTTTCTGTTATCTTCAGGACAAGTAAACCCATCTTTTGAACTGCCAGAAAAACCATCTCTTGAATTACTTGAGAATCCATCTCTAGAGCTACTTGAGAATCCATCCCGAGAATTACTGTCATATATCTGGTGTGACTGAGCCATCTCTGGAACTTCGCCTTCTTGTGCACAGTCCAGGTGGCTTCTGAATAAATGATGTCATATCAAATGACGATGAAGAAACACTAGTTTTGATATCACATAATTTCACATCTTCAAAGCTTACAAAATTGTTCTCTAAAACAGTTTTGTCATAATCTGATGGAAAATTAAATCTGTCCAGCTTAAAATCATCAGGTTCCAAATTTTCAACTGGTTTAACTTCAAAAACAGATTCATAGTCTTGAATTCTAATATGATCCCGGAATTTTGTTAAGGATGACTCACCACCATCTATGTAAAAGTTCAAATTATCTGCAATATTATTAGCAACATTAGCATAGAACTCAGCTATAGCCTCAGGTGAATTGTCAATTGGTTCCTCGGATAATTCTGGCAAGTTGTTCTCCTCTTGTTTAGAGTCCAATACATTTTCCTTTCTCAGTATTGTCTCAATGGATTTAGATTTAACTACAGGATAAATCTGCTCCTCCTTTTTCTCTTCAACTTTTTTCAGATGTCTATGTGCCATGCGCCTATGACGACACATAGTAATATATGTATTGAACCGCTTCTTACAAACTACACAAGCATACTGGAATTCATTTTCACTCTGGTTTGTTTTGTTTTCACCATCATTTGATTTTGTACTTGTAGCTTGCTTGAGTATTTTCTTTCACATTTTTGTATGTTTCTTCCAATCGCTGAGCAGCCTTTGGACTTAATTTCCCTCGTTTGTCCAGAAGTTTTAACAATCTTTGGCGATGAATCTCGGGATGGTCAACACGGATATGTTTACGTAATCTTCCGACATGATTGAACACAGCAGAACAGAATTTACAATGGAACTTTACTTCCAACATGTGCAATGTGTATGTGTTTCTTTAAGTTAGTAGCTGATGGAAATGCTTTACCACAAGAAGCACAAGCAAATGGGCGATCAGCTGAAAAAGAAAAGTAAAACTTGTATAAGTCAATACAGTTGATATTAGCAAGGCACAAAAATATCTCATTAGTCAGCATACCACTTGATTAATTCCCCCCCCCCCCCCATATTGATTGTATTGAACATTTTAAAAACATTTTACGCAAATTCTGAAAAAATGTTTACAATTAACTTTTCACCTGATGGAAAAAAATAGTTACACACAATCGTTATGGAGCATAATTTGGTTGGCTGGAATGCCCTACTGATATGGATTGAAACATATAAATTTGTAGCTAAAAAAATGTACTTGGCAATAGCTAAAGTAACCAACAGGAAACAAATGTTAACAAAGATAAAGAAAAGATAAACTATAATTATGATGATGATGATGATGATGATGATTATGACATGTATTATTATTATTGTTATGGCATATTTTTGACAAGAAATGAATATAATGAAAAATAGTTAACAGTGGTAAGGTCACATTGAAGTCACATTCTGTACATAATGGAACCAGTTGGTTGTCAAAGATAAGGAAATTAAGGAACATCATGTTATAGTTCATGAAAATGTACATAAGTAATGGGTTTTTTATCAGCAGTTTTGGGAAACTTTCAAAATTTTTAAAAATAGATTTTGCTTTTCACCACAATAAAATGTCAAATCAGGGGTGTCCATTATAGTTTCTTTATCTTAAATCTGGGACATGAAGTAATGAGTTTTGCTCCAGTCACGAGTATTTCACTTACATTAAAGTGGAATCCTACATTAAGATTTTTTTTAGTGTGGAATGCACACCTAGGAGGTGATCTATAAGCCAATGCTTTAGATCATTCAGCACCCTTCCCCCTTGATCTTATTGTGAATTTTTCATTTTCATTCAAGTCCTGGTTGTCTTATTTTAAGCATTAAGCTTCAGATTTTTCAGTTACTGGTTGTCACTATAAGACACTTTTTTTTTAAAATCTCTCTTACAAAAATGAATTAAAGTGACTTTAGCCCCCCCCCCCCCCCACCAATAAAAAAAAAAACACAAGTAAATTACCTGAGTGTACTGGTTCATGCTTTTTAAGATTTACAATATACTTAAATCTCATATTGCAGCTCGAGCAAGCAAATGGTTTTCCACCAGATTTTCCTGCTACCGACGACTGTATTTCTACTTTCTCTTTCTTGTCTGCCTTGATTTCTTTCTTTTGTGGTTTCCTATCACCTTCATGCACTAGTTTATGTCGAACAAGGTTCTGTTTATAAGGAAATCTCATATGACATTTGTCACAAGCAAACTGTTTTTCACTGTAGACTGGAGGGTGATCCTGTGTGTGAGTTATCAAGTCTTCAACATATTCAAAAAGTTTGTAACAATCATGACAACAATATAGGCCAGGCATCACTATTGATTTAGATGGTTTCTTTTCCTCTTTCACAGAGGCAGGAGGTGAGTCTTTGTTAGATTTTTTTGCCAGAAATTGATCTACTTTCTTTAATGTTTTCGAATCATTTGCATTCAATATAGCAGTGTGTTGCTGGGATACGCTTATCATGCAGTTGCCAATATCCATCTGACTCAAGTAGCGACAGTTTATATGATTACGAAGGTAATGTCTCTTCAAACTGAATGTGTGTCTATATATACCTGAACATATATCACATTTGTACATTCGACGTCCATTAGACACAATCGCAAATGTGGACTGGAGATCAAACTGATATTCATATTCTTTTTCCGGATACACCCAGTTTGCTTCAACTGGGTCTCCATTGTTGCTTTCTTCACTAACCGATTTTGATTTTTCATTTTTCTGTTCTTTGCCTTCTGATTCATTGTTATTTTCCGACTTCTTTGTTTTAGTTTTGAGTTTCATGCCTTTCTTCTCCTTTTTTATAACTTCAGAGTTTGAATTATCCTGCTTTTCTGTTTCTTTTACTTCTTGTTTAATTTCTACTTTCTCTTCTTTTTCTTTTGTTTTCTTGTTGCTCTGATTCTCTTCCTTTGATTTTATTTTCTTGTTAGGCTGAATTTCTTCTTTTGTTTTGCCCTTTTTGTTATTCTGATTTTCTTCCTTCACTGTTATCTTTTTCTCGGATTGATCATCTTCATATACTTTTGTTTTCTTGTCAGTCTGATTTTTGCTGCCTGTCGCTTTCACATTTGTCTTGTTTTTTGTCACTGTTTTATTTGATATGTCCTCAACTGCATCAACGTCTTTTACTTTGCTTACAGATCTTTTTCTTTTTTTAGGGAAATCACTTAAAAATATTTCTTCATCAAACAATTTTTTCTTCTTCCTAGTTCTTTTTGGCTTTCCATCTTCCTTTTCTTCAACTACTGATGATGTGTCAGAAAATGCTGAATCTGAATATAAAACAATGCATAGTTTGAGTAATAGAGTATGAAATAGAAATGTAAAGTGAGCCAAGTTTACAGTGAAAGTGATACTTTTTTCTCAATGTATGCAGAACTTTTATTTGCCAAATATTTATGCAATAAAAATTTTCACACAGTAACCTTTTTTTCTATACTGAACACAAACATAGTGTGACCATTCTTATTCAAAGCCTCAAGAAAAATAGTTTTCTGGCAAAAAAATAATGGGTAACTGCCCCTAAATCAAATTTTACAGTTATATGTAGTAAAATACAGGGCTGGTTGTGCTTCTAGAGTCCTGTTATTATTTTAGAACAAGCCACTCATTTAACTCATGTTTGTTATTAAGTTGTTTTTAGTAGTCAGCATCTACTGTAGTAGTAATAGAAGGCTCACGTAATTTCAAACAGAATTTAATATGCCTTATGGAAAGTGTACACTGAAACACAGGACTTGTAGTGACAGAAGATGAAAACACTTTCTCAAAACAGTTCTAAACAACAACTTTTGGCCTGAAAAAGGATAAAACCACACTACACCAAATCTGTTAATCATAAAAAACTTTACCAAAGAGTTGAATTGAAAAAATGGTGTTTAACATCCCAGTCAAGAATATTTCACTTATATCATGATGTCGCCAGCTATAGGCAAAGTGCAAAAATTTTGCTTGTGTGTTGCAAAGATGGCATTATACAGCAGGGTTCTTTATCATGCCATGCCTACTGTGACACAGGACCTCGTTTATTTTAAGTTCCCATCCAAAAGAACTGTGACTTTAATTTCATAATACTGAGTGCTCGGCAAAAGAACAGTCACTAACCACTTTCAAGTCTTGGGTCAGACCCGGTCGGGGTTCAAAATTACATCCTCCCACTTAAGGAGCAAGCACTCTACCAACTGAGCTACAGCAGTAGTTTTACTCCGAAGGTCACTAGAAATCAAGCTATATACAACACCATGAAAGATCTTTATACTATTTCATTAAATCAGTAACCATCGATTTTTGCGTAAATTTACCATTACCTTTGGAGTCATTTATGGAGGTCTTTTGTTTTCTTGATTTTCTCCTTTTCTTAAAAGGTTCAAACCAAATTAATAATTCTTCTCCTTCTTCAATGTCCTGAAAAATTGAAATACAATCTTTATAATTAACTTCATTTGTTTAACATAATTCCCAATAGGCACTGTATTACCTTTTATAGAACTTGTAAAAACACATAATATGTACAATATAGCCCAGTTGATGGTTTTTTCACAGATGTTTCATTTTCCTTAAAAGATTCTGCAGTTTAGATGTCATTTGAAATGTACTGAGCAATGTGTATTGCCCTTACTACCTTGTAATTATGAATAGAAATAATAAGTAAATGACGAGAAATTAACAAGCTTTCTACCTTAATGCAATAGCAATCCTGCCCCTAAATCCACAAAATTTTTAAATTACAAAATATAATGCTACCAGTTTAGCATAATTACCTTAATTACTTTATAATATATTTGTGTCCCTTCCTGGACAGATACTAGGTTCTGCTCTTCCAAATAACGTGCACAGTTTACATATCTCATCCAGTTTCCTTTCTTGGGATTTGTTGCGTTTACATAATGCAAAACTTCTGCAGTATCCAAGTCATATACCTGTAATAACCAATTAATATATACATGTACATGTAAACAAGAGCTGCCAGAACAACAACGTACCAAATACATAACATTATCATTTTTACTGTTTTAAAAACAACGTATCTAAGCAGTGAGAGGCACTGTAATCTGTAAATACATGCTTTAAACAATGTTGTTTTTTTTGTAACTATACCTACTGTCACAATTGGCCTCAATTTATACAGCCAAAACACAGAGACATATAAAAAAAATTTTCAAAAAAGCTGAATTTTAGCAAAAATATTATTTCTTTCAATGTTTCATGGTCTGTCTGTCTATAATGTCAAATTTTTGGCTTTTAACTGTCACTGCAAACCTTCAATATAATGACCTACGGTACTTACTTCCCAGGCAAATCTGTAATCTACAAGCTTCTCATTGTAATTATAAACTACTTCACCAACAAATGGACCAAATATTGTACCAACTTTCATCGGTTTAAAACACCAAGCACCTGAAACAATATTGACATTTTAAAACATTCAACAAGACTGAAATAGTATTGGCTAATTAAATTAAACAGGCTAATTAAATTAAACAATCAAAATTGAATGAATAAAAAATTCTCGTTTTTAAATGCAGTGTATCTTTTCTCATAAAATGTTCTTTTTTCAAACCCCATTCTATATCTTCATGCTAAATTTCAACATTTACTTTTTAACATTTTAACATGCCAAATTTTACTATTAAATGAAAGAACTGTTTAATGTTTACTGTTTATTGCTAATAAATGATCATACAAGTTTTCTACGTTTCCTTAAAGTAAGGCATGATGTTTTCCAATATGAATGATATTGTGGTCCTGAACTTTGATTCTAAAAAATATATAAGTAGACTTATATATACCAACCACAGTAGTGTACTACTCAAGAAATATCAACTTCCTAGGCTTGCAGTCTTTATATAGAAATTCTTTATATTAAGCAAAGCAACGCAAGCTAAAACAGTGGGTGGACTTAATGAAAAGGTGATCCTTTTACAGAAGGGTTGCTATAGCAAGTGTTATTGAACTGGTTCATACAAAGAACTATTCAAGAAATATGGACAGAATCCTGTATTTTCTGTTCGAAAAAATGTCTTCAACAGATGAAAAAGCAACAAACTGTACATATGGCAATTCCCATCATTGCTGTACATATGTCAAATCCCAACATAAATTTTTCAAGATTAAATAGTTAAAGAAAATTCAATTGTGCCAAAAAAAGTTGAATGTTGATTAAAATTGTACCAATGAGTGTTTCATCAATTTCTGACTGCCGCAACTCTATCCCATCGGGAGGGGAGATGTGATCAGGTACGGCTTCCAACATTGTAATACTTTGATGTTCAAATCAAACTTGGGACTTCAAACCCACTTTGTTTCCACACTGTAAATCTGAAAAAACAAATACAACCATATTATGCAATTAGTAAACAAATGACAAACTTGATGCCAACCATAAGTAAAACTGCAGTTAAAACTGCTGTACAACTCAAAACTCAGTGACTTTTTAAAGGAACCTACCAGGCTGGAAAGGGAGTCCTTGGTGGCTGAGTGGCCAGGCTTACAGATCGCAGTGGCTTACACCTCTTGGATTTGAATCCTGCTTGGGCAGATCCTAATGTAAAATTTTGTTAGTTTGCTTGCTGAAGGTCGGTGGATTTTTTTATTTTTTTTTTTTTTTTTTGGGGGGGGGGGGGGGGGGTACTCCAGTTTCCTCAACCATCTCAGAATTGACCATCTCAAAACATGTGACAAATTTTCAGTATTAAACACTATTATTCTACTCAACCCTCTTTATTGAAAACTTAATGTGCAATTGGTGATTTTGTTTTTTTGCACCATTAGTAAAAGTACAAAAATACAATATACATGTATATCATCAGCCACATGTATTGAAGAAGAATCACAGTCACCCTTCAGGGCATAACAATGATCAAAATTGCATAATTTTGAAAATCTGGGACTTCATTGATTGTTTAAAAAGTCTTCTCGAGTTTGAGTTATCACATCATCAAAGATGTTTGAAACAGAAAATGACATTTAACAATTTCAGGTATTCATGGTATTCTAAGAAATGATGTCCAGGTTATCAAAGTTCTTTTGTACATATGAGTAACTATTATTAACTGTATTGCAACATTTTCAATTACCATGTGCTATATCCAAGATACTGTGTAATGACATGCCTAAATAATCAGTTAATGAATTTAAAAAAAAAGAAAAGGAAAAGGCTTATCTTTCCACTCTTTAATACTGTACTTTACTAGAACTAAACAGACCATAAACACTTGCAACACCAAATACCAGTAATCTTTTTTTTATAAGATTTCAAACTGCAGATGATAAATATTTTCATTTATGGTTTTATTTTATTTATTTATTCATTTGTTTATTTATTTCTTATTTATTCAGTTGTTTATTTATTTATTCATTTTTTTAAAATTTATTTCTTAGTTATTCATTTGTTTATTTATTAATTCATTTTTTTATTCATTACTTTATTATTTGTATGTTTTCTGCTTATATATTTTTGTGGCAAATTCTGTTGAGCTCATATTCAGACATTCTGTTGAGCTCATTATTCAGACATTCTGTGAGCTCATTATTCAGACATTCTGTTGAGCTCATTATTCAGACAGTTCTGTGAGCTCAGTATTCTGGCTATATTTTTGCTATTTCCTCTATTATTTGCATTCATTGCATAATTTCATGATCACAGGTCCTAAAACTATAAGATTTTTTTCATAAAACCATAAAAATAAATTATCTTTAAGCTAGGAAACTTAGTTATTTTTATGAAAAAAGGACATAATATAGCATAAAATGAAAAATATGATTATTCCCTACTCTACTTCTAAGTATTATAAATACTAGTATCTACAAAATTGTAATGTAAATGCAATCACCCAACTTATACAACTGTATTTATATTTCAAATACTTTATAAAGATGGTCTTAAAACCAGTACTTTTCATGCTTATTTATTTTTTTTTTTTGCCTAAGAATTGGTTTTCCAAACCAAAAGGTGTGCTGTTATATATGTTGTGAAATTTTCACCTGATTTTGAGACATACTGGGATATAACACCTCATTGTTTTAATTCTTAATTTATGAAAGACAAAAGGAGAGAGAGAGAGAGAGAGAGAGAGAGAGAGAGAGAGAGAGAGAGAGAGAGAGAGAGAGACTATCACATAAATGTAATGAAGATTAAAGGACTAATATATATACATATTTATTACACTACAAATTAATTGTATCTAAAGTATTAAAGTAGCATAATTTCATGTCAGTTAAGATATAAATACATTATATACACTATATGTCCTTAAAATCAATACTAATGTCAAAAAAGGGTTACTACCACAGTTTTAATAGTACAATGTATACACCTAAAAATTATATTATAAGTCAATCATATCCTCTCATAAAATCATTAGAATGTGTATTGTAAATTCTTTATATATATATATATATATATATATATATATATATATATATATATATATATATCAGTCATATTATAATATACCTACTGGTACACTACCTGTACCAATTAAGTAACACATTATCTATGAGCACATGTGTACAGATTTAATACATTGATATAACTATGTATACTAGTATATGTGTGTATATTCTAAAAGACTTTTGTTAATGAATTTCTTGTTTAGGCAGGTATTATACAAAATGACATTCAAAACTACAAAATGATATATATAAATGCATGTATGCATATACAGAATTCCACATGATGCAAACCATATTGTTTTCAATGAAATATGTAAATGTATATAAAACAATTAAACAATTTTATCAAACAGTTTCCTGTACATTTCAATTGAATATGCCAAATAACACTCATTGCTGACATATTCTTTTCTAAAAATACCCAGCTCTAAATAAATTGATGGTATACATTCCAAGAAAAGAGAAGAGGAGTATTATTTAATATTCCATAAAATACTGGGGAGGGGTCTGAGCTACATGTAACAAACTACTGAACAATACTGAAATCATTACTCCTAAGCAAATGTTACAAAGGTTTTCTTTTGCCTGTGGAATTTGGATTAAGTCATAACAACTTCAGTTTTCATGCTGAAATCGTGAACCTTTTTAAGCAAGGACAGAATTTATAAACAACAAGAGTAATATATAATGTTCAGCATTGTAATTCAAATCTCCACATGGTACAAATCAAAGAATTCAAAAATGAGAAATGAAAGTAAATGTACAATTCTATGCAAGACTTTGGAATAAATATATAAGAACAAATGATTCAAATTCTAGACGGATATGTTTGATTATAGAACCTGACTGGGATCACACTGGCCTCTCAGTGTAACAGTAGAGTAAACATAGTGTCATTGATCCATTTACAAGTATCAATAAAGAAATATACCAATATTTTAACAGGTGTATAATATTGCAAAAATAATACAGGTAAAAAAAATACACATTTTATAAACTAAATACACCCCAGTCCCTCAAATGGATCTTTACTGCAATCTGTAACTTATGACACTTAATATATATATATATATATATATATATATATATATATATATATATATATATATATATATATATAAGATAATAGGTATATGCAATCTTACTGTAATATGTTATTTGAATCAGGCTGTAATGATGAATAAACATTATGTGCATAATTATATCCTCAGTAAAATTCATTCATTGTGCATGTATATGTGAAAAGGAAAACTTAAAGTAAATGTTTTTAAATAACAGTCTTATACAAAACAAATGTTATGTCATCAATCTGCCAATAAAAATGAAAGATTATCAACAATCTAGACTTAATAGGTTTCTCTACATTAATTCAATTTAAACACAATCAATTCTATTGATTTCTGTCTCCTCTATCCCAGAGAGAGAGAGAGAGCGAGAGAGAGAGAGAGAGAGAGAGAGAGAGAGAGAGAGAGAGAGAGAGAGAGAGAGAGAGAGAGAGAGAGAGAGAGAGAGAGAGAGGAGAGAGAGAGAGAGAGAGAGAGAGAGAGAGAGAGAGAGAGAGAGAGAGAGAGAACTGAGGCTATTTTAAACCAATCAGTAATACTGTTTTAGAGTGAGAGAGAGAGAACTGAGGCTATTTTAAACCAATCAGTAATACTGTTTTAGAGTGAGAGCTGAAACTGAAACCTTTTTTTGGTGATGAGAGATAAGATTGAGAGTAAAGAACATGGCTTGATCATGTTGAATGGAATACATGTACCTAAATCTTGAGACAATATATCAATAAACAGATTACAAAATAACCTTGGTTTCAGCTATATTAACACCTTGATAAATTTCATACATTGCATATATGTAGATACCGGTTCCTATACTACACACCTTTATATAAGTCAGAACAAACATGACACATATTTTACATCTACATATGTATCATCTATTGAGTTAGAGTCTCTACTTATAAAAGTACATGTACATTTATAAACAGTATATTTGTTATATCAAATAACTCTAGTACTGGTGTGTGTGTGTGTGTGTGTGTGTGTGTTCATCCAAAAATACTAAGCTACAGACAGAGGAACAAAATACTATCTAGGCAGCTGAGTTGGTATCTTAAGCAACTGCCTTTATAGTGGTATGTAGCTGGTTTGAAGCTTGGTATATAGTGTTACAGTTTTATACTTGGATGTGCTTGACTGAACATTTTCCCACATCTGCAGCAAAAATATGCATAAGATTACCTACATATGGGACTACCGGTATATAGCTGCTTGAATACCATAATTAAGTTTATACAGCATTGGCTGATAGTGTTGGAGGTCCTGGATTCAAGCAAGGAACATGAGAGAGAGAGAGAGAGGAGAGAGAGAGAGAGAGGAGAGAGAGAGAGAGAGAGAGAGAGAGAGAGAGAGAGAGAGAGAGAGACAGACAGAGAGAGACAGAGAGAGACAGAGAGAGACAGAGAAAAACAAGAAAGAATTACAGTAAACCTAATTTTATCTTGTCTTCTTGTTTATTAAGACAATATTTTGAAGTAATAAAGTCAATGTTTTCATGGTTTTTTTTTCTTGTATAACTGTCAATAGATTTATAAAACCAAACATTTAGCTGAGAAAATGGTTACAATAAATGAAAGTTTAACTATATTTAAAAAAAATTCTTGTAAATAATGATAATTACTAGGTATATTTGCACTTGGTGAAAGAACTTACCATAACAACAGACACTAATTCTAACACAATATTACATAATATCAAAATCAATTTTATAGAAAACTATAGCATTACTAATATTTAGGTTGTTTTATATAACATGTTACAAAGAAAAGTATAGTATTTTTTTTTAATTACATGTAATAGATAATACCAGTGGAATTGAATGTAGGTTTAGCCTAGTAAAGATGCTAATATTAAGGAAGTGTTTTTTAAGTTATAGTCTTGAAAAATGTAGCATTTCATTTCTGTTCTCTTAATTATTTTATAATACAATTTGAATTACATAATGGAAATAAATGAAGGTCTAGTATAACATTTTGTTTGCTCTTATAACATATACTGGTACATACTAGTTAAATGTATGGTACTATGTTTAGTACCTAGTAAGTTGTATCTAACTGAAGGATTGCTGTACATGTATGTTCTAAAGGAAAGGAGTATAAATACACAAAAATGTACGAAAAACAGTAAAATTGTATTAAAAAGGTATAGTGTAATCGATTTAGGATGAAACCAAAACATACAATTTAAAATGTTCTAAAAAATATTTTACTATTAATTTTTTTGTTTTTTGTTGAAGAAAAATTGGCATTGGGAAAAGATTACTCCAATCATTATAATAGTTGAAAGACTGGTTAATGTTTAATTAATTGATTAATATAGAAACTTTGTAATTTACATGCCTTGCCTTAGGATAAGACTATAAAGTGATCCAAGTCAACAAAATTCCAACAAACATATGAACATCAAAATTTGTGTTATGAACAGATAAAGAGACAATAAGGAAGTTCCATATACCGGTAGGCAGAAAGATATGTAATAAGGGAGACAACTCATACAAAACAAATCCCATGCTTCCTAGTAATCAAGAAGGATGGTATAATCATCTAAATTGAACTGATCAATTCCTGTATACATGTATACCAGTTACTCTTTAAATTCACTTTTATCCTATATGCAATATTCAATAAAAGGAAGTTGTTAACCACTATTAAGTTATAAACAAGCAAAACTTCACAGAAATTAACAAATAGTTATATATGTACCAGTATATGATTCCTCATGTCACCAAACTGGGATTGGTTTCCCTATAGTTCACAATCTACAACTTTTTTTGGATCCTCAAAAAATAAATATAACTTGTGTGTTTCAAAAAGAATCTGTTGTGCTCTATAAACTCTACTTGATTTTTTGAAGAAAAAAATCAATTTGATCCATGTACATCACAGGGAAAATGGAGGCCTCAATTCATTGTCACACGTATGGACATAATGACTGTTTCAAAAGGCAAATAGATACAAATAAAACTATGTTTTTACATTTATAAAATATTTACTTGATTTTCATACTGATCAACACTAGCATTATCAACATTAGTAATTACAGTACTCCATCTGGCTCCCCCAAATAAGTCCCCAAAAATCAATAACTATGAATGAATTCATCATCATAAGAGTTGGTATATACATATATACATGTACAACATGTTTTAATTATGAACAAGAATGCTTCTATCTCAAACTGAAACAAAATCAGACGAGTTTATAATAAGTTAATGAGATCAACAATGTTTTCTTTCTTGAAGAAATATTTTTACAAAATTGTGTCTTGTTTGATTACAGTATATATCTGGAATGAAACTACAAGTATTTTCTACACAACTGGAAAAGCTGTTAAATGCTAATTGATGTCTGTATTAAAATGAGACATGTGCCTACCATAAATCAATTAAAGTCCAATAACAATATAACTCTCTCTCTCTCTCTCTCTCTCTCTCTCTCTCTCTCTCAGAATACAGTTTAATCTTTTTTTCTCACTTTCTGAATGCATTGCTGTAATTATGTAATATTAAACTTAAACATTGTGATTACAATGGTGTCAAGGACAAGGATAAGATCAATGGTTTGAAAAAAATGTCATGAACATGTGTCAACATGTCGTAGTATTGGGTGAAGCTGGTGACACCTTAATATAAGTGAAATATTCACTTCAAATAAAGGTTTTAATCAATAAAAAGTAAATAATAGTCATTAGAGAGGGTTACTGTAAAATACTAGAGTATTTTTGAAATTCTAAAACATGCATTTATGATGTTACAACTTACAAGTCAACTGATGAAATTTAAGAATGTTCATCAACTTCATATGGTGAAACATTTGATAAATGTTCTCTTAGCAAATTCATAAATTATGTTTTAGTGTAATACAGTGCAGCCTGTCTGAATTGAACAATGTTTGGACTTGTTATAGATTCTTTTATAGGTTAAACAGGTATTGTATTCCATTTACACAGATTATTTGATAAACAATATTAATATTATGCCCTGGTAAAGAAGATCAGTTCAGATAAGTTTTCTATTTACTCATGAATCCCGGTTTCCTTAGGCTCTACTTTACAATCAGGATTAGTTTGTTTTTGACCTTTAATTTTCATGTAATGTTTGTATTTACCAACTGATCAATTTTGTCTCGGTTAGGGATACTAGCATTCTTATTTTAAAACATCACTTAATACAGATGTAGTTGCAAAAACAAAAGACCCAATAGGACCTGTATTGCTTTTTGAAGACACCTTAAATAATTCCTTTCTGGCATATATTTTATGAACACTTGGTTTACAAAATAGAAAAAAAAACTGTTACATATTTTAAATGACTATTTACATGTACCCGTTTGTTTCTGTATATCACATATAAAATAAATTTAAACTAAATGGACACAGATCTTTTACAGCTATTTGTCTCATTTTTTCTTCTTATATAAAAGCAACCATCTTAAATTCCAGACACCTAAGCTAGATACAATTTATAATCTGCATTAACCAAGGATCTGTCTTACCTTATTTAGTTCTATTTTGCCAAGCCAAGCAATTTCAGGGGAATAGATTTTCAAAGAAACAACTATTAATAAGATATCATTTACATAAACCCAGAAATAGGGTCAAAGGAAAATTTGTCAAAAAAACCTTTTACATACTTTAATTGAATATAAATATAAAATTTAACCAAAATCAGACCACAAATGTGTAATGGCTGCTTTTTTCATTTTTTCTATTAATACATGTAGTAATGGCAGCTTTGTTGGATTTTGTACAGCCATGGTGGATATAATTTTTAGCCTACTTTAACCAAGGATCTCCCTTACCAAATTTGGTTTTGTTTGGCCTAGCAGATTCATTATTGTTTTTCTAAGACTTTGCTTAACACCTCATTTGCAAGTTCATTAAACAGAAAAAGTTCTCAGAAAAAATTGTTATACATTAATGTATATGTTAAATGTTTACCATCTACTTTTTACATATCAAGTTTGAACATAATTGGTCCATACATAAATGTGTAATTACTATTTCTGTTTTATTTTTTTTTAATTTTATTTATTTATTTATTTTTGTTCTATTTACAGTAACAGTGGCTATCTTTGATTTAGAACATTCATGCCTGATAAAATTTTAATCTGCATCAACAAAGGATCTTTCCAACTAAATTTGGTTCCATTTGGCCAAGCAGCTACAGAGGAAAAGATTTTTAAAGAATCTAATTTGCAAAAACCATAAAACTGAGTCAACAAAAAATTTGCCAGAAAAACTCATTCAATACTTTAAATGGTTACATGTTTACTTTCTATATACATGTACATCGAATATAATTAGAACAAAATTGGTCAATGGTCAAAAAATAAATGTCTATTGGCTATTTATGTGTTTTTATTTGTTCTATTTTATGTAATGGAAGCCATCTTGGATTGAGGACAGCCATGCTGAAAAAAATTTAATGTTCACTGGCCAAGAACCTTCCATAACAAATTTGGTTTAAATTGGTCCAGTAGTTATAAAAGAAGATTTATGCATGTACACACTGATGCATTTAGCTAGGTGAGCTTTAAATCAGCAAATGAGAAACAAGTATCTAGTATATATACCTTCTGTGTATTCTGAATTCTTTTGACTTATATCAAGGTAGTCAGTTTAAGAATAGTGGAGAAAAGCAGAGTTCCTTGAAAAGAAATCCATCTACAGCAAGCCAACAGACAAGCTAAGTTTTTCACATTATGATCTACAGGGCTTGACAATAATGTTTGTCTGACTGTTCTGTACCAGTTCATCTTGGCAACGGAGTTTGATCATAATTGTCTAACAGGACAAGTGGTTTTTCAACTTTTGTTTTCAAAGTTCATCATAATAAACTCAATGCAATAATTAGTTTTCGGTTACAACCCAAAAAAATTGTTTGAAACCTAAACAAGAGGCCCATGGGCCTTAACGCTCACCTGAGGATATGGCCAACCTGAGTATATATCTCATAACAGAATGATTACCATATCAATTCCTACAATATTCTAATATACATGCCAATACAAAAAGTTAATAGTTTCCAAGATAATTAACAATTTCAGTCTTTTTATGCACCTATGACCTTGACCTTTGAATGTATGACCTTGAGCCATATATCAAAATGTTTGTCATGTCAATACCTACAATATTCTAAAATACATGTCTATACAAAAAGTTTATAGTTTTCAAGCTAATGCACAATTTTAGTTTTCATTGGCAGAAAAATAACATTTCAGGGGCAACAACTCCTACATGTATTATCATACAGTTACGAAACTTTGTACCTCTTTACATTTTGTCATGCTGAACATTTTAACAATGTTTTGATATTATATATCTCTTAAAATTTTGAAGAAAATAGCCTCAAACTGCACAAATTACAAACTAGGTCATGACCTTGAACTTTGACCTTGACCCCATTTTGAAGGTTATTTCAAGAAAAAGTCAAAACTGAAAATCCCATGTCAATATCTATTCATATAGTCAAGTTATAACAATTTGAAGCTATTTTACGAAACTTTTAAAATTAAACGCAAAAACGCATAACCTAATTTTTTACCAAATTTCACGAAATGAACAATTTATAAGCTTAAGACCCTAGAGAAGCCAAATATCACATCAGATTTTTTCTACCATCTTCGCTTTCGGAGAAGAAGATTTTTTAAGTTTTTTTGAACCATAGGTCACCTTGACCGAGTTTTGGGAGCTAGGACAACGTCATGAACAAATCTGAATTGCACTGGCCCATATATGCATCTGACCAAGTTTCATTGAAATCCACCTTGTAGTTTCAGAAAAGAAGTCGAAAATGTAAAAGTTTACGCCGCGGACGACGACGACGACGACGACAACGACGACGACGACAGACAAATTTTGATCAGAAAAGCTCACTTGAGCCTTCGGCTCAGGTGAGCTAAAAAAAGGCTTCCAAACTCAAAATCTGAATGACAAAAGTGTTTGAATTGTGTTAGTTTTTTCCAGCATTATTCAAACACATTATTTGTACAGTTGGTTAAGGCCAATATTATGAATTTTACTAAAATTGGCTTTTGGGAATGCAGATCAAACATTTTTAATAAAACAATTTTTAAAAAAATCTTCTAATAAAAAATTGTGAAAAAAATGTTGAAAAAATACCCCCGTCTCAAATGCAACATGATGCTAGTGCTCATGAGACGCAGGTAATTAGAAGCCAGTTCACTCCATAATTAAAAGCAAGAACTACCGATAAACCACATGAATAAAGAATGATGATTACAAAACACTCAAATTTCAAACAGGCACTAGAAATTATGTCAAAGTATTTGACAATCACATTTCATGTTAACTGATTTGTTAAAAATATTTGAACAAGTAAAATTTCTATTCCCACTTGCCGAAATTGACAATCTTGATAAAAAGTTATTGTAGAGCCATGATCTACCCAAGGGATTCTAACCTAAATCATTTTCACTGTTTTCAGTAAAGCAATTAGCCCTCTTAAAAGCAACCAGTTTTCTAAAATGTATTGTTCAATTAACAATGGTTGGCAATATAAAAGAAAGATTTCTAAATATGGTATTCCAATATGTATTAATCCAGCAAGAACATGAGGCCTCATATTATTTAACACTTAATCATTGGTTTGGAGATCTAGGGTTTAAGCTTCTTTTTCCTAGCAAGTACCCATTGCCAAATAAAAATGGTTTTGCTTTTTTTCCAGAAAGTGTAGTTGCCTTGGTACCAAGCCATGAGTTTTAAAGCATCTTACTGCCTAGGTACAAATCCAACTTAGGCAGATGTGAAAAATATGGTCTGTGTAATTGCTAAAAATTCATGTTTTCACTGAAAATTCTGATTTCCTCTACCAACCCAGAAATGACTTTCTTGAAATAAGGGAAAGAATCTTGAATGGAACATAAAACACCATTTCCTCAATCCTCAAAAACTAATTGCTAGTAACATTATTCAAGCAAAGGACAATGTGTGGCAACTAATAATACATACAGGTATTCTTTGACTTAGGAAAATCAAGCAAGGACAAATGAGCCACCAGAAAAATATTTGGCAACCACAGATACTGGTATAACTTTGTATTATGGCTAAAATTAAATAACATCCAAGAAAGGTTTCATACTTCCCTAAGTCCAGTATGAAATTGATATTGATTAAAATTACCACAAATCCAGAGAAACCAGTATTGATTTAATTTTTTAAGTTAACTTTTGAACTTTGTAGGCATTGGCTAGTTTCAGGGTAAACATCGCTCTTGAAAATTAGGAGCCAAAAAAATTAGTCAACAGTAAAATTTGGAACCATTCATATGAATCGGTTTCATTGAACCGCAGAAACCAAAAGCTTGCAATAAAATTGATGAAAATTTTAAAGCAAATATATTGGCCAAAATCAATATTTTGGAGCCAGAAATTATGTTTCAAATGTAAGGTTTCCTTCCAGCTTTATTTCTTAAAATGTCATCCTTATAAATCCTCTACAACCAAAAACTGTTCTACTTGAAAGTATAGAAATATCTTCTATAACCTTTCAAATCTACATTTTAAAATTCATTTAAAAGTTCTAATTTATACATCATCAAATGGCATTTGCATTAAAAAAATGTCTTTTACAAGAATTATACCGTGTAAGCTGTTTTTCTCTCTATCCTGCACCTAATTTGTAAATTTTAGACTTTTTTCACAAATTAGCCAAAATAGGTTACTTTTAGAGAAAAATTTTGTCAAAACTAAAATGTCACAGAAAACAATATGAGATACCTTGGGATGGTTAGTTAATTGATTAAATGTTGTTTTACGTCACATCCGTCATTTTTAAGCTATTTGTGACACCGGTTTATCTTTTATAAATCTTGAAGATGAACCTTAACACAAGTTTGTGTAGTACGTAAGTCTGCAAGTGTCTGCATTGTGCCAGTGTGAATCCACAGTATTCTTTGAAGTGCTAGTACACTTACCCACAATGTTGCAGATAAACAAAGCAGACCACTCGATTCATTATACTGGTTCTGAGAAAACAGAGAAAATCTGTCTCACTTGTGGTGAGACACCTTGAGTTTGAAGGCTAATGTCTTAACCAGATGGACACTGTATTCTTAACAGCATATGCATATAATGTGAGTGAGTAAGCATAGCATGTGATATCCTAAAAGGTTGTGATGTAAGCATAGCATGTGATATCCTAAAAGGTTGTGATGTAGTAAGCATAGCATGTGATATCCTAAAAGGTTGTGATGTAGTAAGCAAAGCATGTGATATCCTAAAAGGTTGTGATGTAATAAGCATAGCATGTGATATCCTAAAAGGTTGTGATGTAGTAAGCAAAGCATGTGATATCCTAAAAGGTTGTGATGTAATAAGCATAGCATGTGATATCCTAAAAGGTTGTGATGTAGTAAGCATAGCATGTGATATCCTAAAAGGTTTGTGTGGATTGTTGATTTCCACTGAATATGGATTCTAAGAACTTGACATTTTCCATAAAAGGACATTATTTAGGGAATTTGCCACACAAAAATTATCCATGTTGCTCCTGCAAAAACATTAAGGGATATTGATCAAGTTGTATGCTGGCAATCCACATTCAAATGGCTAAACATCTTCAAAAATGTTTTCTCATATTTGATCATCATTTAAAAATCATTCAGTAACATTCGCTACTTAATACATTTCCTTGAAAGATTTAAGCAAAATGTCACATTGATCATTAATGATCTCTATGGCAACAGAAGAACCTTATACAAGTTGAAACCATAAACACTGTTTTAAATTAATAAATGCTTTTGTAAAATTAAAAAGAATAGTAAATTGTAAAGTTTCAATTGTTATATTATTATGTAAACAGTTGTAGTGGATTAATGGAGCTTTACGGTTTTAAGCCCTAGACAATATTTTTTTTCTTATATTGAGATGATCAGTTCAGGCATGGTGGAGGAAACCAAAGTGCCTGGGAAAACCCACCTACCTCCAGCCAGCATAGTTTTTAACCCTAAGATCTCTCTGAAGTGGGATTTAAACCCAATGTGATTCATAAGTGTAAATTTAGATAGCTCAGTTATTGAGGTCCATTTACTTATTTATTTTTTATTTTTTTTTAATAAAAAAAAAACAGTCTTAACTTTCTAATAATTTGACTTTTTGTTTAATAGCACTATGAGAAAAAATATTCAAATTTTCTAAAAATAGATTTGTTAAATTTTTAAGAAATATTTTATATAAAACAAATTACCTTTAGTTACTCAATTATCAAATAAGAACTTAAAAAAAGTTTTAAACAAAACATTTAAATTTTTAAATTTCATAAATAGAAAAGAAGATATCTTTAAATGAAATAATATAGCCTCATAGTATTACCATTTCCTTCAATTCACAAAACAATACACATATTTTATAAACTCTATTCCATATTACATGTAAAGTCTTTATTCAAATTGAGGATAGATAAGAATGGCTCCCTATCTATCTTCTACAAATGTTAGATATAAAATATTTAAATGCCATGTATATTTTATCATATTTATAACTTATTCAACTCAATTGCTTTCATAATTTAGTTGTGATATTACATAATACATTTGTATTTTAGGTGGAGTGACCTAAAGCTCACACTCACAGATCACAATGCCTCTCATGGTTCGAATCCCACTCATTCAAATCCTAGTGTGAAAAAGTTTGTCAGATCACTTGCCAAAGGTTCGTGGTTTTTTCCACCAAACCAGACCTGACTGCCTCGATATACAAAAAAATCATTACTGGGATGTTAAACACCATTATTACAAAATGTATATTTCATGTTACAAAAGACGTCTTCATCAAATCAGAATACATTTTGGTGATTCAAAACCTTTACTAATGCAACAAATGATTTAATAAAATAAAGCTATGTTTCCATTCCTGGTAAACAAAATCACCATGGACAACTAGTTTCTGAGAGATTCTTTCAAAAAGTAACCTATTTTCACACATTTGTTAAAAAAGAAATTATTTTAACAAAGTCTAATTTCACCAATTTTAGAAATTTGGCTACTAAAAACTTGAATTTGTGGAAATCTAGAATCAGGACTGTTTAGAAAAGTCATAATTTCATAAATTGAAAATATCAAGTTTTAAATCAAAAAAAGGTCTTCAAATTTGATAACAAGGGAATACTTTCTTAAATCTACAGCCGACTTTCATTTCATATTAAAAAATTAATATTTTGTCAAAATGAAAGTTAATAAAAAATTTCCATGCTTTTATTTCATAAATCATGCAACATATGAAACAGATGGTAAAATTGAACATTTTTGCTTAGGAAAAAAAATCTTAATTTTTTGTAGTAAAACATTTTATTTTCCTTTGTTAGTAAATAGCATATTTTGCAATGAATATATAAACTTTCATTTCATATTTTTAAGGATTAAATGATTCTATACTAAAACACATGAAATCATATTTTTGTATTAGAATTCATGTCTGTTTTTAACTATGAAAACTTTAAAATCTTTCATGTATACATTCATGCTATATTCAAGTCTTTGTCAAATGGAGAACTTTTAGATATATCTATGCCTCAGATTCATAAATGAAATATGAAAAAGAGATAAAAGTTTTTATGAATAACCAGACTTTGTGTTTAGTTTTGAACTTCTTGATAAAGGGGAGGAAAACCAACTAAAATCTCGAGGTTTTTTCTCTAAAATTTTCCTAATCCACTTCCTTAATCCATTACTGTGTACTTATGGGTCTATATTTAACAAGAGGGAAAAAAATAAATAAGGCCTGGGGTTGTCATGTGTAAAGTGGTACATGTTATATGTATGATATAATCAATACATGTACATTTTAAAAAATCACTATGTATTTTCATGATTTTTTTAATATTCAAATTTAATGGACAAATAGATAAATTTTTCAGCGTCCATTTTAAAATCATATACCTACCTATATAAATAAAATTTGTCTTTATCTGTGTTAAACCGGCGGAACCTAAAATAAGCCAGTGATAACCGCGACCTCTGTACATCTCATATGAGTTGTATATATACAAGGAATATGTGCAATTTTCATGTACAATTTCATCAAAAATGTTCTAACACACGTAAAATTTAATAAAATTTCAAACATAATTCAACAGAAATATCAATAAACTAGCTAACAAACGTTACTTTCTCGTTGTTTATCGGACAATATATCATTAACTATGAAAATTATGAAAGACCGTGTGATCTTGTATATCTAATACGTTATGGCGGCCATGTTTGTATATTTGGTTTTTCTTTCTCTTATGAACACGTTCATATATTTTTCTTCCTAAAAACGTTCACGAATCATACTTGACTCACCCAAGTTGACTGTTATGATGTTAGATGTAAACACGATTGAATAAAACTGAAAAATTAACTGGATACGACATATTTTCTATTAAACACTCCGGGTTTTATACAAGGTAAATTTTTCCTTGTATCATCGCATATAAGTACGATCAGCTGAAAATTTATATACCGTCTCTCTTAATCACGGAGTATATAAGTGTTTACATTGTAAAAACTCCCCAATCGACAAACTTGCATACAGATTTATTATTTCTTTCATTTCTTAAAACTTATAAACAATATAATTCACATTTAGAAGTTTTTAGAATTTGACAAAAAATGACATTTTTAACTCTATTTAGGGGGCACGTTGTGCAGATGAAACTGGCTCATAAGAGACGAACGGAGCTACAAACAAAACGATATTTGTTATCTTAAAATAGATAGTTTCATAGATTTATTATGGAAGGTAGAAAGTGTGTCGTATTAATAACTATACCTGTTTCATGGAGGCAGTTGATGGGGGTAAAACAAAGAATTTCCACCCTATATCTGAATGTCCATTACACATGGGTACATTGCTATTCAAGTCCTAATGCCTAGATTTATTAGTAAATGAGATCTTCTAGAAATAGGGAGGTAAACTTGAAAATGTGGTTTCGGTTGTAACTATGTCCGTATTTTAAATGATCATATGTAATTTGAAATTAGTGAAAGGCTGTTTTAATACAAGTTATAACATCTTCAGGGATTTAATTTATAATCATAAGGTGTTTAATAATATCAAGAGTCATGTCATTTTAACCTGACCTCGCCAAGGACAACAATGGACTCGTCTTGATTATTCATTGAACAGCTACCATTGTCCCCGACAAAACTTACATGTGTTCCTAAGAAAGAGACAAAATGTTTCAGAATAATAAGTTGATGTAGTTATCAAACATCATTTGTAAATATGAAATTTTTGTTTAAAATGTTTATATTATTTTCAGGAAATATGGTTTAACCCCAAAACCAACAGTGCATCACAGAGAGATCCAGTTAATTTATACCTTATATCCACGTCAGATTTTTCTTTATTGGAGGGACAAATATTTGTAATCTTTTCAATCAATCATGAACCGTACATGTTTTAAACATAGTAGTTTCATTACTTGTATAATAGGATTAAATTTATGTAACACACTTAAAAAAAATTAATCCAGGTTACTGTCATTGCAGGTTACGTAATGATACAAATGTCGACGTATATTAATAAATTCATACAATGTACTTCCTCAGATACATTGCACTTGCTATGATTTGTGGGGGGAAAAATATACAAAGTAAATATTTGAGATTCAATCATACCAAAATAATATATATCTAGAAACAATAAAGCAAAAAAAAAAAAAAACAACACAGAAAAAATTCCAACATAATCAAAATAAACAAAACAAATCATACAATTAATGACACAGAGACACAGGCAAAATGGTAGTCAATATTCTTACCACTCCATTTATCAGCAAAATGTTTCAATAACTAAATAGCACCTTAAAGCAATACCCCAGGAGGTCTCAACCAAACCACTCAAATAGTGAAACAGTGATATCTTTTGAGGACAAACATCTCATTTAACATTTGGGAACTGTTTGAGACTTTTTGTCTAGAAATCTGTCTGTAAATGCGTATTTATGGACCACCGATTGTCAAGTGGGTTGACCATGGCCCAAAATATACTGAGACCACTACTCTTAAAACTATTTATTATTAAATCCGGTGCATGTTCAAAGTAGTCGGCTTTATACTCAATAGTCTCTAGTGGTACTTGTACCAACGTGTACCTAACTATTTGTCTTTTTTCTCTTTTCATAGCTTATTGTTCTAGGTTGCTTGCCTTTGCAAGGTCCATGCTTTTTTCAATAAAAAAGAAAGAAAATGTTCTAAAATAATAATAATAATAATAACAATAATAATACAATGTAATAATAATAATCTTTATTGAAATACCATCTTGCATACAGGCATTAAACAGTACAAATATGAAACAATATTTTTCTCCATTCAAATAATATAAGCTTAGCCAAAAATGCCACAGTAAAGAAAGAACAAATCCCTCAGCGGCGAGTTTAAGGAGGACGTATGCCCCTCTAGTGAATTTTATAATAATTTGTCCTAATATGTTCCTATTTGTCGTGTTTTATTGCTTATACGATTATTGATTTCCGTTGCATTTGCTATGCAAAGTATCTGTGGTTTTTCAGTTAGCTAAAAATAATGTGCCACACAAAATATGGACTAAAATCTTTATCATCCATCGTTTGACAAGAGATGTTCATCTAGTCCGTTATGATAAAGTGTTGAATATGACAGTGCCCTTCACTACAAGTGACTAGACATCCCTAGCGACATTATAATAGATTAAAAATAAAGTTTATATGTCGAGAAACTTTTTCTTAAAACCACCGTATGATATACTGATGGGTGCTAGCAAACCTTTAACAAGGTTTGAATCGGTAGGAAGTCATAGGTTCGCTGGCTGTTAATGGATAGCTGGATACTTAGCGAACGGTAATTTATAAATGGGGGTTGATATTTAAAACATGTTTTATAACTGAAAAAAAAAAAAAAAATAATAATAATAATAATAATAATTTTATTGTGTAGAAACCAAATCACGTGGTTTGTTACAATATACTAGTATCAATTAACAAACTTCTAAAGTACAGTGGAATCTTACATTAAAAATTATAATACTAAACTGATGATACATTATTCTTATGCTGTAGTTAAGCCCACTTTCCTCAGTATTAGAATTAGAAATTTTAGAAAACATGGCTAATGAGCCGAAAACAAATTGCTTCGTTGTATTTGAAGATTCAGGGGAACCGTTTGTCAGTTTGAGTCTGCAAAAGATCTGTATTGGTTGAATCTGAAAGAAACTGCAGTTTATTTTTACTGATATAGACATAGTTGAGTATATTTTTTGATAACTTGCTTAAAATTTATGTTAGATTTTGCGTAAATGCACAATCGATATACAGAAAAAAATCGATTCGTAATTATTCATTCTGTCATGTGCTACTTTTGAATGTATTATTTCATAAAAATTCAAAAGTAGCACATGACAATTCTGATGATTTCGTAGTTTAACAAAACTATTATTTTGTCAATTAAAGACTTGTTTTAAAAGTTTTAGTGACAAGTGGTTGTGAAAACATAATCTGGATGATTAGATTCCGTCCTCCAAAAGTAGCCATTAGATTACACTACTAGAGACATTGTCGTTTATTGATGCCCGTTCGAAGTCGGGAGTTTTTTTTTTTTTAAAAAAATTAGTTCTCGCAGTATGTGGCATCTTATCTTATTAGTTCGCTGTGTTGTGATCTTACCCGCTTTTGGCTATTAGCTGGTATGTATTTTTTTAGCTACTAATTTCAACTTTTAATATAAGTGTGTTATAGTTTTTAAATAACTAAACAAAACAAACTGAATCGAATTCACAATATATTCGAATCGATATCAGAAACATGTTTGAGTGTTCTAAAGGATAACATTATTCAAATGATCAATTGAATTAAAATTAAATTTGTATTTAAGAAAAACGATATATTTATTTCGGTTACTTTTAGCATTTTGCTCCTGAACAAAAAACGAATAACAAATTCTTGGCATGACGAAGCCAAAACAAAACCCAAACAATTCAAAAGCAATCTGCAGCCCTGATGAACTCCTTTACTCCCGTGACGCAACAGCGAAGGTAAGCTACTATGTCAAAAACTTCTGGTGTCATTGGTTTGATTACAGGTGTCAGAACATTATCTGACATCCGTTTTTAATGCATTAAAACTTATGACATATTCGATGCAATAATAATGACAATAATAATAATAAGATTGTATATACATGTACATATGCTTAAACTAATGTGCATTGTCATTGTCGTTACGGAATTTTAACACACACAAAGTTAATATTTATAAACTTGGTTCCAAAACCGGTATTATGACTTCATAGCTGATTTATCCGAAATTGCCATAGAAAGTGCCAGAACAATCAAAAATAGTCATAAATAAAATAAACAAAACAAGGGACAAAATCATAAGTTTGGTTATTATACAACCCCCTACTTTTTACTGACTGCGGATGATATTACAGGACTTAGCCATTCGGTTGTGTCCAAAATACGAGTTTACGGGGCCGCAGTGGCCGAGTGGTGGAGATGTTTAACTTCAAAACCAAAGACTACCATTGCTGATTGTTTGACCCATGCAGATGCAATTGAGAACGGGGTTTTCTTCTCGTAGACCATTACTGGTTTTCTTGGTACCCAGTTAAATGGACCGTAATGTCTACTTCGTTTATCTGCGATATTACAGGTAAGTGTACTAGCACTATATAATGTGCGCTATAAGAGTGCGCGCTATTGCAAAGCAGATAAGAAATAACACAGACTCACAAACTTGTTAAGATTAATCTTCGAGTAATAAAATGTCTCTTCACGAATAGATAAAACATTGATGATGCGACGTAAAACCATATTAAATCAACTAACCAAAATCACTTGCACAAACAGATTCTGATTTAGTTATTTGGTCAACAATCGACACCGTATAATTTATAAAAATTTTCATGAGTGATATTTTCTCAAAGCAGAATGTGTCCAAGATAACAGAGACAAACACGGTAAATATTGATTGATTTTGTAATCATTTAATAATTGTTGAACAATATTGTCATATTCTATTTTTTCTTCTAAAAAAAACTTTATCATTCAATAATGTAATTCAAAAATGGTATATGACTATATGATTAATTTCTTGGAATTTAAGGTATGAGGTTGAATATGTAAGGTGATAAAGAATAAAAGAGGTTAGTTATATAGAATAAAAGAGGTTAATTATATAGAATACAAAAAGGTTAGTTATATAGAATACAAGAGGTTAGTTATATAGATTATAAAAGGTTTGTTATATAGAATACAAGAGGTTAGTTATATAGAAAACAAGAGGTTAATTATATAGAATACAAGAGGTTAGTTATATAGAATAAAAGAGGTTAATTATATAGAATACAAGAGGTTAATTATATAGAATACAAGAGGTTAATTATATAGAATACAAGAGGTTAGTTATATAGAATACAAGAGATTAGTTATATAGAATACAAGAGGTTAATTATATAGAATACAAGAGGTTAGTTATATAGAATACAAGAGGTTAATTATATAGAATACAAGTGGTTAGTTATATAGAATACAAAGAGGTAAGTTATATAGAATACAAGAGTTAGTTATATAGAATACAAGAGGTTAATTATATAGAATACAAGAGGTTAGTTATATAGAATACAAAGATATTATTAGTTAAATAGAATACAAGAGGTTAGTTATATAGAATACAAAAGGTTAGTTATATAGAATACAAGAGGTTAGTTATATAGAATACAAGAGGTTAGTTATATAGAATACAAGAGGTTAGTTATATAGAATACAAAAGGTTAATTATATAGAATACAAGAGGTTAGTTATATAGAATGCAAGAGGTTAGTTATATAGAATACAAGAGGTTAATAATATAGAATACAAGAGGTTAGTTATATAGAATACAAGAGGTTAGTTATACAGAATACAAGAGGTTAGTTATATAGAATACAAGAGGTAAATTATATAAAATACAAGAGGTTAGCTATATAGAATACAAGAGGTTAGTTATATAGAATACAAGAGGTTAGTTATATAGAATACAAAAGGTTGGTTACATAGAATACAAGTGGTTAGTTATATAGAATACAAAGAGGTTAGTTATATAGAATACAAGAGGTTAGTTATAAAGAATACAAAGAGGTTAGTTATATAGAATACAAGAGGTTAGTTATATAGAATACAAAGAAGTTAGTGATATAGAATACAAAGAGGTTAGTTATATAGAATACAAGAGGTTAGTTATATAGAATACAAAGAAGTTAGTTTTATAGAATACAAAGAGGTAAGTTATATAGAATACAAAAGTTAGTTACATAGAATACAAGTGGTTAGTTATATAGAATACAAAGAGGTAAGTTATATAGAATACAAGAGGTTAGTTATATAGAATACAAGAGGTTAGTTATATAGAATACAAAGAAGTTAGTGATATAGAATACAAAGAGGTTAGTTATATAAAATACAAGAAGTTAGTTATATAGAATACAAGAAGTTAGTTATATAGAATACAAAGAGGTTAGTTATATAGATTACAATAGGTTAGTTATATAGAATACAAAGAAGTTAGTTATATAGAATACAAAGAAGTTAGTGATATAGAAAACAAGAGGTTAGTTATATAGAATACAAAGAAGTTAGGGATATAGAATACAAAGAGGTTAGTTATATAGAATACAAAGAAGTTAGTGATATAGAATACAAAGAGGTTAGTTATATAGAATACAAAAGTTAGTTACATAGAATACAAGTGGTTAGTTATATAGAATACAAAGAGGTTAGTTATATAGAATACAAACAGGTTAGTTATATAGAATACAAGAAGTTAGTTATATAGAATACAAGAAGTTAGTTATATAGAATACAAAGAGGTTACTTATATAGATTACAATAGGTTAGTTATATAGAATACAAAGAAGTTAGTTATATGAAATACAAAGAAGTTAGTGATATAGAATACAAAGAGGTAAGTGATATAGAATACAAAAGTTAGTTATATAGAATACAAAGAAGTTAGTTATATGAAATACAAAGAAGTTAGTGATATAGAATACAAAAGGTAAGTTATATAGAATACAAGAGGTTAGTTATATAGAATACAAAGAGGTTAGTTATATAGATTACAAAAGGTTTGTTATATAGAATACAAAAAGGTTAGTTATATAGAAAACAAGAAGGTTAGTTATATAGAATACAAAGAAGTTAGTGATATAGAATACAAAGAAGTTAGTGATATAGAATACAAAGAGGTTATTTATATAGAATACAAAGAAGTTAGTGATATAGAATACAAAGAAGTTAGTGATATAGAATACAAAGAAGTTAGTGATATAGAATACAAAGAAGTTAGTGATATAGAATACAAAGAGGTTATTTATAAAGAATACAAAGAAGTTAGTGATATAGAATACAAAGAAGTTAGTGATATAGAATACAAAGAAGTTAGTGATATAGAATACAAAGAAGTTAGTGATATAGAATACAAAGAGGTTAGTTATATAGAATACAAAGAAGTTAGTGATACAGAATACAGAGAGGTTAGTTATATAGAATACAAGTGGGTAGTTATATAGAATACAAAGAAGTTAGTGATAAAGAATACAAAGAAGTTAGTGATATAGAATACAAAGAGGTTAGTTATATAGAATACAAAAGTTAGTTACATAGCATACAAGTGGTTAGTTATATAGAATACAAAAAGGTTAGTTATATAGAATACAAGACGTTAGTTATATAGAATACAAGAAGTTAGTTATATAGAATACAAAGAAGTAAGTGATATAGAATACAAAGAGGTTAGTTATATAGAATACAAGACGTTAGTTATATAGAATACAAGAAGTTAGTTATATAGAATACAAGAGGTTAGTTATATAGAATACAAGAGATTAGTTATATAGAATACAAGAGGTTAATTATATAGAATACAAGAGGTTAGTTATATAGAATACAAGAGGTTAATTATATAGAATACAAGTGGTTAGTTATATAGAATACAAAGAGGTAAGTTATATAGAATACAAGAGTTAGTTATATAGAATACAAGAGGTTAATTATATAGAATACAAGAGGTTAGTTATATAGAATACAAAGATATTATTAGTTAAATAGAATACAAGAGGTTAGTTATATAGAATACAAAAGGTTAGTTATATAGAATACAAGAGGTTAATTATATAGAATACAAGAGGTTAATTATATAGAATACAAGAGGTTAGTTATATAGAATAAAAGAGGTTAATTATATAGAATACAAGAGGTTAATTATATAGAATACAAGAGGTTAATTATATAGAATACAAGAGGTTAGTTATATAGAATACAAGAGATTAGTTATATAGAATACAAGAGGTTAATTATATAGAATACAAGAGGTTAGTTATATAGAATACAAGAGGTTAATTATATAGAATACAAGTGGTTAGTTATATAGAATACAAAGAGGTAAGTTATATAGAATACAAGAGTTAGTTATATAGAATACAAGAGGTTAATTATATAGAATACAAGAGGTTAGTTATATAGAATACAAAGATATTATTAGTTAAATAGAATACAAGAGGTTAGTTATATAGAATACAAAAGGTTAGTTATATAGAATACAAGAGGTTAGTTATATAGAATACAAGAGGTTAGTTATATAGAATACAAGAGGTTAGTTATATAGAATACAAAAGGTTAATTATATAGAATACAAGAGGTTAGTTATATAGAATGCAAGAGGTTAGTTATATAGAATACAAGAGGTTAATAATATAGAATACAAGAGGTTAGTTATATAGAATACAAGAGGTTAGTTATACAGAATACAAGAGGTTAGTTATATAGAATACAAGAGGTAAATTATATAAAATACAAGAGGTTAGCTATATAGAATACAAGAGGTTAGTTATATAGAATACAAGAGGTTAGTTATATAGAATACAAAAGGTTGGTTACATAGAATACAAGTGGTTAGTTATATAGAATACAAAGAGGTTAGTTATATAGAATACAAGAGGTTAGTTATAAAGAATACAAAGAGGTTAGTTATATAGAATACAAGAGGTTAGTTATATAGAATACAAAGAAGTTAGTGATATAGAATACAAAGAGGTTAGTTATATAGAATACAAGAGGTTAGTTATATAGAATACAAAGAAGTTAGTTTTATAGAATACAAAGAGGTAAGTTATATAGAATACAAAAGTTAGTTACATAGAATACAAGTGGTTAGTTATATAGAATACAAAGAGGTAAGTTATATAGAATACAAGAGGTTAGTTATATAGAATACAAGAGGTTAGTTATATAGAATACAAAGAAGTTAGTGATATAGAATACAAAGAGGTTAGTTATATAAAATACAAGAAGTTAGTTATATAGAATACAAGAAGTTAGTTATATAGAATACAAAGAGGTTACTTATATAGATTACAATAGGTTAGTTATATAGAATACAAAGAAGTTAGTTATATAGAATACAAAGAAGTTAGTGATATAGAAAACAAGAGGTTAGTTATATAGAATACAAAGAAGTTAGGGATATAGAATACAAAGAGGTTAGTTATATAGAATACAAAGAAGTTAGTGATATAGAATACAAAGAGGTTAGTTATATAGAATACAAAAGTTAGTTACATAGAATACAAGTGGTTAGTTATATAGAATACAAAGAGGTTAGTTATATAGAATACAAACAGGTTAGTTATATAGAATACAAGAAGTTAGTTATATAGAATACAAGAAGTTAGTTATATAGAATACAAAGAGGTTACTTATATAGATTACAATAGGTTAGTTATATAGAATACAAAGAAGTTAGTTATATGAAATACAAAGAAGTTAGTGATATAGAATACAAAGAGGTAAGTGATATAGAATACAAAAGTTAGTTATATAGAATACAAAGAAGTTAGTTATATCAAATACAAAGAAGTTAGTGATATAGAATACAAAAGGTAAGTTATATAGAATACAAGAGGTTAGTTATATAGAATACAAAGAGGTTAGTTATATAGATTACAAAAGGTTTGTTATATAGAATACAAAAAGGTTAGTTATATAGAAAACAAGAAGGTTAGTTATATAGAATACAAAGAAGTTAGTGATATAGAATACAAAGAAGTTAGTGATATAGAATACAAAGAGGTTATTTATATAGAATACAAAGAAGTTAGTGATATAGAATACAAAGAAGTTAGTGATATAGAATACAAAGAAGTTAGTGATATAGAATACAAAGAGGTTATTTATAAAGAATACAAAGAAGTTAGTGATATAGAATACAAAGAAGTTAGTGATATAGAATACAAAGAAGTTAGTGATATAGAATACAAAGAAGTTAGTGATATAGAATACAAAGAGGTTAGTTATATAGAATACAAAGAAGTTAGTGATACAGAATACAGAGAGGTTAGTTATATAGAATACAAGTGGGTAGTTATATAGAATACAAAGAAGTTAGTGATAAAGAATACAAAGAAGTTAGTGATATAGAATTACCAAGAGGTTAGTTATATAGAATACAAAAGTTAGTTACATAGCATACAAGTGGTTAGTTATATAGAATACAAAAAGGTTAGTTATATAGAATACAAGACGTTAGTTATATAGAATACAAGAAGTTAGTTATATAGAATACAAAGAAGTAAGTGATATAGAATACAAAGAGGTTAGTTATATAGAATACAAGACGTTAGTTATATAGAATACAAGAAGTTAGTTATATAGATTACAATAGGTTAGTTATATAGATTACAATAGGTTAGTTATATAGAATACAAAGATATTAGTTATATAGAATACAAGAGGTTAGTTATATAGATTACAATAGGTTAGTTATAAAGAACACAAAGAAGTTAGTTATATAGAATACAAAGAAGTTAGATATATAGAATACAAAGAGATTAGTTATATAGAATACAAGAGGTTAGTTATATAGAATAAAAAAAGGTTAGTTTTATAGATTACAATAGGTTAGTTATATAGAATAAAAAGAAGTTAGTTATATAGAATACAAAGAGGTTAGTTATATAGATTACAATAGGTTAGTTACCGGTATATAGAATACAAAGAGGTTAGTTATATAGAAAACATGAGGTTAGTTATATAGATTACAAAGAGGTTAGTTAACGGTATATAGAAAACATGAGGTTAGTTATATAGAATACAAAAAGGGTTAGTTATATAGAATACAAAGAGGTTAGTTATATAGATTACAATAGGTTAGTTATAAAGAATACAAAGAGGTTAGTTATATAGAATACAAGACGTTAGTTATACTGAATACAAAGAGGTTGGTAATACAGAAAACAAGAGGTTATTTAGAGTACAAAGAGGTTAGTTATATAGAAAACAAAGAGGTTAGTTACATAGAAAACAACAGATTAGTTATATAGAATACAAAAGGTTAGTTATATAGAATACAAACAGGTTAGTTATATAGAAAACAACAGGTTAGTTATATAGAATACAAGAGGTTAGTTATATAGAAAACAACAGGTTAGTTATATAGAATACAAGAGGTTAGTAATATAGAATACAACAGGTTAGTTATATTGAATACAAGAGGTTAGTTATATAGAATACAAGAGGTTAGTTATATAGAATACAACAGGTTAGTTATATAGAATACAACAGGTTTGTTATATAGAATACAAAGAGGTAAGTTATATAGATCACAATAGGTTTATTATATAGAATAAAAGAGGTTAGTTATATAGAATACAAGAGGTTAGATATATAGAATACAAAGAGGTTAGTTATGTAGAACAGAAGAGTTTCCAAATGATAAATGTTTTTCAATTCAAATGTCTAGAATTTTATTCTTAATAAATTTGATTTAAATTTATATAGTTATATAGAAAACAAAAATAACAACAGTTATTGTGACATCTATACTCATGTGTTTAATGGATTTTTCTATAATCTGAATTTATTACAATTTTTTTTACCCCACCTTACCCTAACAGCCAATCCTAGCTTTTGTCAAAAGGACTTTTCTGAGATTAGTCAAATATCTTTTCAAGATAATTAATATTTTCACTCTTCTAATGCAGTTGTGATCTTGACCTCTGAACCTATGACCTTAAACCATACATCAAAATGATCGTCAAAACAATACCTACAATATTCTAATATGCATGACCATAAAAACGTTAACAGTATTCAAGATATATTGGCAGATATAGCAATTTCCCCACTAAGTGCATTGCCAATATGACTACCATTTGTGCAAATCTAAAACAAGATGTCATATGAATATTATAAATGAAATTACTAAGGTAATCACTTATTCATTCAGAGGAGAAGATTTTTAAAGTTTTTCACTATTTCCCTACTAATGGAGCCCCAAGGAGACATAACTCCTTTCTTTGTGCAAATCTGAAAGGCCTTAACCTAGGCATGATTACAACTAAGTTTCATCAAATTTAAACCATTGTTTTTAAAGAAGACAATAACATGAAGATTTTTAAGTCTTTACTACTTTAGGTCCCTCTGACCTAAAATATATAGATCAAGATTAACCAGCTTCGCAAACTTGGTAGAGCTTCTCGTCTTGATGTTATATATGAAGTTGCAAGGTCCCAGGCCTTTTTGTTCATGCCAAGAGGATGTTTTAAGGTTTTACTTCTGTAGGTCACTGTGACCTTCAATGTAGTTCAAGGTCAGCCAGCTTCACAAACTTGGTAGACCTTTCCATCCTGATGCTATATATGAAGTTTCAAGCTCCTAGGCCTTTTGGTATATGACAAGAAGATGTTTAAAGGTTATACTACTTTAGGTCATTGTGACCTTGAATGTAAGTCAGGGTCAACCAGTTTCGCACATTTGGTAGACCTTTTTGTTCTGATATTATATATGAAAATTCAAGCTCCTAGGACTTTTTGTTCATGCCAAGATGTTTTTAAGTTTTTATTACTTTAGGTCACTGTGACCTTGAATGTAGGTCAAGGTCAACCAGCTTTGCAAACTTGGTAGACCTTTTTGTCCTGATGCATTATATGAAGTTTCAAGATACTAAGCCTTTTTGTTCATGCCAAGATGTTTCAACACTCATTATCAGGTTAGTAAGTCAGTCAGTGGAAGGCACAAAACATCCAGCACAGTAACCATTTGCTTGGCAGATGTTACTACTTACTTTGCTCATTCCAGTATGAATTAGGATATTATAACACTACTTACTTGTTGAATGAAGATCATTACAAAATGTTTTAAATAATTGTTTCACTTTATTCTAGAGTGCAGAAATAAAGATGAAGAGTATTTAAATTATAAGTAAGCAGTTAGTTCTGGGAATGTGTAGGATACCTGAGTGAAGTAATGAATAAAAACACCAATCCTTTTGACCAAACTTTAACTAGAATCCTCCTAAGCAGGAGTTCCTTTAATGAAGGTCGATGCTTTTCCCTGGGTACTCTGGTTTCCTTAATCATCTTAAAACTTACCACCTCGATTTAAGTGAAAAAAAAAACTTGACTGAGGCATTAAACACCATACTCCACTCCTAAGCAATATTTGAACCCAAAGGCTGTGATAAATAAGCCTTTTTTATTACACCTCATGTAAATTTCCTGTAATATGATTGGATGACAGCCAGCTGACAAAATTAACATCACATTCAAAAGAAGCTAATCACTTGCTCCAGGGTAACATTTTTAATGTCCCATGCGCAGATAAAACAAAAATTTAGTAGACCAATCGCATATCGATCTGTATCAATCAAACATTATTAACGTCACAGAGTTTATATGTCAAGTGTTGTTACTACAGAGAAAAGTTTACATTGACAATTTAAATGTCGGCCGATGACACAATAAAAACTTATTTGAAGAAATGTTAAGATTGCAAAATCAAATTGCAAACATGGATGACCCTCTTACTCAAAGTAATGTTTTAAATATGTGCTTTATCAAAATGTGATGAAACAAAATCCAATGGATTTTGAATAAAAAGTTAGATTTCAGTTTTCTCCTGTACTAAATAACTGCGTATTAAACTTCCATTTTAGACAAATAAATGAATCATAATTTGAAACTACAGGTTTTAAACTGTATTTAACATTTTACTTACAGTGATTCAAAATTTATTTGCTTATCATTGAATAAATTATTGAAAAGATGAATTTTATGTGTTATGATTATGTTTGATTAGTAACTCCAATACGCAGAAAACATATTCAAAAAATTTCACCTCGATTAACATTAAAATTGAAAAGGTGAACATTTTTAATGTTACCCTCTCAGCCATGTCATATTTATATAATGTAAAATCTCCTTTCAAGGGGCCTCTACAATTAATTGACTTCACAAAAAAGAAACTGAAGGTAACTAAGTCATTAATAATTTTTATATTCATGTATTTTTTTAATTTCATTTTATTTCTTATAATGAAAAAAAAAAAAAGATTTTTCTCTATGCAATATGAATAAAATATGTAAAATGTATCATGATGTAAATATCAGTAGATTCCACAATGTAATTCTCACATATCAACAAATACATGTATGTTGTATCCTTCATATTTGTTCTTTCTATTAACATTTTGATCCTGCTACACTCCACTCCACTTTTTCAGCATTTTACATACCTTCCATCATTGAAATTGTCCTAATCTACAACTTGAGAATGCTTGTAAAAGTACACCTTTAGGGAACATTTCTCTAAATTTTAACTGTAAAACTTTATTTTACCATACATCTGCACTAACACAACATTTACACTTTTTTCTGAACATTCACACACTTGCAACTCCAGACACATATTGTAAACAAACAACAAAATAATACATAAAATATGTACCACAAAACTTTCATATTTCACATTCAAGATGTCGATTTCATATTTTTTACATTTAAAGCCCAGGATGTCTATGTCAGCAAATGTTCATTTTTCCTTGTTTCTTTCCATGTATTTGTCACCTTTCAAAAACAGCACAACTAGATTATTTGATAATTAAACACTTTAGTGTTAAGTTTTTACCACTGACAGGTCAGGAATAACACAGACCATAAAATAGAATCAAAGAAGATTCTTTAAAATTCTCTACAAAGTGTTAACGTCTTGCTGGTACATTTATATTTATTGGTCTATATTTTTCACTGCAGCTTATTTATTTGAAATAAACCAGAAACATTGTCCAAGAAGTTCATTGCACAATAAATTCTCAGTATCTTGGTGGTGGTGGTGGGCCTCTCATACCAGGAGGTGGTGGTCCTCTCATTGGTCCTCTTGGACCACCTGGTGGTCCTCTCATTGGTCCTCTTGGACCTCCAGGTGGAGGAGGTGGACCTCTCATCCCTGGAGGAGGTGGTCTTCCTACAATTAAAAAAAAATTATTATAGACTTACAAACTATAAAAAATCTACATTATATTTAACATTATGTCTCTTTTGTACTAATACTTTCTATAGAGTTGAGTTGAGTAATGGTTTTTAACATCCCAGTCAAGAATATTTCACTTATATCATGACGTCATCAGCTATAGGCGAAAGTACAGAAATTTTGCCTGTGCTTTGTGCAGATGGCATTATACAGCAGGGTTCTTTTTAATGCCATGTCTACCATGATACTGGACCCCATTTATTTTAAGTTCCCATCCAAAAGAACAATGACTTTCATTTCTTAATGCCGAGTGCCTGGTGAAAGAACAGTCACTACCTACTTTCAAGTCTTGGGGTCAGACCTGGTCTGGGTTCAAACCCACAACCATATAAAAGTTCATTATTCTTGTTAAAAATTAATAACAAATACAGATCCCGGTTTAATAGTGGTTGTCGATTAGTTTGCTGAAGTTCAGTGGTTATCTATGAGTACCTCTCAACCATCTCTGAACTGACAACCTCTTACTAAGTGAAAGAATTTTCTACTAGAAAGCAATACTACATTATGCGACTAGCCTCATTCTGAAAAAGCAAGTCCTAGTTTTAGCTATAAACTAAAATTCCAAATTTAACTTTGCATTTTATATTGCTTTGGGGGCATTATCATAAATGTTTTTTTGAAATGAAAATCAAAAAAATCAGTATTTCTAAAATTATATTTTGGACCTGTTTTTATCAAAGTTTTGCTAACTTAATCAGCTTATTAGTGAAAATTTATATCCATTACTATGTATAAATGTGTGCTTTTGAAATCAAGGTTGAAAAGATAGTACAAATTATTAATACCATCATTCAGGAGTGTTAATTTGAATCATCTTAAAATGGAAAATTATGTTAAAATTAATGTTTTGGGTCTTTATACTAACAGGCTGGTTGCAAAAACAGGGCTTTGGCAACTGGGTTCTGGTCTGTTTCAAGGTTAATTTTTATAGGTGGCTGCTAATGGATTTTTCCAGTAAAGCTTTTGAAACAATACCAATAAACAATAAACTTCACAAAAATGAATCTACATGTGTAAATAGTTATGCCCAGTTAAAGTTATCTCCCTTGGACCAGCATAGGAAAATAATTTATTTGACAGTTCACACAATATTAGCTTCAAGCTTCAAGTTCCTGCTTTTTCTTAAATTTTGAAACTTGTAATCCTTGAATATGAAATTTTGACAAAAATCTTAAAGCCACTAACAATATCATACAAGTAAGAATTTTAAATCTACAAGAGTTTAAAATATACAATATCAGGTAATGATGCTTACAACATTGTCAAAATACAAGTTTGACTTGAGATATTTGAGACTTTCTTCATCCAGTTAAAGCAGGTTTAACTGGGCCCTGTTTATATTAAACTTTGTGTAAACTGCAATTTTTTCAAGACTTACAATAGCCATTTTACTGTATAAGTATTTATATTAGCATGAACATGTATTATATTTAGCATTCCTGAGGGTCTGAAACATTTAGCATGTATAAATATTGGTGCTGTCATCTTTTCTCCTTAGACAGGTCAGCTAAAATTAACGTTGAAGTGTATTAATATTAGCGAAGATTAATGTAACACCAACAGGGTTAATATTAATACACAGTCAAAATTAATACTTATACAGTATATCTAATATCTTCAGTCACTGAGACTTCAGTTGAAACTGGTTCTACTGTAAATCTATAACTTACCAAATGGTGGAGGAGGTCCCCTGGGTGGTGGTCCTCTCCATCCTGGAGGTGGTGGCCTCATTCCAGGAGGACCTTGGTTCTGCTGCATACCTGGAGGAGGAGGATGCATACCTGGAGGCCCTGGGGGGCCTTGCTGATTTGGGGGTCCTGGAGGGCCAGGTGGGCCTGGGGGACCTGGTGGACCACCTGATAAACAAAACGAACAATGTATAATTTTAGTAAATAATAACAAATGCAATTTACTAAAAAGAATTTTAAATTCACAAGAATTTAGTTGGTGATGCAGAAACTTATCTTATGCTTTATAAACACTTGAAATTTCCCAATTTTCCAAATATGTCATAAACATACTAAATTGTACAAGTACCTTTAATTGTTTATTCCTCTTAAGTTCCACATTGTTTGATTTACTAGTATGTGGAAAAAAGACACTTTTCACTCTCTAAATAAGGATCCCAGATCCTAATGTGAGAAAATTTGATCACTAGCTGAAGGTCAGTAGTTTCCTCATCCAAGAAGAACTGGCAATTTCCATAGAAGTGAATTACTCCTCTCGGCTGAGGTTTAGAGCATAATTGAAACTCCCCTATGCTTTACTCATTTTGGGTTCTCTCTAAACTTGATTTTTAACCAATCTTTAAAATCTTTGTAAGCAGAGATCCCTGTGTCATAGATTACCTGGCATTCTTTGTTGCTGACCTTGCATGTTTGGATGCTGCTGTTGAGAAGATGGAGGTCCCATAGGAGGACCACCGGGTCCCATAGGTGGACCTGGTGGCCTCTGCATTGGATGTTGATGGAATGGCATCTGTCCTATAAATTAATAAATCCATAATTAAATATGTTTATATCTCCCTAAGACAACATCATGTGACATAAAATTTAAATCTGAACTACAAAACATATATAGATACTGTAAAAGTAGATATATTTGCTTGTATAATCTTTCAGTTTTGGGTATACACACTGTATATAAACCTTAAGTTTTGGTATCAAAGACATTCGTTGGATATGATCCTAACTTCCAGATATCAAGAACACTTAAGCTTGTATCACTTCCACAGGTTTGGTATCATGGACTCTCAATGGTACAAATTTCCAAAGTTTTAGTATCAAAACATCCATTAGCATTACCCTAGCTTTCACAGTTTTGGTACAAAAACATTTAAGCTGGTATGAATTTAAACAGTTCAGAAACATGTAAATGGAATACATATAGATATTCCATTTCATAATGGATTTATTTTTGCAAATATTAATGGGTGAATTTTTTTCCCATTTTTCAATAAACATTTGTTTAATTCTTGATTGTTTAACTCTTGAATTTTATTTTGTGAAATCGAAAAATTTTTTTTAAACTAAACTGAATTAGAATTTGATTAACAGTAGATTGTCAAGTGTTCGCTTAGTACTTTTATTGGTTTTTTAAAAGGTGAATTCTAACTCAAATGGTAAAAACAAAACACAATACATTCATCCTGAGTTAGTAAGGACAGTAAGTTCTGTTTATTTTAGTAACCATGTTTTAAACACATCTGATAATCACATTTCAGTCTAATTTCAAATCCAAATTTTCTGCTTTCCATTATTAGCTAAGTTTTTTTTTTTTTTTTTTTTTTTTTAAATATTCCATCAATTAAAATTAGTCATATTCATGTTATTTTTAACATTACCTGGTGGTCCTGGTCCTCCGGGGCCACCTGGTGGGCCAAAATGTGGCATTCCCATTGGTGGTACAGGAGGAGGTGGCATTGGTGCTGGTGCCATGCCACCTGGTGGAGGTACAGGTGGTGGTGGAACATTCTGAGGAACTGATGATGGTGGCCCTAAAATCAAAATAGCATTTATTATGTAAAATATTTTAAAATCAAAGTAACCATATACAGTAACAACTTTTCTGATGTCGTTATTTACTTTTCTGTCTACTTATTGTCTTAATTTTTCAAGTTTAAATCTGATTCAAACAGATATTCATTAAAAAGAAGCCCTTGATGTCATGCTGATTTCTTTAATAATGTCAAAATATGACTTTAAATAAGTTGTGTTGTGATAAGGTTAATCAGTACATACATGTAGCTAGCACTCAACAAATGACACATTTTGTTGTCACATCAATTCAAAGTGTGAAAACTCAACTCATTTTGGTACATTTTTCTTAGCGAGAACTTCCCAGAAGCCAACATGTATAAAATTTGCAAAGCTGAGTTTTCCAACAAAATAAAATTATTTTTATAATTAATTATAGAAAATCTGTTTTACATAACAATAATACTAACTGCAAAATTCTAGTATATTACCTGATGTTGGAACTGTCTGCATGGCCTGCATGGGTGGAGGAGGAGGAGGCGCTAATGATGTTGGTGGAGCAGGGACAGGAGGCTGAGATGGGGGTGGAGGAGCATCCGCAAACAGCTGATGTGGTCTATCTGTTAAGGAGAGTGGATTCTGTTGAGCCAGTAATCTCTCTGAAATAAAACACAATAAAAGATCATTTACAATCCATCTTTTATTTTTATTTTCTATGGGATAAATAAAAAGTGAAAAAAATTTTGTAGTTCTCCATTGTTTTGGTGAAAAGACATAGTCAAAATTATTTACCTTATATCCACATGGGAAAGTTTTATGAACTGATTAATATACAAAAAAAATTATAGATATACATGTAGATTCTAGTGCCCTTTATATAGCATTAGTATTTACTATAGGTTGGACTGTTGTTTTCATTTGGCCTAAATATAAAGCCTGCTTCAATAAATTACACTAAATTGTATAGATCTATACCACTGGAATTAGAAAATTCCGTTAAATTCTATGAAAGTTCAAAATACTAAATATTTTGATGGCAGAAAAAAAAATTCCATAAAAAACCATAACGAACGAAGTGTCATATTTACCAGCTGCAGATCCATGTCTTTCTCCTTTAGATTCTTTTTTAAATGCGTATGAAATTGTGATTGGTCTATTGCACAGGTATTGTCCATTCATGGCCTCAATAGATGCATCAGAGGCCTCAAAACTAGCAAAGTTTATAAATGCATAACCTTTAGAATTCCCTGTGTCCGGGTCTCTCATAATCTGAAATGAATTTACAAATAAGTTATATCAACACCTTACGGTAATTTTTTTTCTTTTTTTATAAGTGCCTCCCTCTAAAAATAGAGCATTGTATTTATGCACATTGAAGTGTTTTATTACATTTTTGTAACACCCCTCCTTTCTCTCTCTCCAATGGTCTTAAACTGTAGATTATTTTTGTCCATTTTGAAAAATGAAAATAATTTTTAATAATATGTGCATGTGTGTTTGTCTATTTTGAAAAATGAAAATATCTGTTAATGGTGTGTGTGTGTGTGTGTGTGTGTGTGTGTGTGTGTGTGTGTGTGTGTGTACATGCCTGACAATGTGCACATGTTTTATTATGTATAAATAATTTGGTTTTAGAAAGATGGTGGGTATGCTTTTTTTTTTAACAAAAAGTCATCAATTTGTGTATTAATGTTAGAAAATTAATCTTTTGTAAATGAAACAATGTTTCTGGAATTAAATCAAATTTACTTGCCTTTGGGGTCTGTAAGATGACACCAAAAGCACTGAATGTGTCATACAAGAGTTTTTCATCCACTTCTGGATCCAGATTTCCAATAAATATGTTTGCACCAACATCTAAATTTTTCTGATGTGCTGAAGCCTAAAATTAAAAACAATAATATGAAAATTACATTTTTTAATTACTGGTAGAAAGGTCTCCCAATCCTTATGGGGATCTTGGTGGCCGAGTGTACAAAGTGCATGGTTACGGATCACAGTGCCTCTCACCATCTAGGTTCAAATCACACTCTAGCAGATTGTTGTGCGAAAAAGTTTACTGTATAACGAAAAATATCCGTGGGTAGAAACTTTCGCGGTTTTACATTCAGAAACATGTTCGCATGTATTTACTTTCGTGGGCGACGAGCTTGTGCAAGGGAGATAACTCTTCCAATTTAGTAGTGTATAGATAAAATTGTAATAAAGATTTGATCAACTACATTGTGTTTATGTTCTCTGAGAAGTAGTGAGTTGTTTATTTTCTAATGGTCTTCATTAAGTTGTAGAAACTACATTTAGATCAACTTCCATATTGCCGTTTTTAATAGTGACTGCTGGATTTTATCTACTGTGCGTCTTTTTTATTAGATATAAATTTGTATATATGCATATAATGTGATATTTACTATTTTATTCATCAGTTTTAATAATAATTAAGAATTATTTCAATGCTTAATTTACTAAGATTTGGTCAAGTATAGGCCACAGACATAATTTTACGGATTTAGGATTTAAATAGTAGGTAAACACATAACATAAGATCTTTAATATTTTTCTTAACACGTAGAAAACTCAGCAGTGTATTAACTTTCGCGGTTGAGACTTCACTGCGAAATTCGCGAATATTAATACATCGCGAATGTTTGTCGTTATACAGTATCAGTTCGGTTGCTGACAGTCAGTGGTTTTCTCTGGGCACTCCACTATCTCAGAACTGACTGCCTCAATAAAAGGTAAACAAGAGGCCCATGGGCCTTAACGCTCACCTGAGGAAATATCAAAAAACTTACAAAGAACTTAAATACAAAAAGTTCACAAAATTCCTCAAGTTTGGAAAATTCTGCAATAATTAATCAGAAATGTCTAGTCACATTTCATTTATAATAGCTCATATGCACCATTTAACATAGTATAATAGATAATTTCCAAATCATTAATCATATGGTTATGCAGCCATGATTTTGACCTTTGAACATGTGAACTTGAACCTTGTATCAAAATGGTCTTAATATCAATACGTACAATATTCTAATAAACATGCTTGTACAAAATGTTTATAGTTTTCAAGATAATTAGCAATTTAAGTCTTCTTTTGCAACTGTGACCTTGACCTTTCAACATATGACCTTGTACCATAAATCAAAATGATCATTGTCGCAATACCTACAATATTCTATTTTCATGCCTATACAAAAAATTAATAGTTTTCAAGATAATTAGCAATTTAAGTCTTCTTTTGCAGCTGTGACCTTGACCTTTCAACATATAACCTTGTACCATATATTAAAATGATCATTGTTGCAATACCTACAATATTCTAATATACATGCCTTTACAAAAAGTTAATAGTTTTCAAGATAATTAGCAATTTAAGTCTTCTTTTGCAGCTGTGACCTTGACCATTCACATATGACCTTGTACCATATATCAAAATGATCGTCATGTCAATACCTACAATATTCTAATATACATGCCTATACAAAAAGTTAACAGTTTTCAAGATAATTCACAATTTCTGTACATTTATACAGCTATGACCTTGACCTTTCAACATATGACCTTGAACCATATATCTAAATGATTTTTATATCAATACCTAAAATACTCTAATATACATGCCTATACAAAAAGCTTAAAGTTTTCAAGCTATTGCACAATTTTAGTATTCATAAGCCAAAAATAAAATTTCAGGGGCAACAACTCATACATGGATTATCATATAGTTACAAAACTTTGTACCTTTTTCAATTTTGTCATGGGGAACATTTTAACAATGTTTTGAATTCATATATCTCTTAAAATTTGCAAGAAAATTGCCTAAAACTGCATAAATCACAAATTAGGGCATGACCTTGATTTGTGACCTTGACCCTATTTTAAAGGTCATTTCAAGAAAAAGTCAAAACTGAAAACCCCATGTCAATTTCTGTTCAAATACTCAAGTTATAACAATTTTAAGCCATTTTATGAAATTTTTAAAATTAAACGCAAAAACGCGTAACCCATTTTTCGACCAAATTTCATGAAATGAACAAAATATAGGCTTAAGACCCTAGAGAAGCCAAATATCACATCAGATTTTTTCTCTCATCATCGGTTTTAGAGAAGAAAATTTTTTAAGATTTTTGGACCCCTAGGTCACCTTGACCTTGTTTTGGTAGCCATGGCAATGCCATGAACAAATCTGAATTGCACCGGCCCATATATGCTTCTGACCAAGTATCATTGAAATCTGTCCAGCAGTTTTGGAGGAGAAGTCAAAAATAGGTGTTAACGACGCACGCACACACGCACGCACATACACACGCCGCGCCATGCCATAAGCTCACATGACATTTCGGTCAGGTGAGCTAAAAATTGTGACTTGGGCTTAATATGCCTTTACTCCACTTAATTCCAAATGCCAACAATGATATATTTTTATTCTTATATACTGTTCATAAGCACAGGATAGGCTAGCATGACATGACTGAGGCTAGTGTGACCTGACTGGCACTAGTGCCACAGTGCATATTTACCAAAAGTTATTAGGTTCTGCACTGCACTGCACTGAACAAAAACATGCATGTTACAGTGTGTTCTTATTTTAAGAATTTGCATTTTATCTTTTTGCAACCTTGCAGTGACATAACAGATAAAATAAGGTTGTTTTGCCAATAATTATCCATTTGTCTATAGCATCTATTCATTCTAGGGCAATTTGGACCTGAAATAGAGAGAAGAGTTGGTAGTGTCCAACTTGTATTAGGAAGGTCCCATATTCCAGTCCTGGTTTTGCTGCTGTATTTTTCCCTTTTCCTGGTACTATACATCTGCCACTAATTTCACTGTTTCTGAAGCAACTCTGCCATGATAATGAAACCATTTTTAGTTTCTGTATTGTCTAAATTTGATATTAAAGCCACCGTCTTTGCATTTTTTGCTAGTTTCTGATTTGACACTTGCCTAAAGTTGCCATTAAAATGACTTTTCCCCAGATTGTTATTGTTGTAGTTAAGTTCATACAGATTTAAATTTTTAACAAATGTCATAGACATGGTTTTGTTGCCTAGGTTCAAATCCCACTTGAACAGATCTTAGTGTAAGAAAGTTTGTCAGTTTTTGCTGAAGGTCATAGTTTTCTATAGGAACTTTTGCAACAAATTACACAATGGTTTACCAGTAGACATTATCACATGTGGTGTGTAAAAGTCTATTCTTGACAAGTGGCCAAGTAGCTCAGTTTCTTGTGCATCCAGTTACTCTTGGGGAGGCCCCAAGTTTGGTTTTTTTCTTTCTTGCTAAATTTCTAGGTTCCTCAAATTCCTTAAACATTGCAGACTAAAAGGTTGGACTAAGAGATGAACTTGCTGTTTCTGTTTAAAGTACATGTAGTTGAATTGAAAAAAAGTACTATACCCCCCCCCCCCCCCCCCCCCGCCACTTATTTCAGTTGAAAGGGAAACATGGAGGGCATGACATAATAAATTTGTTTTTAATAGGTCTTAATCAAAAAAGCATACCAATCCATGTTCAAATCACAATCCCAAAGCAAAGTAAAAACTTTGAAACTGGCAAATTAAGTTAAACATGACCTTCTGCCAAATGACAACTTTGTGAAAGACAACTGCAAGTTTGTAACAATAAAATCCAAGGCTTCTGGAAACAGTAGGAAACACAGACAGGATATGAACATGTGTGAGGTTTGACCAAGAAAATACACAATACTCATAACTCAAAGGCAGAAAGTATTCAACAAAATGAGCTGACATTCATTCTTTCAGATTTTTCTGCTATATATAATTTATATGGGGTCTTTAACACTTTATAGAGATTATTGGATGAATGGTAAAATTTTAATTTTAAAGAGATAAAAATCAAAAAAAAAAAAAAATAATAATAATAATAATAATAATCACAGCAACACACAAAAGTCAAGAATAGTCTGTATATGATCAATGTTCAAAACGTATCAATGCAGTGCTGTAAGAAGAGATTGGTGTACAAATTTATTTCCAGTGTTGAAAAATTCAATGTTAACAAAGGAGCACAACTCTCTGAAAAATAATGAAAGCAACACAGAAAAATCAGGGGACCATCTACAGGTGATAAGAAAGTCTGTAATGTTTGAAAAGTATCAGGTGCATGCATGGATGCTCGCACACACAGACTGAGGGTATTTTGATTTCCCCTGCTCTGCATTAACAGTGGTAAAGTATAAAAAGGGGAAAATGTGGCAGGCTTTACTTGATATGTGTCGATGTATTTCAGTAATGGGGATGTTCTAGGTTCAATTGAAGTCCCAATTTGAACACTGAATGTTTTCTCTTTCCTATTACAAACTCCATTGGCTTTGATACAGAATACTTTTCTTCTTGAAGTTATGAGTAAAGTTATAAGAAGGATTTTCAGTTCACATTTGTAGATTAGAAGATTTTCCTTGGTGCAAATATGTTATGTTCCATTTCAGAAAAACTACATTTAAACAAGGAGAATATTGTTACAGATTTGTTGTAAAAATATAACATTGTCTATTACCAAGTTTCTTATCATGCCAAAATCAATCAATCAATCAATGGATTGATGGAATGATCAGTCAATCAATCAATCGATTGATTGAATATCTGTATGACTTACTTTGTTTACTCTGACTGGTTTCCCATAGAGCTTGATCATATTCATAATCTTGATAGCATAATCAGCATCATCTTCACCCATAAACTCCACAAAACCATATCCCTGATGACTTTGTGTCACTCTGTCCTTGGGCATATGGACATTTACTGAAACACAGAAAAATATAGTAAAGTAGAAGGCATTCTTCCCATCAATTTTTTATATATTTTTCGTTACCTATGTATAGGTGGAAAAATGTGGGTGGTAGAATGGTGTTTAGTTAAAATTATTTCACTCATATTGCAGAGACCCATTCTAAAATTGATGGGACAAAAACCAAGCACATGCAGAAAAAAACCATCAACATTTATTTGGCAAACAACAAATTTTATCACACTAGATTCTTCCTTATTGAGGATCAAGCCAGGAAGAGGCAATGTAATCTGTGATCAAGCACTTAGTATGACAAGGTAACTGAAGCTGTAGAAAAAATGGTGCTTAGGATCTGAATGAGCAGATTCAGACCTAGGCAGTTGGAGGTGATTTAAAGATAAGTAGCGAGATCCACTGTAATTTCCAGTGCACGCTTTAGACCACTTGGTCACCAAAGCCCCTATTTAGACTGTAGAACTTGAACTTTTCCACTTAACTTAAAAGTTAAAAGTCTTCCTAAGCATAAATGCTCTTTTCAGGCTGATGTTTATCCTTATGGCAAAATTGACTGAGATCACATGGAATACCAGTTCATTGCATTGTAACTCCAGTGCACATGTCAGTAATTCTTTCGTGTTGTTTCAGGCATCATGTTTTGTTTTTTTGAATGAAATGACAATATAAACTGAGTACATGTATCTCTTATTTTAGACATGTTTCTGCAGTTTTTTTAGACTTACCAACAGGACCAGCTTGCAGAAACAGTTCCCATAGTATAGCTTCAGATACTTTATCGTCTAAACCTCCTACGTAAACTGTGGCATCTGGAAGTACAAGAAAAATTAGGATCAACACCTGTGATGGAACAAATATGACATAAAAAGTATTTCTGTAACTTGTATTAACTCATTCAAGCTTCAGAAATATTGTACTCTCATACAACTTCAGTAATGACTGGGTGATGACCATAATAATTCAGGCATGCCAAAGGAAAAGCTTATGTATATATTATATACCAAAATGATAAAAGCACATAGAAACTATTTGTTAATCATATCTAGTCTGTTGAGTGGCGTGAGTAAAGTTAACTGTGTTTTACTTCTCAGTCAGGACTCTTAATTTCAGGGAAGGGTTATGTGGAGAAAACAGGAGTTCCTATAGAAAACTATGACCTTCAGCAAAAATTTACAAACTTTCTTACACTAGGATCTGTTCAAGTAGGATTTGAACCTAGGCAACAAAACCATGTCTATGACATTTGTTTAAAATTTAAATCTGTATGAACTTAACTTCAACAATAATAATATGGGGAAAACTCATTTTAATGGCAAATCAGAAACTAGCAAAACACAAAGATAATGGTTTTCATCTCAAATGAAGCAAATTTAGACAATATGGAAAATAATAACTATTTTAATATCATGGCAGAGTTGCTTCAGAAACAGTGAAAATAGTGGCAAATGTATTTTAACAGGAAAGAGAAAAATGCAGCGGCAAAACAGGGACTCGAACCCAGGACCTTTCCAATACTAGCAGGACACTCTACCAAATGAGCTACCAGGCCACCTATTAAGCCAATTTGCACTTAACAGATGCTGTCAAAAAAGGCAGAACTATGTCACTGTATTCATTTTTGCTCTAACTAACTGTCTGGTAGGGTGCTCCTTTGGTGGCTGTTCTCAGTCCAGGAAAAGTACGAATTCCTCAATTTTTACGGATTAAGCAACGTTAACAAATACATCAATTTTACATTTACAAATTCCTAAACAAATCGGATTAAGTATTGTCAGCATTTGTATACTAAAAACGGCACATTTTACACCGAAACAAAGGGGGTAGCACCTGCATGCGCAAATTTTTAACCGGGAGTTTTTAAAATCCATCGAAGATAAGCCATGTGTTTCATTTGGCCAGAAATACTTGTCTGGTGAATAAAATGTTTTTTAAGAATAATTCACAGGGGTTGAGGAATTCCTCTACCAGTTGAGGAATTCGTAACATTGAGGAATTTGTACTTTTCCCTGTCTGACAAGGATATTTAAATTTGGACTTTTCTAGTGATGGTATTGGTGATTACTCATATATCTTTTAATGGTTTCAGTAATTTATTTTGTGCATTCGATTTCTTTTTGAGAATTGCACGACTCTTTGATTTAAAAGTAAAGCGTGCCATCGAACCATGTGTCCTTGGGTTCATCTAGTCTAAGCAACAAATATCATGTTAGAATCAGACGGAGAAAAGAGGGGCTCGGGTACGGTTGGTTTGTTGTCAAAGAACTCCATGTTATGAACTAATGGAAGTCGGAAATAAATAAACGGATAATGGATGTTTCTAAAGAATACAATGCTTAGATATTCGAATGTTAATAATGTCATGAAAACCTTGGTTTCTTTCAGCAATTGGTCCGGCTGCCATTTCAAACGTCCATGCGTGTATACGCTTGACGGGTTTCCTTGTTTTGGTTTTTAGTTGAGCAAAGAGGCTTTAAAATAAGGTAATAAAGTAACAGGGGCACTTGTCTAAACCCTCTAGGACTACACACGAGTAAAGTGTAAGACGCGAGATATTTTACTTGTCTCCCTTTAACTGAATTTGTGTATTCAAGTCTCATGAAAATATATTTATAATGTGCTGAAACCATAATTTTGAAACCTTTTCAAGTCAAAGAATATAAATAAATAAATAAATAAATAAGAGGCCCATTGGCCTTTACGCTCACCTGAAGATATGTCCAATATTGTTTGCAAAGTGCAATAGACAATATATATTAAGTACAGAAACTTTAAAAGTTTTCTCAAGTTAAGAACTCCCACAAAACTTCATCAGAAATATATCCACTCACTTTTCATTTATAAGTAGCTTATATAATATGCATGAAGTAACTGTAATGCAATGAATAATTTCAAAATCATTAATCAATTTCAGCATAACTATGCAGCTATGTCCTTGACCTTTGAACATATATGACCTCGAACCATATATGATTGTCATGTCAATACCTACAATATTCTAATATACATGCCTATACAAAAAGTTAATAGTTTTAAAGATAATTAGCAATTTAAGTCTTCTTCTGTAGCTGTGACCTTGACCTTTGAACATATGACCTTGATACATATATCAAAATGATCGTCATGTCAATACCTGCAATATTCAAATATACATGCCTATACAAAAAGTTAATAGTTTTCAAGATATAGTGACAAATATATAATTTTTAGCAATTTCCCCACTCAGTGCCTTACAATTTCCACATTTTGAGCCCCATGGCTACCATTTGTGCAAATCTGAAAATAGATGACCTAAGGATGTTATAAATGAAATAACTAAGGTATATCTCTTGTGGATTCAGAGGAGAAGATTTTTAAAGTTTCTCACTATTTCCCCCCCCCCCCCCCCTTTTGTTGGGCCCAAGGGGACATAACTCCTTCATTTGTGCAAATCTGAAAGGGCTTCACTCAGGCTTGATGGTTACCAAGTTTCATTAAATTTGGCCCGGTGGTTTTGGAGGAGAAGATTAAAATGTAAAACGTTTACGCACGACGGACGACGCAAGACGGACGACGCACGACGGACGGAGATGGATAGCAATAGCTCATCTGAAATTTCAGCTCAGGTGAGTTAATAAATAAATAAATAAATAAATAAATAAATAAATAAATAAATAAATAAATAAGATGAACTTTTACTAACGCAATCGAAAAATCGGTGTGTTATATTTGTACTTTTCGCGTATTTAAATGATCTTAGGCATGCAGCTTATTTTACTTTAAATAAATTCTTTAGGTTAATCAATGGCTATAAAATGAGAAAACAAACCCCTAAAAAGGGTTTATTAGACCAAAAAACTAATAAACTGATCTACTGGAAATATTTATTAAACAAACAAATATTAATAAGATTAAAAATTAAAAAAAAAACTATTTGCTAATAACAATTCGAAGACATTTATTAAACAAAATTTATTATTATTAATATTATTATTATTATTTTTTTTTTTTTTACAAATTATGGGACAGTTATTGATTGATCCAAAAAAATTAGTTACTGAAATAAACAAATATTAACGAAATGAAAAATTTGATAAACGGACATGAATTTAAACAAAAATATCAAGACAACGAATTAAAACAAAATTAAAATACCTTTAAATATCAAAATTGTTATATTTTTTACTCTCCTGGTCTAAATGCAATGCTCAATTTAGACATTAATAATAATATAATTATATTTAATTAAAAACACGTTTATTGTTTATGAAAATTAATCCGAAAAAAATTCTGAGTATATAAAATAAGGATTTTAGACAAAATACCAAAACAAACATCTGAAATATATCAAGACGTGAGGATATAATTGAAATTAAAAAAATTTAAAATTATTTATAAGTAAAAATGAAAATAGAAAATAACGATAAACAAAAAAAAAAATTTCAATAATAATAATAATTATTAAATAAATAAATAAATAAATAATGCATATAAATAAATAAATAAATAAATAAATAATGCATATGAATACATGTACCTAAAATTTAAAAACAATAAAGACAAGTATATTCGAAGTTACAAAAAATATATGCTGAATAATAATAAAAAGCGCATGTCATGTTTGGCTTAGGTGTCCCATTCCACATTGTTTTTTGTTCTTTTCATGAGATTGGATGAAAATACCCGACATTAATTTTTGTCTAAACAAATACTAATATATCTGATGATTACTTTATAGTGTGAGACGTAATGACACGCGTTTACGCCTATGTCAAACCTAACTGTCTCATTAACTGTAAGCCAAGGGCTAGATTGAGACCGAATGCTCAAACAGGCTTCCATACAGGGGTGTTTACACAACAATGACCCACGTGCCACATTTCACGCCGTGCTAATTGATAAACAAAAATTCATGTATTGTCTTTTCCCCTTTTGCTATGGAATTTATAATTAACTAACAGGAATACTCAGGAACACGTTATCGATTATGGTAAGATGGGTTTTTATTGTCAATGTTTTTGACCCTCCCCTTTTAAAGTGATACTCATACATGTTCTTAAATTATACCATGCGCACTTGGGTTGACAAACTCATTCTGATATATTTATCAGTATTGTAATAACTTCATTCATTTTGAATATTGAGTAACTCATGGATCCCTCACAGAAAGGCAAGATGGATTTTCCAGATAATGCTATACATACCAAGGAAGAATATAAAATTTCAAGGGTATATATATTTTTTAATTGTGTATCTTTACAAAGAAAATCTTTGAGGATTAGTGTTTTTGATTTTAAGATTTAAATTTTAATCCAGTTTTAAATTTCCAAAATTATAATTCAATCATCATTTAATGTCTTAAAAATTAAATAATTTTCTTTTTTTATTTTGTAAAAGTAAACCATTAAAAGTCCCTTGAACCTACGAAATACTTTCATTTCAAGAATTTAATTATTAGCAATATGAAAAATTTGTAAAGGAACAAAATGTGGACTAAAATAATCATTTAATATTTTGCAAAAAAAAAAAGATCTAACAAGTTTAATTAATACAGAGAAAAAATAATTCTTTGTCCAAAGTGCATTAATGAGCTTTCAGTTTAATGAAAAGTTGTCATTTGAGTTGTTAAATCGTACCCACTTGACATAACTGAATGAGTTTTGTGAACAGATATATGTCAATCTAATCTAGACGTTTGACATTTTTTGTTTTTTTACTATTTATTATAGAAAGTCATTTAAGAAAAAATATTTTTACCAAATACAAGTAAATCAGCATTTAAGCCATGCCGAATTGATACGTTTTGAAAAAAAAAAACCAACAAATACCGGTAAAAGCCACTTAGAGCATGTTTCCACGCCGGAAAAAGGTCTTACAAATTATTTTTATCTATTGTCTTTACAATATCCGTTTTTATGTGAGTACCCATGGTTTGATAAATCTATATGTAAAAAAAAAAAAAAAAAAAAAAAAAAAGAATTACATATATCTTAATATCAATACTGCTCACATCATTCTCTTAAAATAAATAAAATTATTTTAAAAAATAATATAATTATATAAAAAAGAAAAAAGAATCAGTTTTGAAAATTATATATTTTTTTAATTTTTAGGCCAACAAACCACTGACAGAGAGGCGGCGTCGAGAAAAAATAAATAATTGTTTAGATCAGTTAAAAAACAGCATACTAAATGGCGACAAGCTCCAGGTAAGTTAAATCAATTAGAGTTATCTCCCTTCACTGCATCATTTACTAGGTATCCAAAAGAAATTTAATAAGAGTTACCTCTCTTACACTATTGAATTATTTGAAGCACCAATCATGTGGTTTTACTTACATCGAGACGTTTCCAGTTATTTTGCATCGCTAACAATACCTGAATCGAACGTGTAGCTATCGCAACAGAAACCTAGTTCTTTTTTCAGTAACAATTAGGTTTCTGCCAAACTTTTAATATAGCTTTTAAATCTAATCCGTGTAATATAACACATTCTTATTTAATTTGGTTAATTTTGGTGCGATTTTGGCTTCCAATATTTGGACAAAAAATATACCTCACAATGTCTATTCCTTCTGTAAAATCACACAACATATCATAATGGTATATCTTAAATTTACCTGTATCTATTTTCAGGAAAAACGTTATGCAAAGATGGAGAAAGCTGACATCTTAGAAATGTCGGTGAAATACATTAAAGACAAACAACTCCAAGAAGAAAAGTTGGTTCAAAGTAAGCATATAAACACATCTTTATACCCTGTCCTACCCTATGCATTAATATCTTTCACAATTATGAGTACGTCAGAAAAATGAAATATGTAATGTAATGATTAAACTAAACAGTTTATCTCAACTCAAATAGTTTGTTTGTTGTTATATTTCTTATACAGACTTTTTTTTATCTCTTGCCAAACGATCTACAAAAAACCTGTGTCCATATATTTATCTTTTTTTTTTGGGGGGGGGGGGGGGCACCTGTACATAAACAGTATATTACCACGTTTATGCATAAATCCCTGATGATATGAGATTTCTTGTATTTCAATTTCAGATTAAAACTTTCTAATTAAGGTTGATAACTAATTTTATTCTGATAATTTTGACCCGTATTATTTATTAACAGAAAAGAATAAAACCAAAACTTACGCTACATGCTAGAAATTAATTCATCCATTCATATATTTATTTTTGTTTTATTTTCAGATGTCAACCAAGCTGTCTATAATGGCTACAGAGAAGGTTACAGACAATGTCTTCAGGAAATAACCAACATATTATCTACAAATCCGTACATCTGTGAACAAGTGAAAAACGACATATATATCCAGTTATCCGGAATGAATCAAAGTACTGACAGAGTCGAAAGATCAACACCATCTACGGCTTATTCTGACAGAACAACGCCACCTACTGGTCATAAAATTTATTCCTCACATAGTTCTGCAATTTCCAGTGTATCAGACCACAGTAGTGTTTCAAGTGGATATTTATCTAGTTACTGTGATAGATCATTAGAATCTATCTCACGTGTTGGTTCAATAAGTGACAGCTACAGTTCAGTTCCACTCACATCTAGTACGCCCACACAAATCAAACATGAAGCGGATACCGCCATGGGATCACCTGTTTCACCTTTTGTACAATATTCACCTTTTAACAACCAACACCTGTTTAATTATGGATATGTTGGACAGTATTCGGATGATTCAGTGTTTCATGGTAACAGTGACAGTTCTAGTAACCATAGTAACAGTATTCCTCCTTCTCCTAGTATGGATACAGTAAAGTCAGAACCTAGCGATATGTGGCGACCTTGGTGATTTTTAAGTTATTCTCAAACTTGTAAACTAGAAAACGGTATTGTTACTGAAAAAGAAGTTAATTTTATTCCAAAAAGATATATCTATATACTTTCACAGATTCTTGGAAAAATTCTATACTTTATATGAAGTTGTTAGAATAAGATATGTGGTTTGAAAAATAATAGTGCAAAGTACCCGGATTAATTAAAATTCAGTGCGTCTATTTATAGAAAATTTGTGGGTACATGTGTACCTAGTAAATATTTGTTATGTTTTGAATGTATATCAAATGAAATATTAATATATTTTATCATATTTCTACTTTTTTGTTATTGATTTACTTACACGAATAATATCAGAGTCTATATCCACTAGATCGAGGCGATGAACCTGAAATTTACCCCGATTTATTGGATTAGATTAAATGAAATTTACGTCACAGTAAAGAATATTTCACTTATATCGACTATCGTGACTTCACCAGCTATTTGTGAAGTGGCAGAAATTTATACCTTTCCAGTTTTCTTAGGGAGGGGGAAGGGGAAGCCTACCTTTACATGGGACATCGGTTTCTGAAGTATCCTCTTAAAGACCCAGTGACTTTCATTTCTAAATGTTGAGTGCTTAGCGGAAAAATAGTGATCAACTTTTTTTTAAATATTCTTCAGACCCGTCCCCTGTACAAAACCAACACTCTACTAATTGAGCTACCATACTACAATATAATAAACTCTGACCAATGAACTGTCATTAAGTAAACGTATATCGAGATGTTACTGGTTGAATTGCAAAAATGGCTGTTGTGTTGTTTACTCTCACATTAGCAATCTTTCACGCTATTCAAGACTGCAGAAGTTTCTGTCTAACTCAATAAATGGTAATAGAGTGTTGATTAAGTTGATGTTTATGGTGGGTCTTCGGTGGCCGAGTGCTCCACATAGCACTGTTGCTACATAGAGCAGGGGACACTCATCATCATGGTAGCCTACACCAGTATGATGAATCTCAATCATGACAATGTTTTCTAATTCAGATCATATTTTCCTCAGTCCTGTTTTTTATTTACCAATAGCTGCCGGACAGGGATGGCCAACATTATATTCTGTTCAGTCGCTGTCCACGGCAATAATTTAATCAAAATTTATTCTAACATTTCATTCCACAGACCTTAAACTTAATTCCTTATTTCTTTTTTAAAAAATAAAAATCCAATAAAAACTTTTTTCTTTTTTATTATTATTAATATCACATATAAAACAAAAATAAAGTATACAAGTGCTTAAAATGTAGAATTATGTGTAAAAGTAACAACAGAAATGAAATAACATTATTAAAGAGAATTATTAACTTCGACATTTTTTCCATCATAATTATATTTAAACCATCGTAACAATATGTTTGGTATAACCACAAAGAATTTGAAGTGGACAAGTATCACTGACAATGCGGCTATATTTAATAAACAGCCTGTTACCACTGGAAATGTGGCTGAATTTTACATAATAAAATGTGGCTGTATTTTATGACATTGTTTTATAAACGGACAAATGACACTGGAAACCTATTGTTTTCAATAAAAGGCAAATACCATAAGCAATATGGCTGTATGTCATACCAAGACAGAAACAATTAGCAACATGATTGTGTCATAACAAGACAGTAACCATTAGCAGCATGGCTGCATGTCATAACAAGACAGGAACCATTAGCAACATGATTGTGTCATAACAAGACAGTTACCATAAGCAACATGAGTGTATCATAACAAGACAGTAACCATTAGCAACATGGCTATATGTCATAACAAGACAGTTACCATTAGCAACATGGTTGTATGTCATAACAAGACAGTAACCATTCGCAACATGGCTGCATGATATAACACGACAGTAACCATCTGCAATATGGCTGTGTCATAACATGACAGTAACCATTAGCAACATGGCTGTATGTCATAACAAGACAGTAACCATTAGCAACATGACCTTTTCACAACAAAACAGTAACCATTAGCAACATTACTGTGTCATAACAAGACTGTAACCATTAGCAACATGACTGTATCATAACAAGACATTAACCATTAGCAACACGACTGTATGAAATAACAAGACCGTAACCATAAGCAACATGACCATGTCACAACAAGACAGTAATCATTGGCAACATGGCTGTATCAAATAACAAGACAGTTACCATTAGCAACATGGCTGTGTCATAACAAGACTGTAACCATTAGCTTTATGACTGTATCATAACAAGACATTAACCATTAGCAACACATTTCTGTCAAAACAAGACAATTACTTTAAGCAGCATGGCTGTTTGTCATAAAGAGACAGTAACCATTAGCAACATGACTAAGTCATAATGAGACAGTAGTTATAAGCAACACGACTGTGTCATAACAAGACAGTAACCATTAGCAACATGACTCTGTCATAATAAAACAGTAACCATTAGCAACATGACTCTGTCATAACAAGACAATTATTTTTAGCAACATGACTGTTACAAGGCAGACATCATTAGCAAGATGGGTGTTTTTCATTACAAGACATTTATCATTAGCAACATGTCTGTATATCATAACAAGACAGTAACCATTAGGAACATGACTGTATTTAATAATATAACAGTCACCATTAGCAACATGGTTGCAACATAGCTGCATGCAAATACCAGACAGTTGCAATTAATAACAAGCATGCATTTAAATACAAAGCAATTACCATTTGCAATTTATAATATTCTTAATGGCTGGATGTCATTACAAAATAATTGTCATTAGCAACATGGCTAGTTGACATTAGCAACATGGCTGTTTATCATAACAAGACATTTATCATTAGCAACATGGCAGTATTTCATAACATAAGAGTCACCATTAGCAACATGGCTGCATACAAATACCAGACAGTTGCCATTAGTAACATGTCTACATTTAAATACAAAGCAATTACCATTAGCAATTTATAATATCTTTAATGACCATAAAGATTTGAACACCATAACATAAGTTTGTGTAAAAAAAAAAATTAATTAAAAAAAAAAAAAAAATACAGATTCTCTTATTTGGATTAAAAAAATCCTTTAATTTTTTCTTTGATAAAGTAAAACTGCAGCATAAAAATGTCATATACATGTACTTTTTAATTCAAGCTTTTTTCAGTAAAGATTATTGATTAATAGCCTAAAGATTTTATCTATAAATAAGCATAAAACTATAGAGTAAGATTTATAATCCACCAGAAAATAAATTACCAGGGTATAAAGATTTGGAAGGTTTATAAAATGTATGCATGTAATCGCAGTCTGAGAAACTCATTGTACAACACTACCAATGAAAGTACAGCTGTTATTTTATTTTATTTTTTGCTTTATCTAGCCAACTTACCAAGATATAAAACCAACTTGGTGAGAATCAATATTAGGTTCAACATGTTGTACTTAGGTTAAAAAGATATAACTATGAAGATCTAATAAAAAAATTCTTCATCAATGATTTTGCAATAAATAATCTTTTTTGTATTAGATATACAAATAAATTATAATCTAATTTCCTGGCATAAATTTAAAAACTTTTAACCAATAAAACAACAACCTGTCATTTAGTTTTTGAACTCTAATTTTTGTGCAGTTCATAATTGCAAATCATGAATACCAGTATAATATCTTAACTTCAAGAACAATATGTTCAGGAAAAAAGCGTTTTTGCAATCTGAAGAATCGACTGATAAATTTTTAAACCATTACTACACTATATGAAATGTTATTTAGGAATGTGAAACAATATAAATATATAAAATATACTAGTATATACTAATACAAGTACTATGAACTACACAACCATGTACTACTACTACTACTACAACAAAACCTGTTTTATGTACCAATTCTATATCATACAAATATCAACCTGTCTATAAAAACCAGACTTTTAAGATAGCTTTTTTTGCATTTCAACGAAACAAAACCTCTAATTAAAGACCACCTGTCCAACTGTAAATTATGACCAGCGTTTTAAAGTCCCTTTATATATATAAGAAGAACCTCTCTATTTGCAGATCATAGATAACCAGTTCATGAAGTCTGTATTTTTTTTTCATCCTGTTATGGTCTTTATTAACAAGTTTTACTGCACATGCTACTTCTAGAATACAAGTTTTTTTTTGTTAAGAACTACAATTGTATACTGGTATTTATTTTCTTAATTACTGGCAGTATATATATATAGCAATAATATTGCAGCATTACAAAAGAGCTTTAGTTGTAGTGACTTTTCTGTTTTGAGTTGTGATGTCAATTCAATAGGCTTTTTTTTATATTTTTGATTAAGATGAACAAAAAATTATTATGTAAAAAAATATATTTATTATTTATCATCGTTCATGTTATACAAAAAACAGTTTCAGACCACACTTTCATTCAATGCATTACTGGTAGTCAGATTTAGTTGATGTCAGATTTTACTATACCTTTTATAATTAAATTTTTCAAAATTTTGTTAACATCTTTGAGACAGAATTAGGTATTATTTACTAACTGTAGGTGCTATATTTCCTTGTATAATATGAGTTTGTTTTTTTCTCTTTTTGACCAGTAAATTTTAAATGTGTCTCATAAGTCTCTTAAGGGTATAATTTTAAATTTTATGATACTTTTTTATGATGTTTGTAAATTGTTTCACATAACAAAAGACACAAAAATAAACTATTCACTTACTTACTTATTTACTTATTACTTACTAGTAAAATTAAGTTGACAGAAAAAATCACTACTATGGCCCCAAGGTATTGCCCTAAAATTTTTTAATTACATTGATTTAATTCTAGAGTTTAATTCTAAGAACAGTATTCTAAGTACTAAGTACAGAACATCAGTATAACAGTATTATATATAAGTATATTGGCAGTATATGCAGATATAATATCACCGCGTAGCATTCGAGTAAGGTATTGCAAGAGAGGTATACTCCATAAATGTCAAATACATGTATTAAAATACACATGTAATTAATATACCCTTTAAAAATGAACTGAAGCTTATAACAAAAGAAGGAAGCATTATTATTATTGCATGTAATTATCTGTTAACGAGAATTATACAAAATAATAGGTAACATATATAATAATATCACATTTTACATATCAACAAAGTAAAAAGGAATCCATTAAAAACATAATCACATTTCTATTATAAAAAATGAAAAATTACAAAAATTAACTTAAAACAACAAGTTATATCAATTTTCTCATTTGGTCACATTTCTCATCTTGTACAAGGATACACAACATGTAACTGTAAAGATTTGCCCAAACATAATATAAAAAATTCAGATATTTTCTTGTAAATAAAACTTTAAAATAAATTTGTACTGAATCAATTACACTCAAGTCTAAAAATGTTAATTTTATTCCTAAATGGGAAACTTTGAAAATCTTTTCTTCTTGCAGTAAAAAATTGTTTGAAACTACCGTTATATAAATTTGCATTTTATCTCTTGTTCTTTCATTATATTAAGTAATATTTTGACTTTGGCAGACAACTGTATCATTTATGGTGATTAATGATTACAAAGAAATAAACAGGCAGTAAATTGCAAGCTACAAATGATGTTTGTTGAATTAATTATATACCGGTAACCCTGTCAATTATAATGATTTCCTCATTTTTTTTAAATGTGTGTCAAGAGATTAATTTTAATACGTAAATTTATTTGTATGGTACAATTTTTTTTAGTACAATTCAATAATAATAGTAGGAATACCAATATTTATTCAAATTAACAAAAATTACAATAATTAGATTCCTACCTTGTTTTTATAATGCTCAACTAATTTGAAAACCTGCTGCTGACTTTGCAGTTAACACCAGGGTGGTAAAATCATAGTCTTTTTCATACGACTTTCACATTTATAAATGTTGATGCAGACTTTGTCACCACCAGGAAAAGTAAAATCGAAATCTTATCTTACGGTGATTTTACATAAAAAAATAAAACAATGATCAAATAATACAAAAATTGAATGAAAATGTAAAACTTCCAACATTAACAGTAAAATATGGACACATATATTGCCTTAATTAATGTCAATTACCCTTTAATATTAGAATAAAATATAAAAAATAATCAATGCAAAAATTTCTAACTTCTCAATATACAGTATTATAGGAATGTTATATTTGGGAATGATATTATATATAATGATAATTAATATATTATAAAACTGCAGAGTGAAGAAATTGTGTTTTATCCCCCTGTCAAGATCAGGTTCATTTCATTTGAAGCAATCAGTTTTGGAATTATCGGGGTAAAATGAACTACACATAGAAAACAAAACCCATCTGGCAAACTAACTTCAAAATTTATTGCTTTAGAGTTTGTCTGTTGCAGAGTGTTTTTGAGCCAAAGTGGTCTGATGGTTTTAAATTTTGGTACTTAAATTAAAAAAAAATTTTTTTTGAAAAATGCTTTTTTAAAAATACATAACATGAAGGAGATTTTATTTTAAATGCTGGCAGTACAGGCACAGCAATATACAACAGTATGGATTATGAGTTAACTCCCTTTGACTGAACAAAAAACTTATGCCGTAAGAAGTAAAAATGTCATTCCTAGCTGAAAAACAATTTTTTTTGGGGATAAAACTTCATGGAATTAAGTTTGGTAAAAAAAAATTTCCTCTTGAGGCCTTGGTAATTAAAAACTCAATGGTTTTTTACTAACCCATGAAAATGACAATATTTAATCTCTTATAAACATTTGCAATTTTACAGTCATTTCAATTCTTTCAAAATTTAATGTTTTTTTTCTTCTTCTTGTCTGGTTTGGAAGCTGATTTCTTTGTGTTTAATTGTCCAGACTTGTGTACTGTACTGCTCTGGCTGACATTTCTTGGTGTACTTGTGGCTGTCCTGTTATTCAAGGTCTCATCCCAAACAGGTTTCATACTCCTAACCATAGACCAATAGTTAACCTGATAATAAAATCAAAAACAAACTTAAATAATAATAATACTAAAATAATAAAAGTAAATAAATAAATAAATAATTTCAATAATAATAATAATAAAAATTATAATAAATAAATAAATAAATAAATAAATAAATGAATAAATAAATAAATAAATAATATTAAAAATTAAGATCATGTATGTCCAAAGCCTATCAGTACAATAAGACAAAGCTTATCTCAGTTTCAATGATGTGAAGTAATTGAGAGTACAAAACTCACCAAAATGAGTCATCAGTCCACTGAAAGGTTAACTCCCAGTATAATTACAGGTAATTTTTTATTATGCACATGGATGCACTGTGTACCCAAAACATTGTCTTATATTTGCATTTGAAGCAACACAAGGGCAATTATAAAATATATATATAAATTATATGTAGGTATAGACTGACCAACATTATTTCAGTTTATGGGTGAATGGTTTTAAGCATAATTCTTGAGTGCCACATGAATATTTTCTTCCAACCTTCGAAAAATGCTATCAGCAGATTTGTCATTACATGTTAAGGAACCCATATCAGTAAAATTCCTTACATTTTCAGCATATTACTGTAACATCTACTTGATCATGTGACATGGTTGGTTTCTACAAAGGAGATAACTGATATGGATTTATGCTTAAACTTACCAAGAGTGTTGTAAGTCTAGGGCTTGGTGGATTATCTGCTTCCTGTTGCAATGTAGTCTGGGTAGTTATAATATCCTGTAGTATGAGAAAATGTTCATATTAATATGATATATAAATCTTTAAATATACATCACTGAATACCTTTATTAAAATTTTAAACAATTAATGCCGACTCATACAAGATGTCATGTCATAAGCTCTCCTGCACTATGACAAACCTCAGAGAACAAGTATGAGGTACCACAAATTATTCTGGTACTCTGGTTTCCTTCACTCTTCCAAACTGACAGTTTCCAAATAAGTGAAAGAATCATTACTGGGTAAAACAATGCTATTTTGCACAATAGACCTAAAGATTTGAGAAATACTTGTGTACTGTATATCATACATCTTTTTTGCAAAATATAAGCCCCTTTCCTTACAGTAAACTTTCTTTTCAAAATCATGCTTAAAATTCAAGAAAAGCTAAAAAGTATTAAAATATAGGAAGAGTCAAAATTATTTTATTCAGTGAAAAAAAAAATTTCCAAATTATTTTTAAGAATTTAAAAAAAGGTCGTATGAAATGAACCAAATTCAAATTAAAGTACATGTACTTATGGTAAAAATTTTGAGACAGTAGAACCTGTCTCAAAAAAATGCTTTCTTGATGATTTTATTTAGATTATTTAAAAAACAATATATATAGTATTCTAAAAATGTCTTAAGTTTTGATATGTTTTCAATTTACTCAGGTTTAGTTTTAACAGGTTCTTCTGGATTATGATCATCATTCTATAAATATGCCTCTTTGAACAAAATCTTTTAGCATCATATTTGTAATTACCCATATATTTGCTATTCTATGATATTTTATAGTCTGTTGCCATGGACACAACATTTAAGAATGTTTTGGCCATTTATTTTGGTATTCTACAATGAAGCACAATATCATCAAAATCTGTGGCATGAAATTTCAAGGTGAGTTTTGTAGAAAATAATTCTCTTCAGGTCTGAAGGTATGCAATGAAGACTTTATTACCATTATATCTCAAATCTGTAACATTAAATAATATATGCTGGTATATAAAACCAAGAAAGCTTATTACCTGTAAAAATTTGTTATTTCTTCTTTCTGCCACATAGGCATCTGATGCATGGCTTTGACGAGCATGTTGTTGCCTCAAGTAATACAGAGAACAGTTCAATAAGGATTCTCTTTTTGCTAATCTGGAAAAATACAACCAATTCTGTCAATATATAATGCTTATTTGTAAAGTTTCATCATACAATGCTACTTTGTTTTTTTTTATAAAAAGAAATCTAAGCACATGGTTAATATACGAAACCCTCAACTAACTTATTATCTTTTTGTATCTTGACAGTCCTTCCTTTTCCTTGTTTTTTTCCTTACCATACTTGACATTTCTCTTTCTTGTAAAATTGCATGTATCACATACTGCAGGAAAAGAATTCTATTGAAATTGACATGCTGTCAAACCATTACTTTTAAACTTTTAAAGTTATGTCCCTATATATAACCCTGTACAAATCCTATCAGTTACATTTTTCTAATAAACTTTAATTATTAAATAAATGACAGGACTTGTTACTTTTTCAATGGTCTCCTATAATAGATACATGTACCAAAACAGACAATGCTGACATAATTAGAAAAGAACTGGTTGGGAAACACAACTTATTTCCAACACTGTGACAATTCAACATTATATAGATAATAGAGGTGTGAAATGAAAACATCTTGTTCAGCAGCTGTTCAAATCGGATTAAATCTCTCTAAAAAGTGAAATTATTTACATTTCTTCATGTAAACGATTCAGTTGAAGTTCTTTGTTTGTCCAGTCTGTGACTCTTTCTGTATAAATGCTTGGTCTTTCAATTTTCGGCTCCGGAGTTCTTGTCATTTTGTAAAAACCATCAATAAATTAGAGTTGTTCTGGCTCAGTCGTTGTTTATGACGCCATTCACTTTCATTGCTTTCTTTCGCTGAGAGTGACATGGCAAGGGAGTTAATTAAGTTTTCACTTGCAAGCAGGTGCTTTTTTTTCTATTGATATAAATCACATATTTTTTTAAACTCTGGAAGCTATCGCGACTAATTTCTACATAAAACCATGTTAACACATTAAACCAGGCCATTTTTTCTTGATTTTTCAATGAAAAGGAAAATGGTGATATTGTAATATATTTTGGCCACTGTTAAAAAAGACAGTAAAATCAGTAAAAATACTACGGCAAATGTAACATTTTTTGGTTGCTTGTTTGCAAAAATTTTAATTGTGCCAAATTTAAATCCCATAGACATACTGAACGATGTTAAAATGGCAAAACCCCGTGTGATATATATAAAATTATAAACTATTTTCTTGTTGATGGAAATCGGAAACACACATTTTTTAAAATTGAAAAAAAAAAAAAATACAGTTGAAATCTACGATTAACTGAAAGCAGAGACACACACACATATATATATATATATATATATATATATATATATATATATATATATATATATATATATATATATATATATATATATGTCTCTTCTGAAAGTGCATGAATAAGCTATTTATCGTAAACAAAAATGATAAATCTATAATATATATATATATATATATATATATATATATATATATATATATATATATATATATATATATATATATATATATATTACACTTTTTTCTCCATTAAGACTTATACGGAATGTCACGACATAGGTGTGATTAACAATTAACAGAAGTATTCCATATACATATAGTATAATATTAATTAGAGTAATCATTACCTACTAGTAGTATGTCTCGGACATATTGCTTTGTTTTCGTGTTCGCCATGGTGGTAACTATCTGTTTAACTCAATCTCTTCCTTTTTTTAAGGAATAGTGTCAATTTTTTATTATACCAACTACTTTTATGAATTTCATGGTGTGATGGGTCCGGTACATGTTTTTTTTAAAATATTTATTTATTTATTTATTTATTTATTTATTTATTACCTGCTTATAAGGACAATCACTATAGAGTTTCTAACGGATGACATCGAGAATGCTTTTAAATATCATCACAGATATCCATTCGTGATATAAAACATTTATGGAACCATACGTTTACAAGCAGCAAATACAACAAATACAGCAATACAATGGGCAAGAATAGAGTTTCTAATGAATACAGTCCGATGAACTATTGGTTGGTATGCTAACTTTTTACGGTCACAAAGGAGTTGGCATGCTAACTGTTTACAAACACCAAAGGTTTCATGCTATCATAGTCTAGAACTTTTTCACGCTGGAACATTAAAAAAAATTGGATACTGTTTACAATTTGTGCCAAAACTGCCTGTAACAGTCAGTTTCGTGATTCTGAATCAGATTCAACATTGACCAGGAAATTCCAAAAGAAATAGTGTGTTTTAACCGTACAGTTATGTCTTGATAATTAATATAATTACATAAATAACTGCATAACCAATTTTATTCACACGACTTTATGTTTTAAAGCATCCAATTGAATCATAATTTAAATTATAAAGCAAAAAGACCGGGCGCTTTTTGAGTGCGAATAATACTATGACAGTCATTGAAATCACATACTTTATGTAAAACACATAGTATTGACCAGCAAGTTAAGGGAAACTATATAAGTATTTGTCATCTCTGTGAAGATGTGTCATATGCATTTTTTTTAAATTGTTGAATAATATATTAAAAAATTTGCATATGACAGCTGTGCCAAAATACTCTAAATGATATGCAATTATTGACTAGTATAGTTTATTCAATTCAATGCAAAACATACTTTGGTATAAGAATAAAACAAACATACCAGTCCTTGTCCATATCAGAATCCAAAAAACAAAGCAAAAACTTTGCGAACTGACAAAATATGTTATACACGTGAACTTCCATCAAGGAAGTGAGGCCGGGTGCTCCGGAAGGGTAAGCACCTCCTGTCTAGCTAGCTACACCAGTAACGAACAATGACCCTTGTTGATTTTTTGTAAGTATAGTGCATTCATGTATATGTTGTTTTTATCATTTATAAAATCTAATTCGATGTGTAACGTTGGTAACCCTGATTATTGTCAAGAGCATAGTGCTCTCTGAACTCTTTTTGTTTCGACTTACATTGCATGTCAATTTCAGGTGAAACGTCAGACTGGCCTAAGTATCACCAAGAGCTTCTCAACTGCATAACTTTTCCTTCTGACTTGCATATTCATTTTAGTCAAACGACAGTGACTCTAGTATTGTCGAAAGAATGCTTCTCAACTGCATAACCCGCCTTCTTACTCTAGTTGCATGTACAATTCAGTAAAACGTTAGTGTGACTCGAGTATTGTCAAGAGCATGCATGCTCCTCATCTGCATAACCTTCCTTCTGGCTTGCATGTTCCATTTCAGTCAAACGTTAGCGAGACTCGAGTATTGTCAAGAGCATGCATGCATGCTTCTCATCTGCCTAACCTTTCTTTCTGACATTCATGTTCCATTTCAGTCAAACGTTAGATTGACCCAAGGTATTGTCGAAAAAAATGCTTCACAACTGCATAAGTCTTCCTTTTGACTTGCATACATGTACATTGCTGTCAAACGGCAGTGACATGAGTAATGTCAATAACGCTCATTTTGTTCCGACTTGAATGCACATTTTAACTAAACGATATTGTACACTCAGTATGCTTATGGGTTTATAAACGCTAGCTATTGTAAATCAATTTATATGTCAAACAGTCTGGAGATTTGACACCTACTTTATTGATTATAGAAACGCGCATCATTTGTTCACCTTTAATTACTCGAGACACGAAAAGCAATGAAATTGTTTATGGAATGCAGGTGAATCAATGATATATATTTGTTATAACATTGATACACCAAGTCGTTCCAGTTAGAAGCGTTTTTATCAAGTAAAAATAAAAGAAAAAAATCCCCTTTATTAACAGCCACATGAAAAAGTACACAAAAATCTGGATACACTCTGCTAGTTTTCATAATAGAAGTGAAGTTTTGGTGTTTTACGTCCCAATCAATATTTATTTACTTATATCTAGGCGAACGAAACAAGAGTGCTCGGAGGAAAAACACCGACCTTTTGTAAGTGAACCGACAAAATTTTCCACCTTAAGATCTGTTTGAGCGGGATTTGGACGTAGCCAATAAGAGGTTCTGTAACCCGTAAGTACGCTTTAAAAACCACTCTGCCACCAAGGTCTCATTATAATCAACCAGTGTGCACATTAGATTACTTTTGCCAAAAAAAAGGGACGAGGTTATATTATCACATGCACTTGTCTTTCTGTAATAGTCTCGAGAAGATGGGGGTTTTTCATTGAATCTCTGATCGGGACATGCCGAATCAAAAATTAATAATAACGATTGTGGTTTTTCGGCTTAGTTATGCTTTTAGATTATCATAAATTATTTAAAAACTCTTGCCTCTGATTTAGTTGATACGTGTATTTAACATTAAACAGAAATAAAAAGAAATACTAATACCCGTATGTACATGCAACACCATGCTTGATAGACGTTACAATATTTTATTCCGATGTAAATAACCAGATTGCTGACTCTAGTTATGATCAGCCATGAAAATATCGCATAAATATAGGCTTGTGGTAATTGTGGTTTTGCTTTAAAACGTAATAAGTCATGATTTACAATGAAATGCTCGATACGGTATTTTTCGAAATAAATTGCATTTGCTAAGAATAGGTCACACAGTCATCGGGTGAAATCGTCAGACAGAAATGAATTTATATCGAAGGGTGTCACGCAATCTCAAGAAGAGTTTAGGTTTATAGATCTGAAGATAATCTATCCAAATGTCTGCGGTTGTATCCTTTATAAAAACTCTGCCAGTAATGCTTGCAGTTGTCTCTCTACTTCTTCAAGTCACCCGAAGCCAATCCCTAAAATACACGGCCCTCCCGTCTATTTGAAGTGGAGGTGGCACTTCGTCTATTGTTTTTAACCACTGAAATAAACTCAATTATGTTTTAGTTGTATCAATTAAATAGATGCCATATTAACTCGATTTTTCAAATTTGAAAATTTCAATAAGCACCACTGCATCTTACAAAGTCAATTTTACGAATATATGTGTATGTATTTCTTCAATTCGTTGAGGTCATTCTAACAACATTTATTGAAATTAATCAATACCAAATGACGATTATTAATACATTAAGTCAAGCACTACCAACAGACTTAATTTTAAAAAATAGAGCCAATCATCCTTTGAAGTAAAATTCTACCAATAGATGGCACTCCATCATGGAGGTCAATCTATAACAATTCAAACTCAATCAATAGAAGTCGCTCCTTCCCTTGAAGTCAATCTACCAGTAGATGTCACTTCGTCTTTTGAAGTCAATAGATACCACTCATTCCCTTGAAGTCGACTTCACCAGTAGATGACCTTCCTTCCATTAAAGTTAATCTCTGCCAATGACTTTCTTAGATGTCAATCCTTCGAATTCTATCTGCCAGTGGATTTCACGCCTTTCACTGAAGTCAATCTGTCAATAGATGTTACTCCGGCTCTTTGAAGTCAATCTGTCAATAGATGTCACTCCAGCCCTTTGAAGTCAATCTTTGAAGTCAATCTGTCTTTAAAGTTATTCTGCCAACAGACATCAAACATTTCCTTGAAGTAAATCTGTTTAAAATGTCGCTATGTCCCTTGAGTCAATCCGCAAAAAGACATCACACTCAGTCACTGTTCCTTGAGTCAATCAGTAAATAGTGTCACATCTTCCCTGAAGTCAAAGTCAATTTGCCATTATATGCCACTCGTTTCCTTGCAATCTGCCAGTAAGTTTTATTCAATCGTTGGAAGCCCAACTGCTTATAGATGTCACTCTGTCGCTTTATTTTATCTGCCAATAGATATCAGTCCGTTTCTGTCCCATTGAGGCCAATGTGTCAATAGACGTCATTTCTTCTACTAAATCCAACCCAATTCAATCCTTTTTAAATAACCTGCCAATAGATGTTACACCTTACTTCGAAGTCAAACTGCCAATAGATGTCGCATCATTCGTCATAAAGTCAATCTAACAATTGATGTCGCATCCTTCACCACGAAGTCAATCTAACAATAGCTGCCGCATCATTCGCCCTGAAATAAATCTAACAATAGATGTCGCATCCGTTCGTTGAAGTCAATCTAAATTTGATGTCGCATCCTTCACCATTAAGTCAATCTAACGTAAGATATTTCAACTTTTCTTTCAATCAATCTAACAATAGATGTCGCATCTTTCCCTTGAAGTCAATCTACCAATAGATATCGCATCTTTCCCTTGAAGTCACTCTAATAATAGGTGTCACATCTTTTCCTTGAAGTCACTCTACCAACAGATGTCTCATCCTTCCCTTCAAGTAAATCTTCCAATAGATGTCGCATCTTTCCCTTGAAGTCAATCTATAAAAAAGATGTCGCTTCCTTTCGTCTTGAAGTCAATCCACCAAAAGATTTCGCATCCTTCGTCATGAAGTCAATCTACCAGGTCGATGTCACATCCTTCGCCATGAAGTCAATCTACGAACAGACGTCACTCTTTCCCTTGAAGTCAATCTCTATTGATTATCTACTAATAAATCATATCACATAGTTATTCACTTTTAAATGAATGGATAAAAGGTGTCAGATTTTTGTGCCTATGGAATAAATTAACACGTTAATTCCCATTTATATATCAATTGCATGTAACTGTAGATGGCAAACTATTTTCAGTTTTAAATAAAGATTTGATTCCATCCTCGCTCAAATTTACACCTTCTTTAGTTTCACACACTGAATAAATGATTTGACAAACACGCCCATTTTTCTCTTGATTTTACGATTAATTCAACTAGGGGATGGTGTTAAGTGTTTGATCTTATGAACCAGTTGGTATAATGGGTTTTATTATGGTGAACTATTACTGGTTAACTCGTCACAAATTAATTTTCTGAGACTTAATACGCATTCAGTTTATCTAACTTAAAAGCTATATAAAATCTTTAGTTGCAGATAAGTTTACCGTAAACACAATCAAAACGCACGTACAAGTAATATCAAAATCTTTATATCTTTATTTTGAGAAGTCAAAGTATCACGAAGGTAATAAACCTCGTATAGTTGATAATTAACACCGTCCCACGTGTACTAAAAACCGGTATTGCTAAAAATGCTTGCCTGATAGTAGAAAAATGTACCGCCATAAAAACATTAAACGTGTTGATTTAATCTTGGAAAAAGACAATAATGATAATGTTATTTTTATGAGGTCATTTATGCCCCTGGTGGTATTTATTCCTTCATCGGTGAATGATTCGGAAATATTATCAAAAATTTGGATCAAATTTCGACAGTTGAGCATTCACAGATATGAAGCAGATTTCTCCTTTCCCCCTAAAATACCACTTATTAGCATTCGTAAAACGTAACATATGTTATTCATTATGACGTAATTATTATTTCACAGTTGTCGTTGGGGTAAAAATGAATATTGCACGTGTCTCTATGGTAACCAGATGTCCAATAACTTACTGTGTGTATGTATATAATATTTGATGTTTTATAGATAAAAAGTTTAAACATCTGTTGAAATGATTTGACAAAATAAAGTAAAAATAAAGATGAAGAAACAGAAAACTGTTGAAATGATTTGAAAAAATAAAGTAAAAATAAAGATGAAGAAACAGAAAACTTGTATGAAACATCTTACATTGGTATATTCGATTAAAACATCACGACTTTTTTGTCGCCATTAACGAAAAGTGCATATTTAATGGCGCATTATATTGTTAAACGTGCATTTCGCATCCTTGTTCTCTAACAAATCTTTCGCTTTACATCTTAATTATATTTTTTTTGCAGAGTCATTCTTACAAATATCAAAAATGTATCCATAACTGCTAAAATGAAAAAAAGTGGCTTGAAGTTGCCTTGAACATGAAATTTGTTTTCTAGAAACTCTCTATATAGTTATTACACAGAACATTCATTTACTCATTTATTTATTTATTTATTTATTTATTTATTTATTTATTTATTTATTTATTCATTACTTTTTTATTTTTGTGGATTTACCAATCACTTGTATCAGATAGCGGAAATTTATAGTATACAGTTAAACCTCGATTCATTGCCGCACATTTTGTACAACTCAAATTTTGCATTACAAAGGTTTGGCGATTAAACGAGGTAGTCGGGTTGCTAAATGGTAGCCCGCCAGTCAACTCCGAAATGGTGGAATTATTTGGAAAGGATAACTCAAATAAAATTCCTTCTTAAATCATTGGTGTAAGAGGGCACACTTTAGACAAAACAGCCGATACATTTAGATTTAACGGCTCACAGTAGGGCGGTGGTGATAAAAACACACAACAAGGTTTCTGTTCTTTTTCATGTTCATTTTTCCTGATTGACTTAATAGCCGAAGAGTTTTTCTTCTGTGGAAACAACATATAATAAAAACAAAGAAAATTGCTAGCTTATAAGGTCATTGCTTTCTCTTCAAAATAAAAACAACGAACCAAACTAATTTCTAAACACCAAATCTACACCCTTATTTATAAAGCCATGTGCTGATTCTAGATTTTTTTTATGGAATTTTAAAATTTCTAAAAATAACACAATAAACAATGGTATAAATCAAAACATAATTGCGTAAATAAATAAATAAATAAATAAATAAAAAGGAAAAGAAAGAAATTAAAACCAAGTTTTTAATTTTTATGTAAAATTTCTCGATTTACCTGTTTAAATTTTATATCGTGTTAATTAACAAGGTTCTCAAAAAGTTTTATGGTCGTAATCACAATTTTGATAAGTATGAATCGCTATATCAAAACTTATGCTGGATACATTTGACGTCTAATGGTTCCATGTCCCTGTCAATCTTAAATTTGATTTTGTAATTGGAGGGTGTAGCTAACTAAACAGGAAATGCTTATTCATCCGAATCACCCGGTCTCAATTCCCTGGTGGAAGTTCAGGTGTTTAAACTAAATAATCCAGATTTCAAAGTTTTAACTTCGTTATTTGGGGATTGTGATTTAGACGTGGACCGGTATGTAAGTGTTTGATTGGCACTAAGTGATGAGGAGTTATTGTAATTGAGAATATGACGAGATTATTGCTACTAATCAAATGCAAATTAAGCAATATTGCCATAGTTTAAATTACAGTCAAAGAACTAAATAACGCGTTTGTTGATGCTGAATAATGAAATCAAAGAAATGATTATATTACAACTTAAGTGTGAAGAGTTGTAAGGAAGTTGAAGGATATCACGCTTTCGTTTTTGCTTATTATGATGCAAATAAACTAATAATCATATTATGAATTAAAGTTTAGAAGCCATTAAGACGAATATAACGGTTTGTTAAAGCAATTTTTAATATCATAAACAAAGGTTAGGGAGTAATAGTTAAGTGTTACTTGTTGAATGAAATGCAATTAATCAACTGTCATATTGTTGTGTATGGACAGGACTGGCAAATTTTTAACGCCAGAAAGCATAATGAAGAAATCATCAGTTATTTATTTATTTATCTACCTATTATTAATTTTTTTTATTTATACATGTGTATTTGGAAGATTTTCAGCTCACTTTTATATGTTTGATAGATTTCATTTAAGTAGATTCAGCATTAGTCGCAACGGTCATCGTAAAAAGCATTACGAACAACGTTGGTTTTTGAATAAAATTAATGTAAGTTATTTATAAATCTTAAGTTGTCATTTTTTAGTTCATCTTTAATAATGAAGATTGTATTTTGGGTCGAAAATTGTCATTGCACTAAATGAATTAAGTTTTAAAATAGTCAGTTTTAAGGAATGGTTTTACATCCGGGGTCTGGTATAGTTCTGTAACTGTGAAAAAAGATAAAATAATGCCAAGACACGCCTGTTCTTATTTAAGATAAACAAATTACAATAAACTCGATGGGTTTCAGAACAATTTCCGTTTTCTGGAACACATATCCTCTTATGAACAATGATTTTGTTATATGAATGTGCGCTCTATCTAATGCCGAAATCATGTGCAATGACATACTAGTTGCAATTAATTTGTCCGTTATGCGCTTAATGCGGAAGTCTATAGTCCAGTTGCACTTTACAAAAAGGTCACGCAATGTCGAAAGACCATGTCAAATGCATAGATAATTATTGATAACAGCATCAAACGACAACATAATCAACTCCAATATGTAACACTGAGCATGTCTCAAAGGCTAGTCTGTCAAATGCATTTTGAAGTAACACGATTTATCATCAATATACATGCGAGCAGGATACTTTGCCTTATCAAGCCGGGAGATCACTGTCCATAAAATATCAGTTTACCCTCCCACTCGTGGCTAGTAAGAGATCTGTTATAACCCAATTATTAGTCAAAAGTCCACTGTTGTTTGATGTTAATTGCGGTAAATTTGTGTGATTTTTCAAACATCATTAAATATGTTTAAATCGGTTTAATTCCTCCAATCTATTGTGAACAAGTTGGCGTTCAAAATGACTACTACGAATTTTATGCTAGTTACAGCAAAAAATAATAAGTAAATCAGGCATGTGGAGATGAAGAATGTTGGTCCAAGGAATATAAATAAAAGCTTAAATTCAACTACATGTACATGTATATTATTTTAGCGTCTTGTAAGTCAAAGAGAGAGAGAGAGAGAGAGAGAGAGAGAGAGAGAGAGAGAGAGAGAGAGAGAGAGAGAGGAATAAGAAAATGCAGGGGAGTATTCATGTAATTTTTTTCTAGTTACTGTATTCATTGCGTGTGGAAATATTTGAAAACAAATTTATTATAATTATTATTATTATTATAAAGTACACCAACCTCGGCGCATTGCATACCCGACCACCTATCAGTACCCCGATTCCAGTTTTAAAGAATACATGTTCAAAACCTAGATAAGCTTAAAAGACATTAAATTTTTTTCTATTTTTACATCATCATATAACAAACAATGTAAGATTTTATTAATTGCCTTGCTGCTATGTCAATGATTGTGCATTTGATAATACACGAGTTCTCAAGTGAAAATCGCTAAAAGCATGCTAATAAATATTGCTACCTTGCCAATTGTGCATAACAAATGGTGTATTTTTATATTTTATTAAAACGCATATTCTTTAACAGCATGTACAATACTAGAGGCTTCTTGTAAGATAGTTCTGTTTTTAATTGTTTTTAAAGGTTAAACATCAAGTTAATATTTCAATAATATGTTGCATTTCTAAAGATTAAGTTTAGGATTGAACAATGATATTTGTATTAAAATTAGATGTTCGTAAAATTTTAATCTCGTCTGAAACGCAATACTGTCTTTACTCAAAAGAAAATGAGAGATTTATGTGCGAATTACAATAGCATTGATCAATCAGTGAAATGCAATATTCATTTTCAAACTTCTTAATACAACAAAAACCGCTGTGGCAAGCATGTAGACCATCGAACAATCGGTGAAATGCAAATCCCATTTCAACCTTCTTAGCACAATAAAAGCCGCTTGACAAGCATGTATAGAGCATCTGTTAGCAATTCCCCACAATCATTTCCACAACTAAGATTTTCCTTGACATAAATTAGCAAATTTTGACGATCTCTTTTGTTATTGGTTATTTTCAATAAAATCAAGTCGAGACTATTTTTAGTTTCATTATATAAACCATAAAAATCAAAAACATTAAAAAACCTTGCCAACAAGACTATAGGCATTTCAAGATGAGTTGTAAAAACTAATTAAAAAATTTCTAACAGGTGTGTATTTTTTATTTTCATCATAGCAAAACATTTCAACAATCAAGATAACCTTTATACAAGTATAAAACATTCATATGGAATTCAAATATAAATGTTTGTTTTGTGTCTCAATCCACGTCAATATCACAGAACAAAACACTTTTTCCCAAAATCCATCACATTAACAATAAAGATTAAACAAACAAAAAAAAAAAAAAAAAAAAAATTATATATATATATATATATATATATATATATATATATATATATATATATATATATATATATATATAAGCTTATAAGATCTAAACAAAAAAATTATCAAAATGACACTGTTAAAAATAGTTTTTTTTTTCGGTTGAAGCTCCATAATTTACTAGTCACAATCCCCTCCAAATCGTCGACACATTTGTGCACAGAAATTGATCATTTTGGACAAAGAAATCCGACAATAAATTTCTATGGCGAGAAACCTGCAGTAAGCGATATTAATCTATTTTTAAAATTTTTGTTCAAAATAAAAATAATGATAATAATAAAAAATTAAAACCACTTGCACTAGTTTTTTCGGCCTATACATTGGTATGCAATAAACAAGGGCACTGAAAGAACGTGAACTCTATCACTTTTTTAATTTACTCTAAACAAAAAATGTTAAGGAGCACTTTAAAAATGCTTGTTCTTCTCAATTCAGTACTATTAAATCTTTGATGATTCCATTATTGCTGAAGACGGTTAAACATTATTTCCAAGATTTCATTTATTGGTTTCAATGTCCGACATAAATCTATGACAAAAACTATTATTATTGATTTAAGTAAAACATTGTAATTTTAAGTAGGGTGTTTTCAAAATTGGGAAAACTTATTAAACCATATACATGTGTATGTTACATGTGAGTTTTCCACAAGTAAAAGCTATTATATATATATATATATATATATATATATATATATATATATATAAACACACACTTATCTACACTAAAAAAACTGCTAATAGAGAATGGCAATTAAATGTCAAAACCATTAAATGGCAAAAAAACTGAAATTTCTTCCGTCCCATAAATATCCCAAGGCAGTGACTTATCTTCGATATGCAAGTCTTTATAATTTTGTATCAAGATATTTTTTATATTCTAGTAAAGCATTTAAATATCGTGATCAAAATCAGTCTTTTTTTCTGAAGAATATATAAGTATGTGCATATGTATATCAACGTCAGAAATTTTGAATATTTTTGTGAATTATACAACTGAGAATAAATCACAAAAGTGAAAATATGATACGATCAAAGCAATAAGTATTTCCACGTGCTGGTTTTTTTTTTTTTCTAATTGGTATGAAATAAAGTATTCACAAATTAGCACTAGACAAAAAGCAAAAAATAAAAAATTTGCACATGCAAATTTATAAAACATCTATGGAATCATTGGTATTTAGTACCCTTGAACATTATATTCATAATGCATAATGAAATGTCAAATAAAATACAATATGGATTAAAAAGACACCCATTAAATTTATGGAATAAAAAGAAGATCGGGATCCATTATCCAACACCGGATCATCTTTCTGTAAAAAGGGGTCAGTTAATAAGGCCCTATCTGAACATCCCCAAGGTTTAAATCGTCTAATTTCGGATAATTCCGTAGGATCCCGCATCCATTTAAGTAATTGTTGATATGTGACGAAGAAAACGTCTTCGTAATAATGAAGTAGTGTTAATATAAAGTAATCCAATGCCTTTTTATTGTGTTCCTCGCGTAACCAAGAGGCATGCATTGTGTAAAACAAAGGAGCTCTATTAGTTGTGTAATGGTTATGAAAATTTTGCCAAAATAACTTAAAAGATGCCTCCATATCGTTCGGACGACAAGAATCCGCGTATAAACATCCATATTTGGAATCTGGTTTTTCTAACATTAAAACTGGAATTTCCCAAAATCCTTGATATCTTTTATTTGGACATGGTTGCACATTACAATCTAAATTCCAACCATAATCTAACGTCTGTGGCCATAATTTACTACTGAAGCCACCGTCTAACGTAACGGTCATTGTGGAATCATATTCAAATTTTTCATCCGTTAAAATTTCATACTGTTTATCCCCTGAAGGTTGTAAAAACGGACTTCTCCATCCTATGATATTTTTTATAGGGATTCCTGCTTTTTCCGATATAATTTTCCTTTGTTCAACGATTTCAAACCTGATATCACTATATGAACCTTTCCTCCAGAATGTTGTTGGTGTTCTATGTGTAACACTGTGAACGGCAACTTCCATCCCTCTTTTATACAAACTCCGTAAAACCCGATAATCGGTGAAGTTATGAGAAACAAATAATGTCATAGATATCGGGCAACCATTAGGGTTAAGACGCTGTGGACTGAACAGTTGGTTGTACATTTCATTCATTTCAGCAGTCACTGCGTCATCAAACGAAAACAGAATCATCTGTGGAATAACTGATGGACCAAGTTTTCCAGGAGCTGTTCTCCCGCCACAAAAACATTCGGGCAGACGACAGTTTATATCCGCTTCACAATGTTTTGAACATTTTGCAATCTGCAACAACAGCATCACTGCTGTCATAAGCACTGTATAAAACTCTGGAATGCTGATCATTTTTAATAATTAATTGAACCAAAAAACAAAAATAATTACATTACGACAACATAAATGGGCGATGTATGTAAATACGCAATGCTATAATGAAGCCAACTAGTCCAAGTATTTGAAAGTTTCTCATTCTGTCAAGTTTTTAAAACTTATTATCAACATAAAAATAAAATATAATTGAGGCTAAGTTTTATATTCCATCATAAAATGGTCATTAAACTCGGATGTTGCCAGTGTTATAATCCTGGGAGTAAAATTTGATAAAAACGCTACTAAAAGTCGAAAGTTATCGCTGGTCTTTCAAAAATATCTTTTGCTAACTTATAGAGTTGATAAAAACCTGAGTTTATCCAGATCTCCGAAGGTTAACGAAATAGTTCCTCCGCGGTTTCAAACCTAATGTCAAACGTAAACCTCAATTATTTTTTTTTTGGAAAAAGTGACTCCTGAAAATCATCCAATCTTTTTAATGATATATTATTCTCTTGAAAAATTCCTAAAATTTGATTATTCAAACGCACATATATATTTTTTCAAAACAGTTCTATATATAAACCCTCCGATCCAATCTCGATGTCCAGCTTGAATGTCCAGTTTTTTTTTTTTAAAGAAAGGCACTTGAAAATCTTGATCCGTTATCTTTTCTAAATAAATCGATAATGAGAAGAACTTAAACTATTTCAAATATGATCCCCATCTGATTCGAATGACTGTATGTAATATTGTTCTTTTTCAAACATTGCATTGCTTACATTCTATCGAATAGTCAAACAGGTAGATAGATAAAGGTCCTCGTAAATGTCCAAAAGTGAATTAATTCACACCAAGGTACAAACAAACCGACTACTTTTATAATCTGTTAAACTGACCATTGGTCAGGTATATGCTGATTTTCATAATACTTGTATTTGTTCATGATAATATAGATGTTGATAATTCGACTCTGGACTTTATTAATGAAATGTACGTATTGTTCTGGTATTTATACTTTACACCTGCCGATCATGTACTATCACCGGGAGCGATATTGTGCCGTAGACAGCAGACTTGTTTCATCATATATTTGTTTAAACACATTATCTATTCAGCTCCCAGGATAGAGACCCTGATAACGCATCCCTTCAAGTTATTAATCCACATATGGAATGTCACTTTTTTCTTATTTATGTCATATTTATGTAGTTTCGATAAAATCCAGATTTTCCGGTTCGGAATTTTTTTCTGATTAAAATCGTGTGTTATCACCATGATTCGGACGGAATATCTTTTTACACATACAGTATTATAATGACTCTTTTACCAATAAACTCATTACCCTCTTTAACAAAAAATCTGTTTTTACCCCCAAAAATGTCTTTGTGTGTACTCTTACACGCGAATCTTCTATACGGCAAAATGCTAAAAAAAAAAAAAAAAAAATAGAAAATGGATATAGAATACTAACAATAACAATATTGTTTTTTTTTTTTTTTGGTCCGACTATATATATATATAAGTATACCTCACATGTAGAGAAAAGTGTCCGAACTATCAACACGCGAATTTCAACACATTAATCATAAAATACTGACCATTTTTTTTCAGATGAGTGTTAGTACAATTTGTAGTGAGTTCTCTTTATCTTGTTATCACACTTTGGGCTATTTATACTGTATAATGTGAATAACAGTGCCAGGGCCCTAGGCGGGCGGCAGAGCAAAAGAGGAGGGGAAATTTTGTTATAATGAATAACAGAAAGTAGTGATTGACTAAATCAGATATTTGGGTATCGAATTAATCTCTGTAAGACTTTATTTGAAGTTAATTACAAAAACAGAATTGGGCGAAGTTTTGTATTTTGACATGTATTTATTTTACTATCATTTATTTATTTATTTATTTATTTATCTACCTATTAAGGAAAAATGTAAAAAAAAATATATAATCCACTAATAGTTTCGCGAAAACATTTTTTTAAACATCTCAAATATAAGCTTTTCAAAATATTATGGTATATAGTTATCGCACTTGAAAATCAATAAATTTACAATGATGATCCAAAGGATGATATAAAAAAAACAATGGAAGAAAACGCAAAGTAATTAGTAATTAAAACGATGATGCAATTAATGATTCCGTGAGAAATAATTATTTTATAATTCCGACGGGAGATTTTCATTTTAATTATGTAAATGATCATTTATAACAGCGATATTTAAAGCTGAAAATATATTCGAAATCTTGAGATAAATGCTATCGTGTACTTACCAAATATTTCCGGCCATTCCGTTCCCCTCATATTAGTCCTGTTTACTCCGATTCCTTCCTTTTAGAACGGGTTCTTCCATAACGATTCGGGAAAAAATAATAATAACAATATTATTTTAAATCAACAAACTAATGGTTACGCGATATTTTCCTAATCTTTCATGTAAGAACAATTTAATGATACGACAAAAATGAGAAGAAATACAACATTCACGTACATATATTTAACTCTTCAAACTAATAATTTCACGAAGCTATTAATCTCATCCAACATAAGGTTATTACATGGAATTTATATGTTTGCCCCCAGTGAATATTTAATTGCTGAACATATCTAGTTTTTATGAGTTTTAATTAAAATTAAAATGATGATCCAGAAATGAGGTCATATTATCCATGGAAACACATGGACGGAATTTTTTTGCATGCATATTCTTAGCCAACTTGCTGTGGGGCATCTCGGTTTCAACTTTGAAGGGCATATGTTTCAATGCAATCTTTAACTGAATTACTCGGGGAATCATATCAGTTTTTAATCGAGCTCTAAATTTGAAACAAGAGCCCTAGTAATATATGTAACATTAATTCTGATACTTTATTAACTGTGACATACCACGTAATATATCTGAAATCAATTATTTTTCTGATAAGATTACTATATATTCCATTACACATTGAACAGAACATGTCAGTAAATATACAGCGACTCTCGGAATATGAATACACTGACGGGCGAATTGTTCGCAATTCGGTCTAATTTAATCACAACGGTTATAAACCAGACATTTATCACAAGAAGAATGATTAATGACTTAGAATAATTAACAATAAATACAAGAAATTACATGTTATAACAAAAATCAGAAAAATCACCAAATGAAACAATATAACAACGAAAGTCCATGTTGCTCACCTGGCAAATGTGATACGTCATCATGTAAAATTCATTGTTTCATTTCGGGACCTCCGTGGCCGAGCGGTCTAAAGCGTATGCTTACGAATCACATCATTTCTCGCGGCCTAGAATTAAATACCATTCGGGACAGATTCCAGTGTGAAAAAAAGTTTTCTGTTGGCCTGCTGGTAATTGGTTATTTATTTGTTTTTTATTTTTATTTATTTATTAATTTATTTATTTTAAATTTTATTTATTTATTTATTTTTTGGGAGGGGGAACTCCGGGTTACATTTTATAGTTTAATAAACATCCTGCTTGGAACAGTACAGTTGATTTCAGTTGCCTGGCGGTTTAAATCGCGCGCTTTCGTTAGAGTACGGCGCTTCTTACAGCCGAGGTCGAATCCCATTCGGGAAGATTCTAATATCGCAAAGTTTGTCAGCTCGCTTTGCAAAATTCAGTGGTTTTTTCCCGTGTATTTCAGTTTCCTTCGCTATTCCATAACTGTCTCGATTTAAGTGAAAGAATCCTGACTTGGTTGGGCGGAAAACACCATTACCCTACTTCATTCCAATCCGTTTGAGAACACATTACTACATACAGCAAGAAAAAACAAAATACATTTATGAAAACAAAAACGAATTTTCGAACTGCAAAATTTTTTCACAAGTTGCCAGACCATCTCAAATATGAATTAACAACCGACGATTTTTATTCACCGCCGAGTTATAACGAAGATAATTTGCATACCGACCGCTTTTACTAAACAAATGGGGATTATTCAGTAGACGTCTCTCCGTGAATTTGAAGCATTTAAACATTCAAAAATGCAAATCTGTTAAAACATTCAACTGTAATACAAAAACTCTTTTTCCACATGACATTAAATATTTTAAATTTTTCAGTGATCTCGATTAAAAAGATGATCAAACAAAAAATAAGGAAATCATCACGTTTTCTAAAGTTCGGATATTCAATGGTCCGGATCTGATGGAAGAAACACTTGGGCTGATCTAAAGCCATCGTTTTAATGACACCCACTAGGGCACATATGGCATCGTCTAATGTCAAGTACCCACAATATTTAGTTTTGTAAAATTAACATGTGTATTTGTAATTTCATGTTTCGTTTTCAAATGTCGGTTTCAAAGTAATTTGGCCTCAGAATTACTTTAAGATACATCTTATCTTTCAAGTTTCGAGGATAATTTGTTTCTAAATTTGTAAACCATCTTAATAAACAAACACGCACGACAGACAAGGGATAAAGCATTTTTGTTTGAATGTTTTAAGTTAAAAATGTAATCACAAAATATCAGTTTGCAATTCGAAATTATTCTTTAAACAAGTTGTTTTAGGAAATATTTAATAACTTTTATAGAGTGGCTGTGTTTTGTTTGAATGTTTTAAGTTAAAAATGTAAATCACAAAATATCAGTTTGCAATTCAATTTTATTCTTTAAACAAGTTGTTTTAAGAAATATTTAAAAAACTTTTATAGAGTGGCTGTATCTCAAAAGTCAAAGTTGCATTAATAATAATAATAATAACGATGATGATGATGATGATGACGACGACAATAATAATAATAATAATAATTGGTGTTAAAGGAACCATAAAATGATATATGTAATCGGAACACTTTCCATCGTCGGTATTATTTCAGATGCTCGATTCAGGTTTAAAGATATATTTGAACGCTTAGCAAAATTCCTATAGTTTAATTTGACACATCATAGCTTTTCCCCTCCATTTAAATGTACCGTTAAAAATATAAATAAAATACATTACAAAAGGGGTTTAACAACACAAAACTTTTATCAGTCACATTAGTTTCACTATCTTTAAAAGTTTATCATGTCAAATCAAAGTATAATTAAAAAATATATATAAAATAAATAAAAAATATTTAATTTATATGCTGCAAGATATACATGTAATCATTTTGATACAAATCTGATATTGTCATGTAAAACTTATAATTTTGTAATGATATATATGATTCAACAGTAATGCATGCAATTATACAAATTACGTTTTCCCTGTTATTTACAAAACTGCATGACTTGCTTTGAAATGAACATTTACTTTCCTTTGATATAAACACAGCGTAACTTTCAATGCTATAAACCCTCGTCATTCATTAGACGGTAACCCACTCATGTTTGAAGAAAAATAAATAAATTCTTATTTAACCTATTCATCTTCATTTCATTGGGAAGATGCAATCATGTCAAAAATGCTGAGGAAATGAATTAATGAAATTAATTTGTCATTTCCTGCTGAATGGAGATGGAAATCTGATTCTCAACAAACACAAAAACGAGGGAAAGCCTTTTAATTTCTGTTACATAAGTGTACTGACAAGACACATGTTACCGGTGAAGATTTTAGCCTAAAGGACGAGATACAATTATATATCTGTTAATCAACTACACGATCTTAATTGCATTATTAATAATTTCTGGCAGATTTGGTGGAATCACGAACTGCATTAGTGATAAAAACTTCACCTTAAAGAAACAAAACTTGACTTGAGACATTTAGAACAAATAGTCGCTGTCAGAAAAAAGATGACAATGACCCCATGTTAGCCAGTACGTTTATAAACATTTCATGGTAGACAAAATGTCAACATGTATTCTCAATTAACTGTTATTTATCACAAATAAAATGTCACTTTGTTTTTGTTCGGTACTAATTGAGCAAAAACTAGAGAGTCAAAATATTGTTCATATACAGTATTTCCGTTAGGATAAATGAAATTCTCCTGGTATAACGTGTTATGATTTTGAATAAATAAAACATTTTCGGCGAATTCATAGCATTTTCAACAACAAGGAAAAAATAATAATTACCTAGCTATAATTACAATTACTTCCTTGAAATAATACTGACATATTATAAATTTTTGAATATTTCATTCAGAAAATTGAAAAAGTTATAATATGACGATAAACAATGAATATAAATATTTCTTTAACAGAACACTTTTCTTAAAATATCAATATTGGTTATACAATTTCCACTTGCAGAACACAACGGTTCTCGTCATCTTGGTTCGAATCCAATCTCAGACAAATTTAAATTGAGAAAGTTTTACAGTCTCTTGCCGCTTGGGCATTGGTTTTTTTTCGGTTTTCCAAATTCCCCAACCATACCCGAACTAACAGTTTTACTATAGATGAAAGAATATTTACTAGGGGCGTAAAACTCCCGGTGCTCCAGTTTTCTCAGCCATCCCCAAAAAGACAGTTTTACTATAGATGAAAGAATATTTACTAGGGGCGTAAAACCCCCGGTGCTCCAGTTTTCTCAGCCATCCCCAAAAAGACAGTTTTTCTATAGATGAAAGAATATTTACTAGGGGCGTAAAACTCCCGGTGCTCCAGTTTTCTCAGCCATCCCCGAAAAGACAGTTTTAATATAAATGAAAGAATATTCACTAGGGACGTATAACTCAAATGTGTTATTATTCCCGCAAAATGAAAGAAATTTAATGGAATAATATGTTTTACATTCAAGTCCCAAGGGGCAACAAAAATTCGAGGTACATCATTTATATATCGTTTATATACTTGTATACTTATTTCAGTTATATGGGTCAGCGTGTTACCATTCCGAACACTCCTTAATTTTTGAAAATTAACAGAAATCGTAAATAAAACAAGTAACACTTAATAAAATTGTTTATGCCAAGGTCTTTGTACTATTGATAACTTTTATTCTTGTAGGAAAACTGAAAGATCAAATTTAGATTTTATGAGGTCAATAATCTTGACTAGAAAAAGGTTGTGTATATTTTAAACATCATTAAATGGATAAGTTTTCTACCTTTTTGGTTTTGGTTAAGATTAAAATGGAAATTTGAATGAAAATTTTAAAGTCATCTTTATATCCCGATATACTTGCAAACAGTGAATAAGTGTTATTTTAAAACAAAAGTTCGGTAATCAAATACGACATGTATCACTGGTTAGACTATTTTTTTGGTCGATGTACGGGAGCCTCGGTAATACCACAGACACATCGTGCGTACTATTTTGAAATTCGAGCGCGTGACTTTTGAAAATCGAGCGAACAACTTTGACATCGAGCAAACGACTTTTGGAAATCGAGTGCACGCCTTTGGAAATCGAGCACGCGACTTTGAATTCAAAATATACATGACTGCATGTGGTGTCATATACCACGTTTTCAATTTAATTATAAAAATACATTCAAAAAGTGGTATATGACAATACCACTTTTTGAATGTATTTTTATGATTGAATTCAAAAAGTGGTATATGACAGTGGTACTAACGGGGCTCCGTACTTATGATTAGTTTAAGTCGTATATTTTTCTTAGACTAGGCCTCTATGATTCCTGTGCGGAATATGACAAAACTTGGTAGAGTTGTATACATGATGCATTGTTGTGTCTCTTTAAAAGATCTGTTTTGTTGCGACGTCATTACAGAATAACCGACTTCAAGTTCGATTTGGATTACTGATTTCTCCATTATTTTCAAATTGGTTTTTAAGAAACATAAGTTAATAGTCGAATAAAATATGTAAAAAATAAAAATTGTCAATAGTACTCTTGAAAAAGAAAAAAAATTGTCTCGTCGGAAATGTATGAAATATTGTTGATGTGACGTAGGCATGCAATCGACCAACCCAAATACTTATACCAACGCTTTAAAGTACATTATGCTATCATTGGTACGTTTGTGTTAATTTGTTACGTGCATTATATCTTTTACAGACTAACGCAGCCATTAATATTTCACCACACTAAAAGGAATCCATCTGCGTGTTTTCTACACACAAATTATTTTTCAGTTCTCCAATGAAGTATTAATTAATATGTACTAGTTTGTAAAGAAAGCAACAATGCATGAATAAATAGATATACATGATGCAAACATGCAGTTTCTTATGATAAAACAATTAAGAAACGGGATCAAAAAGCAATCAGACTTCTAATTATCTTTTGATTAAATCTTGGAAAAATTACTTAACATCTGGGAGGAAGCACTTTATATAATTTATACAATATTAAACCATTACATTGTTATCAAACTATGCATTCTAGCTGTGTGTGAAATTAATGGGAAAAAAGTTCTGAAAATCGTTCGATGACCAGGCACGTACAACTCATTACATAATTTACTTCAGACGTGGTTGTCTTGTCCTCTAAAGAATGCAAATCATAAAGAGTTCGTATGTTATGCATTGGATTAGGGACATCATTTTTTTAAACGATTGCGAAATTGGATCCTGGCTTTATTATTGCATTATTTTTAGCTCACAGGGCCTTTAGTGAACTTATGTCATGGCGTAGCGTGTGTCCGTATGTCCGTGTGTACGTCTGTTACCCACATCTCCTCTAAAACTATCAGGCCAATATTGATCATTCACATGAAAGGTTATTGGGTGGGCGCTTTTCAAGTTTATGCTTTTGGTGGCTGTACTTGTAGGAAATAAGTCAATGTGATGTACATTTGAAAAAAAAAAAACTGAAAAATAATCTTCTCTGTAACCAAATATGGTAGACAAAAACTTACTGATAAGACACATTAATCAAAATTTAATTTTCAACTCAAAAAAAAAAAAATGAAATAAAACGTTTTGTTTTAGAAATTCATAAACTATAAGTCTGTCACCGTAAAATCTTTAATGCATGCTAGTGTAGGTAGCTAGACACTCATAGCCCTGCAAGAACCGTTACAGAGGAAAAACTGTTCATTTATATATTTGAGCTTAACACCTCCGACCAACAATAACAGTTCAATAAAACTGGATGTAAAAGAACAAGCGAAATTGACAAATGAAACGAGAACATGGCATTATATATAATAAGAATCATAAATATAAGCATGCCACACATCGCTAGAAGAATGCCCCAGGAAAAAATTCACTTGAGCTATACACAGGTACTTTGGGGACGGTTAACATCCCCTCATCTGTTGTCTGGGGAATTTAATACAATTAGACTTTTTTACTTTTAAATATTTCCTTATGATCTAACAACTATATCCGAACACTTTTTTTTTTTACCTGAGTTCGATCCGTTTTAATCACATCATAAGGAAATATTTAAAAGTAAAAAAAGTCTAGCCTCCGCCTCTAAAACAGGGAGGTCGGTGTTTTGAACCTTGGCTGGGTCATAATAAAGTCTTCAAAAATTGAGACACTGTTTCCTCTCTTGGCGCTCGGCATCATGGAAGAAAGGGTATGACTGATTCGCCCGATGTTCAAGCAATGTGACTTGGGAGTAGTGTGCCCAACTGACCCATTGAGCTAGCACGTTAAGATCGCTATGTGTTCGCTAGAACACGAAAGACCATACATGTAAATCACTCCCTCATCTCACGCATAATATACGAACTTTTCAGATAATTCATTAGAAATTGATAAACTCACTACTCTCGTCGCGAATATCTAAAAAATTGTTGATGTGACGTTAAACAATATTCAACCATTTCTGCTAGTTGTAGAACAAGAGGCCCATGGGCCTTAACGCTCACCTGAGGATATGGCCAACCTGAGGATATATCCAAAATCATTTGCAAAAATACATAAAATATTCTAATATACATGCCTACAAAAAAGTTAATAGTTTTCAAGATAATTAACAATTTGAGTATTTTTATGCATCTATGACCTTGACCTTTAAACGTAAGACCTTGAATTTTATATCAGAATAATCACCATATCAATTCCTACAATATTCTAATATGTATACATGCCATACATAAAGTTAATAGTTTCCAAGATAATAAACAATTTCAGTCTTTTTATGCACCCATGACCTTGACCTTTGAACGTATGACCTTGAGCTACATATCAAAATGATCGTCATATCAATACCTACAATATTCTAATATACATGGCTATACAAAACGTTTATAGTTTTCAAGCTAATGCACAATTTTAGTTTTTTTTAGCAAAAAAATAACATTTCAGTGGCAACAACTCCTACATGCATCATCATACAGTACGAAACTTTGTACCTTTTTACATTTTGTCATGCTGAACATTTTAACAATGTTTTAATATTATATATCTCTTATAATTTTGAAGAAAATAGCCTAAAACTGCACAAATTACAAACAAGGTCATGACCTTGAACTTTGACTTTGACCTCATTTTGAAGGTTATTTCAAGAAAAAGTCAAAACTGAAAACACCATGTCAATATCTATTCATATAGTCAAGTTATAATAATTTGAAGCCATTTTACGAATTTTTTAAAATTAAACGCAAAAACGCATAACCTAATTTTTTACCAAATTTCACGAAATGAACAATTTATAAGCTTAAGACCCTAGAGATGCCAAATATCACATCAGATTTTTTCTCCCATCATCGCTTTCTGAGAAAGAAGATTTTTGAAGTTTTTTGGAATCATGGGTCACCTTGACCTAGTTTTGGGAGCCATGACTAAGTCACGAGCAAATTTGAATTGCACTGGCCCATATATGCATCTGACCAAGTTTCATTAAAATCTACCTTGTAGTTTCAGAAAAGAAGCGGCGTAGCTGACGACAACAACGACGACAGACAAATGTTGATCAGAAAAGCTCACTTGAGCCTTTGGCACAGGTGAGCTAAAAACCAAAGTACAACAACGCCAACGGACACTCCAAATAGTTTGTAAAGCAAGTCCAATATTAAAAACTTTTTTAAAACCTGGAAAGAATTAATTTTTATCTGATCATTTAAATGATTGACAGACTGTATACATAGTTATTTGTAATAAAGATAAAGGGTTATAAAATGTTATCAGACCATTAAAACTATATAAATAATCTAATAATAAACCCTAACTGGAAAGATAAGTAAATGTATCAACATTTTTATGTTCTGCTGTGGCTGATAAAGACACCATTACCAAGGCTTCTTTTGTCGGATGTTGTATAACGTGAAATCAGCTATATTTATTTTTCAGCCATTTGCAAAAATGGAAAACAGGAATGGGTCTATAAACAATTAATAGGGCAAAAGAGGATCTATACGATTGCTACTAATTTACTTTTGTGTTAAAATGCAATGTTAGTAGTCTAAAGAATGCCAGTACATTTATCCACAATATCCACATCAAAAAGGAGAGAGAGAGAGAGAAAGAGAGAGAGAGAGAGAGAGAGAGAGAGAGAGAGAGAGAGAGAGAGAGAGAAATGTTTTTATGCCCTGGTCAAAGTTCTTTCACATATTACTGTGGTAATTTCTGAGAGAGGATTTATGTTTTTTATGTCCCAGTCAAGGTTCTTTCTTATGTACTGATGTGGTCAGTTCTGGAATGGTGGAGGAAATCAGAGTGCCCAGAGAAAGCCACCAACCTTCAACGAGAGAGAGAGAGAGAGAGAGAGAGAGAGAGAGAGAGAGAGAGAGAGAGAGAGAGAGAGAACACAATACACAGGATGCATAATACCTTGAACCCACTCATTTTCAGCAAGCAAACTTGATAATCTTTCACACACTTGATCTGTCAAGGCAGGATTGGATAAGAGTTGCTATAATCTATTTGATCTATTATCTGGTGCTTTATAAGATGTGAATAAGATGTTCAGCTTGTGAGTTTTACATAAGTTTCAATTTGTACAATCTTACATTTCACCCCTTAATTTGCACCATGCATAAATATAGATAAGGATGTGTTAAAATAGGTCAATAATTACACAATCCTTTTGAAAAGAAATACTTATTTGCTTTGACAATTAAGCCATCAATTTTTTATTGTTTAATAATAATATATAATTACATATATATATCAATAATGATTTATCATAGTAGTTGATTACTTCATAATGAATATGAATACATTTTGTAATATGGAAATTTTAAACACATCATTACATACATATTACATACGTATAAACTAATTCGAATACTGAATGCATTAAAAAACCCTTAATGAAATGTCATGTAGGAAAAAATCTATATTTGATGTCACAACAAGATTGAGGTATCCAAAAACATCTCTTGTTAACACACCCACTAATCTAGACTTTCAAGGATGTTAAAAAAGATTTCAATATCTGTCTATCAAAAAACTCAGACAAAAACATATAATTGGAAATACATGTAGGCTCACCTATGTAACACAAAATTGACAAAAGCTCTTCCATATTGCAGAGATGTAAAAATCACAATTTTGGCCAAATTTTCAAAACATAATGCCCCTATCTACAAAATATAGTCTTGGATGAAAATTAAAATTATCATTAATATTTAATGCTAAGTTGTATATATTAATGAAAAAGTTTGATTCATATTTTCCAGGAAAGTGTGTCATTGCAGAAATAATTTCTTCTGTTCAGTAATGTCATCTCCATAGCAACCACCAACCAAAGATGGGCTTAACACCTTGCACCTGCATGTTTGTAGACTTTGATTGACAGATCTTGTAAGATGTCAATTTCATCCTCTATCACTTGGCAAGCTTTGCTTCAAGGTGCATTGTAAGATGTCACATTCAATGACATAAGTCTATCAAGTATTTTCCAAACCACTGGGCTTCCATAATATGTATAAGAAGTAAAACACATACATTGCGCTAAAAAACTAACATACACCATATATTTTGAAATATATTGTCCAACTAAAGAAAAAATGCAATATATTTGTAAGCATTACTCTCAAAAATTTCTTTATAATCTGTCATATTTCTACCATAAAAATGCTGTTTTCTGTAAAAAAAAAAAAAAAAAAAAAAAAAACCATTATGTGTCCTACATGTAAAAATATTGTGATATTAAACAGTATCATACGGAAGTTAAATTGAATTCTGGTACATAAGTTCAAAAATTTAAAAATCAATGTAGAAAAAGAAAATGGTTTTTGACAAAAAAAAGTATGAATGCATTTCCATTCATATATTTTATAAAAATAATCTCTGAAGCAAAATTAAAATTTTAAACCAAAGAAATTTTTCTAACAAATTAGTACAGGGGTAGCTTAAAGACAATTTCCCTTACAATGTACTTTTTTCAAAATTATTCCTTAATGAGAAATCATTTCAAAAGTAACACAAAATGCTCAGGTTTATTATTTTTCAATCTTAAAAGTTAGTCCACACATGTAAATACTACTGTAAAACTGAAGATTTTTGACCGATAAAAAATGCCTTTGTAATTGTGAAATAAATTCTAAAACGGAAAAAAGGAAATACAAGTATGTTACATTTTTCCAGTTAAACAAATGAAACTCACTCTTTTTGAAATTTCTCATAATTACATTTATTTCTTTTTACTTTTTTTTTTTTACCATAAACTGTACATTTGATATTGTTATTACGGTACTAAAATAAAAAAAAATAAAATAAAAAAATAAACTTTCACATGTAATGTTTATTGCATATCACTTATAAGTATAAAATACAGTAGTTTAGTCTGAACATTAATTTATCAAACATTTCGCCCATACAATTATGCTTCCACAGAGGGTTACAGATATGTCATAGACAAAAAGAAGAATAGTGCCAGTAGAGTTATCTCCCCTCATTTCTTTGCTTTTTCTACCTGTGAACCAGCAACGGCTAACATTTTATCTCCTGATGCTGAAATTACATAATTAAATCGATCTTACTAAGTTAAAATACTATCTTACTTATTTTTATTAAACAAAATTTCATGCTTGGAAGAGGATATCTAAAAGTCATGTGCTAAAAAAAACTATCAAAATTCACTCAAGTTAGTTGTCTTTGCTATTTCAAGGCAAGGGCCTTGGTGGCTGAGTGGTCTGTAGTACATTTTTACCGGCCACATCACCAATTCAAGCAGATCCTTGTGTGAGAAAGCTTGTCTGTTTACTTGCAATAATTCAGTGTATTATTTCTTTCAGACTCTCTGGTTTTCTCCACAATTCTAGAACGGACTTCTGATATAGATGTGAAAGAATTATGGTACAAAACACTGTACCATTAATCCATCTACTCTTTTTAAATTACTAGATAAATGTAACTTTTAGTCTTTAGAATTCCTACTGAAATTGTGTTGAATCATCCTTTTTTTTCCTCCAAAATTTTTGATGATCAGCTACGTACAGATGATTATAAAAAAGCATCACATTATGGATGTAAACAAACCAAAATCACATTATACAATGTATATAACTTACTGAAAAATGTTTCATTTGCTCCCTAAACATATCCATATATTGTAGTTAAATATGTTTATCTTGACAGCAGTTGCAGAAGTTGCTTTTTCACTTGTCCATTGACCTAACATCATGAAGGTCAGAAGCAAAGTAAAATGAAGTAATTTGCTTTGGATTTATAACATGCCCCCAATGTGATTCAAGACCATAATCCTTCAATCTGAAGAGTGTTGCTCTATTAACTGAGCCATATGCTTCCACACACAGCAAAACAATAGTAAATATGTTTAAAGCATGCTTTTGGAAGACTTACAGCAATATGTGCTATATTAGATGAAGTCTTGTATACTCAAAGAGTATGACATTTTATTAATAACATTTTGTTTCTGCTTTCTTTCTTACCCATGGTAGAAATTTTTAATTTGTTACAAAATTCAAAGCACATACCAATATACTCTGAATCTTTTTTTTCAAATTTTTAAATTGATAAGAAATTTCTGACACTTACCCATATTCCCTGAAACTTTTTCAAACTCTTTTAAACTTGCACTAGAATTATTTTGTAAATAGTTTTCTTCTTCAGGTGATAAATCGTCTCCTAGTTTCTTTAAAGCAGTTAATATTTCAACTGACTGTTCCTGTTGCTACTTCTTTGGGTATTTTTCCTATTTTAGCATCCCTACTTATCTGAAATCAATTAAATGACAGAAATAAGAAATTAAGTTATTTCTGTAACAAACAAACAAAAAAAAAAAGGTACTGGCATTATGTTATAAGTTGAAGAAAAGGTATGGCGCTCGAACATTCAGACCTTCTACACTATAGATGTGTGCTTGTACAGTGAAGCTAACTAGACCATGTTAATCATTATAAGAGCCCTATGTGCAAGGAAATCTCACATACATTTCCTTAAAATAGTTTGAATTTGCCTGTGTGAAAATAACATACCGGTACATGAAAACCACAACAGATACATGTATAATAAATTTGTTTCAGCACAGCTGCTACTTCAAGACAAAACAGAAATGAATCTACTGTAAAAACCACAAATATCTGAGGGAAGGATTAAATTTTATCATTTTCATGGGTTATTGAAAATCATAAAATTTAAGGTCAATAAAATTTTTTAATCACCAAGGCCCCCAATAGGATCTATTTTACACAACTCAATTCCACGAAAATTTTCTTCAAACATTTTTTTTTTTTTTAAATTTGCAACACCACAATATTTTTAACCCAACAAATATTAATGATTCTACAGTTTTTCATTTTCAACCAAGAATATAGCATCTTAATGATATAAATTTATGCTTGATTACTTTAATATTTAGACCAAAGTCTTATTACATGTGTAATACACACAAGTTGTACATGAAAAAAATAAAGCCAAAGAGCAATGCAGCTTGCTTTCATATGAAGTCCATCTAAAAACTAAAAACAAGGAAGGCTCATTCTCAAAGTTATCTGTAGTAGGGTATAAGGTCCATTGTTCTTTTTAAATCTTTCTGCCTTTGCTGCAGCTTATTCTACAGAGATGAACAAACCTATTATTATTTACATTTTTAACTCACAATACTGCTCACCTTGCAAGGCAAGAAGGGTCTTATCACTTTCTATGGAATCCACATACTACATAGATGTCATGAAATTTTACAATGACAGACTGGAAGAACAACTCCAATCAAAATGGAGATGGTAAGCTTTTTCAATTTTATATTTTAACTGTGGTTCTGATCCGTCAAACATAGAAATATCTTTAACTATTTATAAATCTAACTTATATTGAAATATTGGAAATTAATGAAAAGAATTTGAAAATGATCCAATAAAGAACTTACTTCAGATAATCGCTGCCGTAATTGACCTGGTTGTTTCTTGGCAAATAGACGAATAACTTCTGGGGTTTTGAAGGCACTGCTTATTGCTGCCTGTATAGCCTAAAAACAGAAACAGAAAATAAAGTAGTACAAAATAGACTAAGGCCATGCCATGACAAATTAATTTATAGTTCTTCAGACCTGCCTGCCTCTAAAATACAAATCATTTTCCACCTTTCCAATCAGTGTGAGTTTAACAACATCAGGGCAACCAGCTTTTGGTTGATTTATTATTTGCTGTATTGAATAGGAGTTTTCCAGAAAAGCATATTCTTTGCACTTATCAGTTTTATTTAAACTTTTTTGCTGCAATAATTACAAGTGCATTTTTTAATTCGCTCGTATGGTTCAAATTTTGTTCGCCTGAAGAAAAATGTGTTTTATAAAAAACAAAAGTCAAGGAAACTCCGTGAAAACCAGGTTTTCGTATTTCCGAGAAGGGGTTTCAGAGAGAAATGGTGCCTAGTTAACATAATTATGGGTTATCATGTGTCTTGCAGGGACCTGGTTGATAGTAAAGGGATACCCGTAATGGGTTAAGATTTTATATATATATATATATATAAAAGCATTATACATCAGAACATGTTAAAAGATTGCAATTATGACAAATTATTAAGAAATCTGAATGTTGTGTTTTCATTTCAATATAATTTCATTTAAGAAAAGATCCATAGTGGCATCTGCACCTAAATGTATTTGGAAATATCCAATATAATGCAAAAATAGTCAACATCAAAATATTTTGCCACCATAATTATTATACAAAACTAAAATTCCATAAATAGTGAATTCTATGTCTAAATATCATCAAAAATAGCCAATTTCATGCCAAAAATTGTAAATTTCATGCAACAATAGCCTCTTTAGTGCAGAAAACGCAAAGGTCAAAATGTTGA